>JBAMHV010000023.1:10800814-10836693 GCA_037177535.1 Pseudomugil gertrudae
ACTGTATATTAAAAACATGATGCAGGCACTAAAGCATGCAACCATCATACAGCATGAAAAGCTGCTTGAACTGTGTATTTGTTTATTTGATGCAGTAAGCCAAATGTCACACATGTAAAAATAAAAACATCCTATATTTAAAGGTGATATTTAAAACGGGAAAGTTATTGATTTTTTCAAGGTTGTCATTGATCATTTTAAAAGTGAAACACCTTCATGGATCCAATTAAGTGACATTATCTTTATAAATCAGATGGATGTTACATAAAGGAAAAATAATCATGTGCTTGTCCAACAAAAAGTTCAATGTACATTTTCTGTTTACAGGTTTAACCTTCTCTGAAAACTACAGCCACACAGAGAAATGCCAGAATTGTACACAGTGCACAGGCCTTTTCCGCATGGAGGCACCTTGCACTGACACCAATGATGCTACCTGCGTATGCAACTATGGCTTTTACTTTAATGATCTAACGCAGCGCTGTGAATCCTGCACTAAATGTCCAGAAGGCTATGGCATGTTGTACAGCTGTGAGGGGAATCGTGATACATTGTGTGAAGAGTGCACCGTGGACACCTTCTCAGACAGGGAAAGTTCTCGTGATCCTTGCCTCCCGTGCAGCACCTGTGATGACAGCATAACATTGCAGCCCTGTACCCCCATCAGTGACACAGTTTGTCAAGGTAAGACAGAATATTTTCTCACTTATGATCCGTTGTAAGAACTGATGAATAAAAGCTCTGATATCCTGTTTTACCAACTTGTTTCCTATGTGCATGTTAAGTTGATTAATACATGTATTTACTTATTATGGTATCCAAACTCTGGACAAATTATCATGAAGTTCTGTGCAGAGTAAAGATTAACTGGGTTTACCACCCAGGGTCACTGTGAAGTTAATGGAATATATATGAGCACATGTGCTGAGTAGGCAGTGTAATGCTTTGGACATGCTCTTTGTCAGCCATGTAATCAGCTCATCTCTGCCTGACACTATAAGCGTTGTTGGCCCATCGATGTAAATGCCACAAGAAAGTTTGTCTCATTGCCTAAATGAACCCATCTCATCCACCAAAACAAAGACCACAGTCTTTTTTTAATACAGAAGGTTTAGACGGAGGTCATATGTGAGTAGGGCTCTGAATTTCTTTTATATCACTGCTCCCTGTGGGTATCACACTCTAAATCACAAATTCCTTATGGCTGCAGTCACTTTACATTCCAACGATCTGATGCCTCACAGATTAAATCAATGCTTTTGTGAGGTGACATTAAAAGGAGTCTGTTGATTACACCAAAAACAAAATGCAACCCATGGAGTTCAACCCAAAACATTTAAAGGGTCAATCTCTTTCAGAAGCCCAAGACACTGTTTAGGGTTACACTGAACATATTAATCATAACATGGAACAGGAGGCTATATTATTGTATGGTGAGTTATGAAGAATCCACTACACAACCACCTAAAGAGTCCATCCTGTCTGTACAATAAGACAAAAGGAAATATATATTTTGTTGTGCACACAATGGGATTAAGATGTATTGTGTCGATTAGTCAAACACAAAGACCTAAGAAATCCTGCAGGATCCTTCCAGCTTTACAATAATCTGGAGCTACAAACAGTCATTTGATAAGCATAACACAACTCACATCAACCATTTTTCCAAGTATCCTACTGTCATAAAAAAGAGGAAAAAAACTTAATTGAGATTGATGCTTTAATGGCTTAATTCAGCTCGTGGTTCCTGAGAGGAAAGTGTGGTATTTGGAAATGAGTCATCAAGGACCCAGAACTTCACTGCTAATATATCCTTCAGATAACAAACTGTATACATGATAAATGCGAGTTTTCTGCTATTCCAATCATGATGACTTACAGCCCACTGCATCTTGGCTTCATTGTCATACTTATTCCCCGCTCTAACCCAATCATGCTCCTTTTATTTCTAATGTAATCTTTTTACCAAAGCACAAGCATTATCACTGCTTACAAATCTTTGGCAATGCCAGACGTCCATATCCATTAAGGTTGCGTAGTCGGGTAGCAGGCCCAAAGGCTAAACACAGTCAGGAAGGTGGAGAGATGGAGAGGAACACACAGAAGGCCATTGCTCATTAAAAGACAAACTGTAACTTGAGACACTGAAGACTTAGTTTAACTGAAGGTGAGAGAACCACAACAGCATTTTAATGATGTTATCTTTAGGTCGAAAACTGAATTTACTGCTTTTCTGTTTGGATTGTAATCTGTTTAAGATATTTGCCTCTATGGTCATTTCACAGCTATTTATATATTTATAGCATTTAGGTGATTCGCGAGTAAAAACTCCCATTTCCTCTCATTTCTCTAAAAGGATTGTTTTATGTTTTAAGTCATTAAATGGTGGTAAAAAGACAAACAGTAACTAAAAAAAGTTCTCTTCATGTTTGCGTAATGGTAAAACATGCTAATACTCCCCAGATTTGCAAGGCAAGATGCTTATCTAAAGAAGCATGATACAACTTCCATTCTTCTGAAGGCCAGCAAGCAAGGTCAGAGGTCGGAGATCATGAGAGCTTTGCATGCAAAGGGGGATAATCTGGCAGCATGAGCTCCCCTGGGAGGTGCTCTAAACAACATAGAATAATCCTCACAGTCCTTTCAGGGGTCAAAAGCACAGTGGGGGAAATGAAGTTCATGAAAACCAGTGGAAAAGACCATTAAAGTAATATACTGTCCCATCAATAATTAGCAAAAATAGAAAAGCAAGCTGCAACTGTTCAAAAAACTGAAAGGCAGGGAGGGTAGCCATGATTAATAACAATCACATTATATTTATTAGTTCCTGAATGTGGCTAATGATGTAATACTGAATAATGAACTGTAAATAAACATATCATATGTTTGTACCACTTTAATTGGTCACTTCAATATAGCATCTGCCAAAGCCTGTGTAGCATTTTAAAACTACGTGACATTTGCTTTATATGTGCGGTTTTAATCAAACCTGAACTAACAGGATTTTGTGATATTTTGTGATATGGTATGGCAAAGTTACAAACTACAACCAGATAAATGTGTACATTTTCTTTTAAGACTGGCTAGTCTTAAGAGAAATCACAGGGGTTGCAGTTAACGGTGTAAAATATTTGTTCTTGAAGTCTTAAAAATGCAGCATTTCTGTTAATTCACACTGCATACTCCCCATAATTCTCGCATACTCCCCCATAATTCTCCCCTGAAGTCCCTGAAGGCTTGATCCGTAATGAGAATGTCAAAGTGTTCACCCTCCCTGCTGAATTGCCCATTTTATTGGGTAATAAACTAATCTTTTACTGTATTTGTTGTTTTTTCTTAAAAAAGGCAGGTTTAGGTATGCATTCTCAGTGCTTTATACTTTTTGCTGCTAGTAAGTGGGATAAATTGATACTGCAAATAGATTAGTTGGTGTTAGTAAAAAATGCCTGCAGTGTTTAAAAAGTCTCAAATCCTTTTTTATTTCGCAAACCTTTATTCAAAAGTATATGACAATAACTTCAGAGGTAATCGAATTACTTTATTGAATAGTATAGAACTAATGTTTGAGACCAATATTCAATCTGTTCTGATATAATACAATATAATATAATAATGATCATCAATCAACTCATAAAGCCTTCATCTGAGTCCCCACTAGCAAATTACAGCAAAACAGATGTGAGGAAAAGTCTAAGTCATAAAGTAATCTCATTTTTGGGATTCACTGAAGGTTATAGGTTTATTGCAAGATGGTGGTGAAGATGGCAATAAATTAACTTTTAATCATTAAAACCTGAGTGTTTAATAAGGCTGCTATGATAGCAGAAAAGGAATCTGACTACATGCAACATTAAGTTAATTGTTGTTTAACTGCAACTTAAAATGTCATTATGATAATAATTAACATTATCATCATCAATAAAAACCTAACAGTTAAAAAGTTTAACTGGTGTCTTTAAGTGGTAGTTATACTGCTCAACTCAAGATTGTCAGGAAGAGTTTGTTCCAAGGTAACCAATAAAAAAGAATGTAAACTGGTTTCAAACCAGTTTAGGTTCTTTTTTAATATATAACTGCAGTTATTACTGTATTGTCAGTAGAGATTATTACATAAGAAGTAATTGAATACTTTTGTGTTTACAGTATAACTTCCATCCGCATCTCTGTCAGTTGCTGCTGTTCTTTATTGTTGCTGTAAAGACTGTGATTAAATATATTGCCTCTTTGTTAAGTGGCTGACCTTAAATTAGCTGCTTACGCCTTTCTTTTCTAAATGCATCAGTGATGCATTAAGCTCAAGCTCTAACTTAGTGCTTTCTATAGAAAAGAATAGTCATTGCAATGCATTGACATAAAAACACCCATCTGATGAATAACACAATGAGATTTCCTCAAGTACATTGTCTTTTATAGATTTTGGTGTGTCTTTCTTCAAAATGCTAGGTCCATAGGGGTGTTAAGAAAACTAACAAGTTGTGACAAAGCCCGGTTGTTGCTGTGATTAAAGTTGAATGAGCTACACTTGAGTCAAAAATGGTCCTGCCTGTTCTTATCAGCCTGAGGTTTTGGCTGCAAGCTCTCATGGCCAGTTTCACTCCATGCCTGTTCTTCCTTGAGATTGTACTCTGGACTGACAGGATCAATGCTGACTAACCTGTCACCCAAAGCCCAAAGTTCAGGTTCCAAGCCAGCAAAAACAAAAAGGTTGTGGCTTGCAGCACATATACAAGTATATTATTCATGCACAAGAAGAAGGTTCAAAGGATTAGCTGACTATGAGTCACAAGATACACACACACACACACACACACAGCTGTGTGTGTGAGCTTCCGGGCACTGATACTCCAACACACAGATTGAAATCAATAGGATGACTGATTGGACATTATAGATGGAAGGATGATGGTTCAGGGGAAGGGGTGGGGTGAGCAACTGGGTCAAGTCCATTTTGCTATTGAGTTGATAGGTGAGTAGGGAGGAAGTTGTTTCCTTCCTGAGTATGATTGACCTTTACTCTCAGCAGCTTGTCCTCTAGAAATCAGAAAGCACAGTTGGATAACCAGCACCGTGCACAGTGCCCGGTACTGGCACATTTGAGACAAAAACAAAAGGAAGATAGGGACCATTGAGTCAGAGAATTGAGATTTTAATACTAGATCTGCAAGTGAGTATTCAGCAACCCATCCATTAGATATGTTTGTATTATAATTATATGATTGAAGACAGCCATGCTTGTGCATCTCTTCAATTTATTAAAAGAGACTTATTTTAAAATTGCAATATCTCCTCAAAGATGGTATCTTCATCAGTTGAGGTTTAATGAATAAAATTGAAATTAGCATCAAATGAGCCTGCAGATCTTTTAGAGGAGTGGCGTTATCACTAAGCAATGACTTGACAGTCCTAGCATTTGGGAGGGACTTGAAAATAGTTATTTCCAGCAAGTATTTGACAGAGAGAAAAAAAGAGGAAGACAAATGGGGAAAATGATAAAAGGGCAAAATGCCATCAACATTCCTGATTTCATGCGATGAGAGGGTCGCCACATCAGTGGTTGTGAAGAATCCCCAACACCAGTGTGACTTCACAATTCACTGTCTTTGTATCACACAGGCGCTCATTGTGTGTCGTATAGTTTTGACCATCACATCTACTGACCTATATCTCAATGGAGTTGGGCTTTATGGCCACAGTTGACCCTCTGTCTTTAACCCTCTTGCTGCCTGCTTTACACAGTATGAGCATTGTAACAACAAGAGAAGTTTTAAAGCCGAGTGTGCCTCTTTGTTAGCTGCCAAACATGTATGCACCCCGATTCTGTCCCATAAAGTCGCCTGCCATCCTTTAGGAATTTGCTCTGGACATTCCAAGGGAATTTTCTATTTAGGTGGTTTGATGCAAATGAATGAATCTGGTGACAAGGGTGACCACAACACTTGCGGTTTGCACGTGCCATCAATTGACTCCAGTAGAGGTTTTGTCCTCATGAGGATTTATGGCATATGTGAGGGATTTGTGTCTTTGCTAAATGAAGCCTTGTTTTTATTGACATCGTTTTGCTGTGACTGGAATTGCTGCACTTTGGCATGAAAAGGAAACTTAATAGAATTTTTTTAGGGCAAAACTTCAATTTTTTTTATAATATATTAATCTGACTATATTGTTAAACTAATTTACATAAATGTGACATCTGAATAGTTCATTATTTGTCAGCTAGTGTTTCAGTGGAAATGACCAACTATGACATTTGTTTATTCCCTTCCAACTTAGGACTTAATGTTGTTCTGTAGTATTGCCTTACATCAAGCTACAAAGTCCTCTTAAAGGATAGGGAGAAAGTGTGTACAGCACTTTCAGTCAAAGGATTCTTTCAATTATAAGATATATATGGGTTTGAGCCCAAGCTTTGCTTTCTGTTACAAAAAAGTGAACCCTACGCTTAAGTGCTAAAAATTGCACTTCACCTCTCAACCACTAGGGGCTCCATAACAGCAAATCCTCATAGACACCTACATTAAAAAGGCCAACTTCACAGCCGACAAAAACATGTTTACTGACTGGTACAAAAAAAAATCATTTTAGGTATATTAGGTTCAATTAAATTAAATTCAACTTTATTGTCCCAGAGGGAAATTTGTCTTGGGCTCAAAGTGCTCCCACATGGGTTAATGGTTGAATAGTGTGCCAAAGCTCTTTGAGTGCACAAATGTGTAGAAAGGTGCTATACGAGTACAAGACCATTTACTGTTATTAAAACTTTCACAATAATCTCACAGTGTCTCTTTAGGAAACTATCAATGTAGCAAATATTCTCCCCCCCACTGGAGTGTCTTTGATACTCTGAGTCACAAAATTCACTTCAGCTTTCCAAAACATTCTAATGAATGCTTTATAGCTGATCTGGTCAGCACGTGTTAGTCAAAGGAAACAGGAAACATACAAAGATGTATGCCTCGTTGGAAAGTGGTACACAGAATGCCACAATTAGAAGCAATGTCGTTCCTAAACTGTACAACAGAAAATATATGACGATAAGAACAACATGCTAAAGACAAATAGAGGTTCAAAGAGGAAAGAGAATGAAAAATGTTGTGATAATGGGGAGAGGGAGCAGATGCTGAGAAAGCGGCCTGGTCGATAAAAGCGATGAAGTTACGCCTCTGCACTCTCGGGTTTCTCTGGTTGACCTCTACGAGTGCTGATCACGTTCTGCTGCAGAACGTGCACATGTACACATGGAGGCATACAGATAAACAGGCATGCACACATGTTCCTAAGTACATCTCATCGTCATACATTAATGCGTGTTTAGAGGTGTGCCTGAAACACAGCAGATACAGAAAAATGAGATGGGTCATAAAAGGTCTGAATCAGAAGTCTCAAGAAGAAAGGAGAAAGTATGATGTGAAGAATAAAATATGTCGCAAGCAACTTAACAAAACAGTGAAACATGCTTCATCAGCATTTACAATTTTTCCCATCTCTTAAACTTGTTACAGCAAAAGCACAGTATTATTATTTTGGCTTATGTGAAAATATGCTGAAGGGCATTCAGGTTATGTTTGCTGGGAATTGGCAGTGGTTTCAGCTTATAAAAAGCAAGTGCTTTCTTTAATCTGTGCATAAATCTAAAGCCAGTTTGTAAAGAATATGGTGTTGAAATATCAACACCTGTTTGCAAGAGTGCACAAAGCTGGAATTACCAGTTCAACTCAGGTGTGGCTAAACACAAGTTACACACACATACTTTAACTTGCATACATACACACAAATGTACACAAACACAAAAGTGCAGAGAGATTAACAATCAAAATTACTTCCTATATAATTACTCAATGTTATTCAGTACACGCATGTCTGTTTCCTTTCATTGATTAATTATTAAGGAACAGTCTAAGGTAAAAGACTATTTAGTAAGTTAATTAATCATTGGATTATGCATGAATATAGAGTATAATTATTGTTCTGTTAAAATAAATGTGGAGCTGGAGAATTAGTTTGCAAGCTATATATATTTCAACTGCACCACTAGGGCTTATTTTATGTTGTTTCATCCATAAAAGAGCCTTTTAGTTTAAAAAACTAAACACAAGCTCCTTCTTTTTGCTTGATGAAGCGATATCTTGGGATAGAAAGACAAACTATGGTGTTGACTCTGATAGTAGTTTATATTCATCTTTGTGTATCTATAAACTGAAGCTGGCAAGATGCAATTTGATATGGATATGTATTTGCTTCCCAATCACCTCATTCATATATAATATTTTCATTTTAGAGAGTATATACAGAAGTGTCCATCAGTTTATCAGTTCTTAGCCGTTATGTAGAACAAAAAAAGGGAAAAAGCAGCGCATTGACACAAACATGAACACAGTCTCAATTTGAATGCTATTATGAGTGCACACATTCAAATACGCTGTCTTCATTAGGTTTGTGTTTTCCTCAAACCGAACAAGCAAAATTACTGTTACTGGAAGTTACTGAAGGCAACGTTTGACATCAGTAGCAAGTGCTAGTTAACTTGTGGAGTTTTTCACCACATGTGCTAGTAGAACAGAGTTATTTGCATTCCTTTCATTATCTAGCCATTCTGTGTTTATCTGTAAATGTGTTTATTTGTAGGATATACATACATGATTTATTAAGTAGTCATTTAAACAACCTGCGACTATGGCTTTTTTAAATTACAGGTCGCAAAAAAACCAGGCCAGAATGAGGAAACAGATTCAAGTTTTTTTGTGTGAATATGATCAAAACTTTTTTCTTTTTAAGTTTTAGTTATTACAGTTTCCTGTTTTTTGTTTGTTCATAGTAACAACATCTCCCTTGGTAATTCCATATTCTTTAAGAGGATCATTACTGATGGAAAATCATATTTTAGGTGGAGGGGGTGTTCATGATCTTCATGGTGAAGATCCCTGTTGGTTAAATTTTGTCAGAACAGAGCCTTGAACCCTATTTAATGTGTTTGTGTTCCTGAAGAGAGCTTCTAACTGTGCTGGCGTTTAACTAGTCTTAATCAGTAGGCCATGAAAACAAGCACAGTTTTAGTTTTAAAGGAGAATCCCAGGACCTGACCTGATAAATTAAGAAAAAAGTGCCAGAGGGTTTTGGTCTTTGAGGCATGTTCATCCAGGAAGTCCAGAATGTATAAAAAGAACAAAATAATCTCATTAGACTTTGTACAGACTTCATTATCTTGTATTTTAAGAAATTATTGGACTGATTAGATAAAATTCTTATAATCACTTTGAAATTGATCTTTGTGCATCATATGATGATCCCAGAAGCTGCAGTATCCCTTGAGGTCAGTACAGCAAAATTACATGACAGCCCTGCATCCTTCCTGGAAGCTTTTTGAAAAGCTTTGCTTGTTGTTTAAAAGGAGCAAAATGTAGGGGAGTATGTTCAATATAACTGGGATGCTATTTTCATACTTTATATAAACATGCTCTGCTGCCTTAAGTTAGCTGAAAACATCTGGGGGGTTACACCACATGCCTTATTGAACCAAGATTTTCATAGTTACTGCTTTTTAAGCATAATAAAGCTTGAAAGTAACCAATACTAACAACATAGCAGGAAGACAAAACAGTATTTATTGTTATGAACACCCAACACTGCACAGAAAAAAAGAATTTGTTTTGTGTTACATGTTAATTAAAACTGGTGTTGCAAATACCCTCCAAGGAATAATGTTTTTATAAAACACTTTGGGATAGTGTTACATTAGCATAAGACCAAACCATAAAAAGAAGAAGAACAACAAATGCTCCAACAGGTTAAAAGAGTGATTGACATATTAAAACAATATTTAGTAAAATAGTTGTTGCTGTAAAGCGCTTATCACATCATCAACAATACAAAGCATCATCTAATAAATGTTTTCACCTCATCAGTGAAAAATGGCTTCTTGCACTTAGTGACTCTCCTGAGGTATGTAGAGTCCTTGGAAGCCAATGGGCTGATTTCCTGATAATGTGAGTAAGCGTAAGTAAGTGACAGGCGAGGATAGGTTTCCACATCCGCGGTGAGGAGTGAACATGTCTGCTAATGGTCGGGGCGTTGTGGGCAGTAGTGGATGGACAAATCTTTGCTTTCCCTTGTTAATTGCTCTTTAGGGAAAGTGAAATGACCACCATACGGGGTCTTACACTTGTGTCAATATGCATTTTGTGCTTGTCAGCATTAAGGGCATTTATGATTAGCACAACTTAAAAAGTAACAGAAGCTTGGTAATAGATTATCTGTGTGTCTTTCTTGTCATTTCTATTGCAAAATGGATACAATCTATTTTTTATTTATTTATTATGATCATCTAAAGCAGTCATCTGTTTTGTATAAGTGGTTTGGATAAAACCTAAATGTCACAATGCAAATAAAGTCTGCACACAAGATGTGAAATATTATCATAAAATTTACTCAAAGTAAAAAACAAAAACACTGAAAAAAACCCTCATAGGCAAAAAATCTTTCTGTTATACATGTTGTTCCACATCTGATCTAATCTAGTTCATTAGGACTCATCTCTGTTAGGACTGCTTTGACAAGGAAGCTAAAGTTCTGCATCTAATTTTTACTACGATTCAATCATTTGTCCTGATCATGGAGGGGACAGCTGGCAGGAGTCGAGAGGAAAAAGTCCTCCACCAGTACCAGAACTCAGAGATAGTGGCTATTTGCTTTGAGATGGGGTAGATCATTTCTAAATTCTTAACAAAAAGTTGGTGACATCTAGTAAGATTATAAATATATTTGCTGATACTTGAATGTAACATGATACACCTTGCAAATACCCAAAATAATTTAAGACATACTGAAATGAATAGTCGATCAAACTTGTCTGGAAAGCTTTGGAAACATACACTAAATAAGCTGTCATTGTCACATTATTCTATAAGTTCTACATAACTACAAACACATGCACATACCAAAAGCTGATACTAGCCCCACATTTAAACGAGAGTGAACAATAATCCCATCCCTCCCCTTGCTGCTTGTTTTTGTTAGCTTGTTTTTTCTTATTCATAAAGAACACCCCTCTCTGCTTTTCTGTTTATCCTGCACAGTTCAAAACTCCTCCTTGTTGCCTACGCTATATACATACGAAGACTTTACTCCACCTGGTCTTCTACCTGAGGGCCCCACAGAGAGCAGCACCACCACTACTGTTAATCCCCCGGACCGAGTCTACCAGGGATTAAATGACAAGCTGATCCCCATCTACTGCTCCATCCTTGCAGCTGTTGTTGTCGGTGTGGTAGCCTTTATTATCTTCAAAAGGTGAGAGCAGAAAATGAGGCTTCACAGGTTGATTACAAGAAAGTGTTTTTGAAGAACTGTTTGAGAAGGAAATTTTACATTTAATATGCACATTTTTATTGACTCAGAGGATCTGGATGCATAAATGGCAAAGCTCGTCAGGAAGGCCTGCTTATATTTTTTTAATGGTAGTTTTTGCAAATATGCTACAAACAAAATAAAAACATCTGCTTTTAAAATATGACACGCAGAAGTGTCTACATACCTGAGGGAGCTCATTTTTAGCAAATGATTTGTAGAAGCATTTTTTTTATCTTAAATCATGACAGTTTAATGCTCAATTGTTTCTTCTTTTTACACAAGTAAAAAAAAATCATAAATATTGCCCTTATTATTATTATCACCTCATTACTGTTCAAACTTACATCTGCACAGCATTCATGGTTCAGATTTACTTTATCTGGTACAAACGCTCTGTTTGAACTAAAAAGCCATAATGATGGCAAAGCCACAGTTCAGCCACAGTTGGAATGTTTTTTGTTTAATTGTTAATTAAATCATCTGCTACTTTTTTGGCTAGCAGCTCTCAGCCTTTTTTTGGGTCACAATATGCTCCACTAAGCCTTTGTTCCTGTACACTCCTGCTAAATGTTGAATGTGCAATATGTTTTAGCCTCTGTGTAGTGTATAAAGGCAAATTCTGCAATTTTGCACATTGAGACATAATCCTTTCCAGACACACAGAAACGCAGGAAGTTAAACGCTGCAGCAACTTTTTAAATAGTTGATTATCAGGCTGCTCCTTTGGCTTCCCCTTGTTGTAACCAAAAGAAGAAAAAAAAAATTTACACTTGACTAATATATAAAAACACATACTTATCACATTTGATTTTATAGTGGTTGCAGCTAATCTTAGGACAATTTCCATGTACCACTTTAGTAAATGTGGATTAAGTAGGATGGATGAAATTTTGTTTTCTGTGTCTTATGATTAATTTTAATTTAGGTGGAACAGCTGTAAGCAGAACAAGCAAGGAGCCAACAACTGCACAGCCAACCAGAACCAGACACCGTCACCTGAGGGGGAGAAGCTTCACAGTGACAGTGGCATTTCTGTGGACAGTCAAAGTCTGCAGGAGCACCAGGGCCAAACTCAGACACAAACAGGTACACGCTGTACTACTGACACACAACAATAACCACAGATACACACAAGTCAGGCCTGCAATACTTCATGATATAATGACTCCCATCTGCCAGGCTTTTGTGAATGCATGTACTAGCACCAATACCAATCTTGATCATGCACTAGGCTTATTTATTTTTTAATGTAAAAAAAAATTTATCTGCACACTAAACTGTCCTACCGAGTCATCTGAAAGAAAACATCTCCCTCTGAGGAATGTACCATCTGATGACTTCATTAGCTCCATTTGAACTGTGGCCTTTCAAACTTAGTGTAGCAAATTAGTAAACAAGTTCTGTGAAATTTGCCAAGGCCTAGTGTTTGTAATTTAGCAGCTTGAGCTGCTGTTCCTATTCTGTTAAATCCCACCAAACCAGTTTCAGAACCTTAGGACTTTTAAGGCCACGTGTCTGCCCAGTGATTAGCAGAGGAGGAAAATGTAATGTGGAGAAGAGCAGTCGTATCAAAACACCACTCATCTCCTAATATGGTAACCATATTAACTTTATGATAAGTTTTTCCCTGAAAGAATTATTCAGTTAGAGCACGTTGTGTCCAACAAATTAGTGCTGAGAAAAGACATTTCTAACATTCACTCATCGGTATGTTTTTGTTTGTATGTTTTACAGTTAAAAAATGACAAACTACACAAAAGGTCTGCTTTTTTTAGTATTGTAAATTGTGTGTGTGTGTGTGTGTGTGTGTGTGTGTGCTCTTTACCAGGGATTTCCCCCTGCATTCTTTCTCTAAAAGGCATTTAGTTCTGTTGGATTCTTGTACCGTCTTGCATGCAATGGTCTGTTAAACAAATTTCAGATATTTTCCTGGTCTGGCATCTGAGGTCTTACTAAATATTATAGATTTGATCATTTGAATCAGTATAATGCTGAAATCAAACATCTGCTTTGTTTTTATCTTGAGTTTTCCCACTGGTTTTAACAACAGTCATAACCATGATATATCCACCTCTGTGCTTAGCAGTTGAAGAAGACTGTTAGTCTTTTGGACTATTTTCCAAGCAACTGTTCCAGCTCATTACAAATATTTTTTTGTATAAAACTTTTCATTTAATTAATGTATATATTTACTGCTCCATTATATTTTCTACATATAGCTTTACATTGTGCACCATCAGTAAGTGTGCTCATCTTACTCAGCATGTTTTGCATGTGAGGCTGATCCAGATCTTTGGATGACCCTTATTTATATAGAACAAGTTTGTGAAGGATGTGTTGCTTTCAATGCAGCACATTCATTTGCCTTTGAAGTTTTTAGTTTTTTTTAATATATATATATATATATATTATTTTTAATTGAAAGACATACGTTTTTGTTCAACAGTAAGTTAAGTTATTTATAAATAAATAGGCTTGAGGAAAAAAATTCAACCATGTGTATTTCCCTCCACAGTTGTCACCATTGATGAAGAGCCCTGTTTGCTCCTTCCGCTCCACACCAGAGAAAAAGTGGAGAAGCTTCTTTTCAGAGGCAGTGAAGGAGATAACTGCAACCACATGCAGGACACGGACTGGTACAACCTTGCAGGTCTCCTTGGATATGATGAGGAGCGGATCATGACTTTCCAGCAGGAAGAGCATCCTGTCCGAGCGCTGCTGTCAGACTGGGCAAGCAAGGAATGCGCCAGCATCGATGCGTTGTGCAAGGCATTGCGTAAGATCAACCGTGACGACATCGCCCAGAGTCTGGTACTCAGTCCAAGTGCCCCAAAACCGACTGCCACTTCTGTAGTGTGATTTTAAGATTCACTCTCTGCAAGAACTGAACACCCAGACCTTAAACTTCACATATTCTCACATGCCTTCCTTCCTCTTTAGAACTATATGCAACAGCTTCTTGTTACTTTTGCCTCATAAAGCCACTAATCAGTGATCAACCTCTGACTCTCTCCCCTGAAAACAAGGGGACGATGCAAGAAAAAGACAGAACCTTAGTCATTGTACAACCATCTTCAAGGTCAAGTTCCAGCATACATCCCATGTGGAAAGTCATTGACTTCAGCAGATTTACTACTGAATCCCTGTTTTGAGTCTGCATCTCTACCGGCCTCTCATTGCTATTTGACATCCATCTTCCAAATCTTTAAATGAATTCACCATGGAGTAGCAGAGGGCTTTAAACTGCAGCTGTTGTGGACAGCTGGGTCTCTCTTTCCCTCAATTTGATCCTTTGCATCTCACCTTTACTCTTAAACAAGCATTGTCACTGCAGCCATTACCTGAAGAAGTCACAGCCCTGTTTTTCCGCCTTAGATGTTTTCAAGTCTACCAAAGAAGCAAAAGTGTTGTCAGTTCTTACCAGTCAGGTGACATTATTTAGATGCCATGTTATACTTTATGAATGTAACTTGACAAATGGCTGGTGTCTGTTAATGCTACTGGACGATGCCTGCATACCTCAGAGTATCTGGACATTTACAATAAAGACACTCTGAGGAAGTGCTTAAGGACTCGTTTAACTCTTTAAAAAATGCCATGTCCACCTATTCACTGTTACGTTAAATTATTCTTTTAGTTTAATGTAAAATTTTTCTGAATTTCCTCTTTATTGTTTGTTTGTTTTTCTTGCAAGCTTATTTTATTTCCATCAAGTGCCGTAAGATGCTGCCATCTAAGTGGTCTATGTATTTAGGTCATCAACTAAAACAGCATAACTCCAGTCTGTAAAACATCTCAGACACAGACTTTTTTATAGCAACTCAGCTGAGGGAAGGCAGTGAAACTTTAAAAACATATTACTCTTGAACAATCATGCATTCATTCATCTTCTATACCCCTTAATCCAGTTCAGGGTTGCAGGAAAGCTGGAACCTATCCCAGCCATTAGCCGGAAAGGTTGCCTGTTAATAACACAGACTCTAACAATCCCATATACCATATGTATATAGGTAAATAAGTAAACGCAAAATATATCCATAGGCAGAGATCTACATTTCATATCCATGCATGCATGTACGTTACCTAACAAACGCTAATAGGTAGATCATGTATACATTTACATTCTTAATCACAGTTGAGAGAAAGGAAAACTTCAGCTCCTGCCATACATGTGGTGAGCCATACTCTCATGAGGGGACCATATACTGTATATTGTGATTAGTTGTTGCAGTGTAATTTAACTTTGTCTAATTATACTTAAATATCCATGATTTGCAAGGGGGCTTTAGAAGGTGATGTGCTACCTTTGTAAACAACAGCTTGCATTGTTGGTGCAGAAATTTCAGGTGGAAATCATGTATAAAGCAATCAGGAAGCAAAACAAAAAGTCCAGGGTTTTTAAATCTTTGTTCATCTTGATTTGCTTAATTTCTCAGGGTATTGTGAATGCTACAGCCATTATGTAACCTGCAACAACAGAATGAGCCGTTTGTCCAAAAGGAACAGTATTTATTCAAGGTAAAGGTTCCTGTAAATGACAATCCTAACACGTGAATAGGAGAGAGAAACTGGCCAGGGAAAGAGAAAAAGAAAAAGGGTATCTGGTTTCTTCTTTGTCTGGAACAATGACCTCTGTATAAAAGACAAGTCAACAAAGACTGAAGTCAAAGGATGTGTGATGAATTCAGACAAGCAGAAGCGGAAAAGTTTTGGATTACTTCAAAGTAAAGGTGAAATATGTTACACATCTATATTTGCCTTTATCTGTTTTTATTGTACTGATTCGCTCCATCATGCCAGTGCATGTTTTTACATCTGTTTATGTTACATTTCCTTATTGTGATTATTCTGTCAGCTGTGGACGCTCTGTTGCTTTTTGCTTATTTTCTGTTATAGGAGAAATATTTGAAGGAGCAAAATTTTATCTGTATTAAATACAACTAATAATCCAACATTAGCTTATATTCCAGCGCAGGTGGTCACTAACCTCTAGTAGGCTGAACATCATGTTGTAGTGTAGTGTAGTGTAGTTACATGAAGGTATTCTTACTACTCTTTAAAGCTTGCTGTATTTTAATCCTAAAATATCAATTGTAAATAATATTGTAAATAGTTTTGTCCTAGATTGTAGCACTTACATGTATAATCCTATATCCTTTCTGCATCACAAGTGCCTGGGAACTATTTCAGGTGATGTACATCTCTTGATTTTTATTTGTTTTTTTGTTTACTGTTTTTGTTTTGTTTTTAACATTGTTTTGAGTGTACGGTGTTGCTTTTGTTGCTGTCTTTGTTTCTTTTTTCAACTGTAAATATGTTTTTCTACTTCTGTTCTGGCTTTAGTTATTGCCTGAGAGGCACAGCTATAAAGCAAGTTATGTAAATTGGACTCTTTTGTTGCTGTTCTAAGTCTCTGAGAGAATTGAGAAAGGGAAGGGCTCATTGTGGAAGTTAACAAACTGTTCACGGTATCAAAACAGTGTGCTATTTAAAAGACTAAATTAAATGTAAGCCATATAAAAAAATTAGTTACCTAAGATTTTAAAAAAGACAGAAGTCATCCATTTTGGCCAGAAGTACCACAGGTTGCACTGTGATTGAAAGATTTTTTATTCTGTCAATACAACAAATAAAGTTTAGCATTTTATATTGAGCCTTTTTTCTTCCTATTAGTTACACACAAAAAGCAAATTCACTGTTATCAGATTGTAAATGTAAATTAAATTAAATGAAGGGCTTCTGTACGTGACTGTTGCTGCCTAAATATTTAACTAATAATTAAAATATGGAAAGTTATTCAATATAACTAGTGAAGGGAATTAAATATAAAATTTTAATGTGTATGTGATAAACATGACCCAGTTGAAAAGCTGCATAGTTCTGCTGATCTCTTCAGACATAGCCAGTCCCTTCTTATGTTCGGCTAACTGGCTAGTATCTCAATCTCCTTAAGTGCATTTCCCACAAAGGGTTTCCTTTTCTTTAAATTGTATCATCCAATAGGAAATTTGCAGCCTGAGCCATCTGCACAAGGTCAGAACTATAAAAGCTTGGCTGGCATTTATACTAACTCTACACAGTATCACTAGCTAAAGTATCCAGCATTTATTAGAATGTAGTTAATGCAAGGAGTAGTATGACTTCCCTACTTTGTTTTTCTTTACAGACAGTTCCCTTTCAATGTGGGCAGAATCTACTGTTTATCGGCAAAGTGTGTGTGCTGCAGCGACAACAGACAAGACACACAGCTTTGCTCTGCTATTACATTACACTGATTTAGCAAATGCTTTTATCCAAAGCATCTTACAAGTGAGGACTGCACAGTGGTTATTGCCCTGAATGAGTTTGCAATATGCTTTTAGTTCAGAAGAGGTTAAACGTCTGCAGGCAGCGATCATAACAACTAAGTGCTGCAGAGATCAGCTCTGGTCAGCAGGGAAACAACAATAAGTCTGTAAATTGAAGTATGAGGTTGTTAAACACACTCATGGATTGTAACTGTGTGCCAGACTCTCAAAACAACTTCAAGGAACAAGGAAGTGTCTTGATATGAGAGCTGCTGTTCAGTGTTATTTAAGCACACTTGTGACAATTTTCTGACCAATCAATGCTCTGTAAAGTTACATCACTTATATCAGCCGATTAGATTCCGATTGGTATGAATGAGGTCATGATGTCTCCTACATTTGAAAACCAATAAAGACCTAAACCCCACCTTATAATACTGTTCCATGCCATCCTTTGTAAAGGAAAAACACCATGAAGAAACACATTTTGGAGTTTAGGCATTAACATGAGTTTCAGTTGCTCATCTTTGAAGTAAAATCTTCCTAAAATCTAAATAAGCTACAGTATAGTGACTCCAAGACATGACATACTGGAAGGCTTTATCTCTCTTTTTTATTAAGAAAATTATCTTTAAATTGTTAGCCCCTGTGAAAACTTGAATTTAAAGATTGGAACTATTTGTTTTACGTATTTATTTAGTTCTATAAACAAACAAAATTAAAAGTAAAGAAGAAAATGAAGAGTAATGTTGCACATGGGAGTCAAAGTGCAGAATCATGCAAAATGGGTCTGGGCCAGTAATGTGAATGGCTGGCTATCTACTTAATAGTGACAATCATGACTGAAATGTACATATCTGCAAAAGATTGAATATGTCTTGTGTACTAAAACACATAGTGCTCTATAGTTGCTGTGAATTTGCAAAGTGACAAGCAGCAAATAAACTCTTAAATCTGGTCATTCTCTTCATTGATCCAAATACGACATGTGCATATCAAGTCCAAGTTAGTCCAAAAATAAATAAGATGACATCATCTTATAAAAATGAATTGCTAAAGTTACATAAATTTACTACAATAAAATATTAAACTAGAAAAGCACTCTGAAAGCACAGGCCCCTGCCAAGCAGCTCATTCCCACTATTCTATAGTCCTACATTCATTTTACATGTTCACACTTTTATAACATATATTATAATGGATTCACAGTGTCTTGGCTATTTTGTGGTGTTTGTTGCATATTTATAACTTAATATGCCTTCCTACAGTGTTCTGAATTGTAGTATCCAGAATTTTGCTGGGATCCAAACCTAACTTTCACATCTTGTAAAACCTGCTGGGAACATCTTCCCATATATTTTAGCCAAGCACCCTGACCATTTATTATGGAGTTATATTCTGAATTTCCCTCTGCTGGTAATTGTAATGTTTATTTTACTCATTTAAAGTGTAAATAGTAAATACGTACATACCTAGCCAGCTTCTGGCAGCTGAAGCAACAACAAAGCTCCAAAAACATGAATGTTAGGTTAACTGGTCACTATAAAAATATGTTTCTTTCTACAGGATTAATTGCAGGACACTAGTGGGAATCATCGTTTTCAGCAACTGAAATACTCGGTGTGAAGAATGAGTGTATAAATTGGCTAAAATGTGTCTTATGGTTATTGCATAAGAAACCTGTTCAAAGCCATTTGACATGGGGTTAAAATGTAACATTTTGAAATGACCACTGCACAAGTTGTGCTGCCTTTGGAATCTTCAAACTCTTTATTTGGTCTGGAGCCACAATCTCATGCTCCTGGCAAATGGGTGTAATCCCCTTAAATTTAGTACTGTTGCCATTCAGTTTAGGTGGATACAGTGTGGGTTGACTTTGTAATAGAGCTTGGGTGTTTTGTATGAGATGGCCTATACATTTTCCCTCAAGAGTCAATAACTTCCTTCTGACATGTAACTCAAGCCATGAGACAGACTGATTACTGGAGGCTTTAACATTGTGAGAGAGAAAAGAGGACGAGAATGGGGAGACAAAATGGGGACAAAGTAGGAGGAATTTGTTCCTCTTTAGCGTCAATAAATTGGCTGCATGAATTATGGTATTATGTGTGGTCAGTGGTAACATAGCACTATCATAATAGCCTGTCAACACAATTCAGCTCTGTCTGGTGAGTGATATAGCATAATTAATGGTGCATGAAATGTCACATGCTGGTTTCATATTTTCTACCACTGGGCTTCCTTCACTCAGTGGAAGTGTTACAAGTGTGAAAATATTATGATGGATTAGCATAGCCGGATGTTTTTGCTTCATGGATACACTGGCAATGCCGATCCTTATTTCTTTAGATAACATTAGATAATGCAGACAAACAAGGAAGCAAAAACCTGTCATAATAAAACAGGAAAAAATACATCAAATATTTATTAAATGTTAGATAAAATTATTCAAAGTTTTAAAGCTCTAGGTGAAATGAATGAGCTGTATTTACATGAGTTGCACATTAATACCTGTTTTTGTCCAAACAGTCAAAACACAATGTGGTATGTATTGTATAATGTGATAACATGGCTACTATTGTAAATTCACATGTTTGTGAAGTAGGATTGTTAGTTCCTATTTATGTTTTACTGAATACAGTATAGATTTAGTAAATATGAATACTTATATGAATAATTATAATACAAAAGGTGAAAATACACAAAGTATTTCGCTTTATGTTCACATGTGAAATACTTATAATAAATAATGCTTATCACTAATAATGTCCAGTTCATTTAAACAGAAAACACTACATTGCCCTTTTAAACAAAACAACAATAAATTAGAAAAGCACTTGGAGAGCCAGGCTGCTCATTTCCACCTATATTGTGAAGAATCCTGTGTCCACAATTACTTCCAGATAACTCAAATCTTTACAAGTCAGACAAAGACCCGGTGTCAGAAGCAAAATCCGAAACATGGATCCAGTAGTTTTTATGTAAAAACCACTGGACCAAATGAGCAGACTCATACAAGCAGGCAAAAATATAACCTTGACAGAAGTAATTCCACTCAAAATATCAAATACTGTATATGAACTAATCCTCCAAAGGCCTGTTGCCAATCCATTTAAACTGATGTCATGGGTTAAGCTTCGTACTTGCTTCGTGCAGTCAGATCTGCCTCTGCTTGTTCAAATCAGAAATGACATAAGCAGGTTTGGAAACAGTTGACATATCCAGTATCTGTCGCTTTGTGACCTGTAGTTCAAATGGAAAGCACATTGCTTAGCTAACTGCTGTTAACCTCTAGTGAGTCGTTAGTGAGGAATGCTTGACGTGTAAGAAGAACCATGTGTGAAGAAGTGACTTGTGGTGGTGAAAGGGGATAAGTCATGTTGATTTTTAATGACAGGTTCAATTGGGCTGCATGTTAAGCGGAGTGAGGAAAAGCCCATTTCTATGATTTAAAGTACTCATCAGTTCTGAAGAGCCGCACAAGTGTTTGTATGTTTATGTTGACATGTTGAATTTTTCTGCATGCTGGCAATGTAAGCTGACAAAGCACTTTTAATTCTGAATAAAACAAAAAATTACATGATATTTAACTTAATATCAATATATCTCCTTCTCTTGCTTTTTTTCAGCCATTAGAAAAACATATTTAAATGTTTACAACTGATACTGGATTGATATGATGGAAAAAAACAGATTTAACCTTAAAGAAGCAGCTAAAATATTTGAACTTATTTTTTCTTTGTGATGGGAGTTTGACACTCTCTCTCTTGGTAAATGCAAAACTCAGCAGCTTTTGATACAGCATAGGGCAACATCTAGAAAGAGAGAAGAGCAGTAAGCACTGCTCTGTTTTGGTAACGTGAAAGAACATCTACAGCTTACCATTTCACCATTTTTCCTTTTTAAAATGATGTAACTGCAAAGCCAAAAGTGACCATCAGCCTCAATAATAAAGTTAATATTTTATGTGTAGTTATGGGCAGTTATTTAGTTACATGTAGTTACATTACATCTAACAAAGAAGATTTTAAAATGTTTGACAATTGCTTTTTAACATCAAATTCAAACCATCAAAAATGCGGTTGATAAAACAAGAGTTATACCTTTGTAAAATGATTTTTGCAATTTGAACTCTATTATGTAAGAAGAATACATATTAGAGAGAATAATATGATAAAACTCTTATCTGAATTATCACAGTGAGCTCAAAGCCAGCATGTATGGGACGGTGTCAAAGCAGTGATTAACCACTGCACTGGTGTAAAATCCCTCCATTGGTTTTATTGTGTTACACTAAAGCTGAAACTTTCCCCCAGTATGTTTCAGGAAATTGCCCCCCATTGTTTAGCCAACATGTGTTTTTATGGCTCATACCGTGCAAGTTAGCACAGTACTCTTTCAGAAGGCACTTTCTTAGATGAGGTCAAAGATTGCAAGCATCTTTATCTTGTTGACAAAGAGCACAACCTCTGTGAACATCACTGCAGGCACCTATGGTGATGATGAATGGCTGACTGTAAGCAAGACTTCAGATCACCCCAGATGCACATGCTCTCTTTGGTCGCAGTGATAGTAACAGGAGACCGAACACAGGGGCGCAGCCTTTGAAAGCAGATAGACAGTGTTCTTGGGCGGGACAGAAAAGAAAAGAAAAAGTGACTGATCTTCCGAGGTTAAAGGTCACTTTTTGACAAGGTAGCAGAGGTGAAGCAGGGTTTTTGTTGTTCTCGTGTACAAATAGGTGTGAATATGAGGGTAAGTTTCAATTTGTTCTTTAAATTAAATGTATTCACTGTTGTCAAGTGATGTTGACACATTATAATGAGGATGAATGCATGTTCTTAAATAAACAAACGAGTTTCAGAGAAAACCAACGAGCAGTTTTACATTTCACATGTTATTTAGTGTTTATACTTTTGACCACTTTTATCACTGCAAAACTGGTCACTAAAGAAAGCCAGAAAGTATAACCTGATATTTAATCCGTTATTATGTAACTTAAATGTTTAATTGAACCTTTTAAATTTATTGTATTTACTGTAAATATTTAGGAGTTTATCCTGCAGGTATGGGTTCCTGTTAAGTGGTCTGCTGCGCATGTGCTTCACTATCGATAAAGGACGATGTAACTCTTTCCTCTAACACGTTGTTCATTTTCATAAAATTAAGTGATGTGGTTTTCCCACTGTTCTACACATCTACTCCTTTTTATCCTCTTTCACCTGCCTGCATTTGCTAGAACACAGGGATGCTCTATCAGCAACCCACACAATTAGGTGAAGAATAATGCAATTATATCTTTGGTTTGAGTGAATGGAGAGATGAAGAGAAACAGAGCCAAAGTGGGAAAGAGGGTGATTCCATTCTGTTTCCCTCTGAGACAAAGGGAAATTTAATTAGGCCTATAATAGACCCATTTTTCACCTTCTCCCACTCTCATCTGTTATACAATTCATCCTCCTCATCCTCCTTCCCTCTCTGCTCGCTCCTCTTAAAGATGCATTGTCATTATGGGGTTGCCTCTCCTGTATCTTCCTGCAAATTTCTTTCACTAAACTCTATTCCTGGACATCTGCATCATACCTCACAGTCTTTATGATTTAAATTAATGTTTATTGTGATTCCATCAACAAGTTTTTAAAGGTTAAGACAAGGATGAGTTTACCATTTTGTTCTTATAGAGAAAAAGTATGCATGAGAAGAAATTTTAATTTTAATTGATGAGACCAAACTGTCCTTTTTGGTCTGATCTTGTCTCATCTTGTCCAGACCAGAGATAAGCATTGAGGTGCAGCATTTAGCTGTTATGGAGCCAACAAGAGGAACAAACTGCCAGGACAGACAAACTTTCTGCAAATTTTGATACTTTTAAATCCAGGCTAGAAATCTGTCTTTTCTCATGAACCTGTGCAGGAAATCTGCACGGTGAACTTATATAGATGTTTGCAACATGTTAATAGTAATAATTATGATATTTCTGTACACTGTTTTAATAATATCAAAAGAGTTAATTGTGGAAGGCCAACAACATTTAATAATTTTTCATGTTTTTTAATTGTTGTTTTTCTATAATAGCATAATTATACATCCACAAGCTGCAATCCATTTCCAGCTAAGTTGCTGATTCAGTGCAGTAAACATCTCTTACAGCGAAGTGTCTGCTTTTGAATGTTTGTCATTTGCATGCATCTCTGCATCTTAAACGATATTGTAATTTTAAGAAAAACATTTTATTTATTTTTTTAAACGTGTCTGTCCAGCATCACAGCAGGCAGAATGATGGTCTGGCTGCTTTACTGTGCTGAGCAATTTTGCTTTGCCAAGAAGATCTTCATGTATATATGTATAAACAGAGATCGTCTTGATAATCAGAATTCATTTATTTATTTTTATTTTAAATGAATACTTTTTGCTGGACCGACCGGAAAATGACAGAGAGAGAAAGAAAAAGCGAAAACACAACCTCAAGAAAAACATTTTTTTAATATGAATTGTTTAGACAGAGTTTTGTCAACAGTCTTTTAAAAGGTTGAATCCATCATCCACTTCACTGATTAATTAGGATTAACCCAATAAGACTTGTAGACTGTTGCAGTGGCATTCATCATAGTTTAATTGCCTGATACACTTTTTACATTTCCTGTTGTTGGTTTGCAACTGTTTTCTATCTACATTTATCTACCAATCTTAACAAGGCTATAGCATAAATAGTAATTCACTTCTCAGAAACAACATCCATGCTTTGTCTGTAATTGTTCTCACTCATTCCATTTTTAGCAAAGCTTTAATGTTTTTTGCAGGAAATGGCAAAACAAACAACGACACAATCCAGTTTGATTTAATGTTCGCAAAAACAGAGGAACAAATGTTGCAGGATTTACAGTATTTGTTTGTGAACCAGTGTGGACTGGGGGGGGGGGGGATGCCATTAAAACATCAGTTCTTTAATTACAAGTCATTTGAAGCCACATGTCCTGTTCAGTTCTCTTTATGTCTTCTCTGTGTACCAGATGCTGCATGTCACAGTAAGTACACCATTAGTAAGTAAAAAGCAGGATATATTTTTGTCATTACAAACAAGCTCAGAATTATAAGACACATAAAGTTGACTAATTTTCTGCATTTTCCCTTGCTTTGATTATTTTGTTGGCTCATCCTGAGAAGTGATTCAAAGGTGCTCTCATGTCATAAAAGGAGAGCAACAGTTGACAGCTGAGACAATCAGAAAAAGCCTGATCTGCACCTGGAGGTAAAAACCTGTTAAGTAACAGTGATACTGTCACCTGAACATTTTCAAGAGCAGCGGCTTGAAACTGCAGTCAAGATGGACAGATTTTCCCTACACTCTTGATTCCGACCTTTTATTTTGGATACCAGAAATCCCACATTATACAAGTGTTCTGAAATTATGAACAACTGCAAGTTCGGTTGGAGAAACTGGAAAAAATTATCCACTCTGTGCAACACTGACATGTGTTACCCACCTGGATCTGGAGCTTCAAACCATAGCAGGGAGACACTTTGTTGTTGTGATCTGCAGATGGGCATTTATGTGGTGAAGAATTGGAAAGACTGTGGGAGAGTTCATGCTGTACACCAAAGTTAAGTTAATGTAGGCAACCTTTTACGGGAATTTCAAGCACGAGAATAAACTAAAATGTCTCAGGATGCTTCGAAGAAACGTTATTTTCATTAAAGGGTTATACTCATCATAGTGTTATATTTACTGAAAGAGTGTTATCAGTCATAAATTTCAGTAGTACAAGCCTGAAAGAAAATATTCCAAAAATAGAACTGTGTATGAATCAGATTTACATAGACCTATAGCTAAACTCGGAGCAAACATCATCTGTTTACTGAGATGGATATAAAGTGCATTGCCTACAAAGACAATGTAAAAATGGAGGAGTTTCTTAATATATGCAAAAAAATGAGAAATGTCATTAGTAGTTAATAATATTATCTTTATAAATCCAAGCACATTTGATATTTGATCATATTGATAGTGCCACAACAATTAACATTTTACAAATGTGGTTATTAAGAAAATAAATTGTAGGTAAATGTAAATGTTTTCAGGGACTGTTTACCAGTAATAGCAATGATCCAATAATATGCTTTTCATTGTAGCCCCTTTTCCCTCTATTCACATGCAGTAGCTCCCCACATGAGTAGCATCAGTCTGCAAGAAGGCAAATTAGTGTATTTTGGAAAAATACCACTAATTACACTTTTGTGACCAAAACATGCAATGAACTGTGTATTCTGAAACTCTGGGTCCCCATATTCGACTGCCTGAATCTGATTAGTCTTTAGAATGATCTGCATCCATATAATACATTGGCTTGAGTTTCAATCCCAGCTACGATCTTTGTAGTGAAAGCAGGTATAGAGTGATGTTCATGATGTCGCATTGATACAGTCTCTGTAAAAGGAATGATGTAATGTTGTACTGTGGATGTGGAAAATGACCCAGGAAAGGATTACTGTACTCTAAAAGGATAATACAGCTTTCTTACATGACATGGAGCTTTTCCCACATCTATCTAAGTGGGTTGTACTTTTTACTCCTGTGTTCTTTATTCAGAGCAGATATTGACCCTATTGAGGGAGTGATTAATATTGCTCTGTTAATAAAGAACATCAAGAGAAATAGGTGCAAACACACAGCTGTTTTCACAGTTGTTATATTTATTTATACCTAATAGGTTTAAGATGAAATAAAAAATTGACTGAAAGACTGATTTTACCATTTATATACAATTCTTCACAATTCACAAGAGAAATAGATTTATATTTCAGGAATCCACAGTGTCCACTTCTTTCCACTATAGTCTTTAGGTTTGTTCCAGTTTGAGTTGACAGACAAGGGCCAGTTTGGTCAGCTTGTGTTGCAGTGTGGACCTGAGGGAGAATATGTTGCAACTTGTCTGTGATGCATTGAGGATCGTGCAAATCGTGAGTTCAAAATCTGGTTTCCAGGACCCCAGAATGTCAGATCACCTCGGGGACTGTTTATATGCTTGGTTTGCATATAAACACACCTTAAATTGGTTTTAAGACAATCTATTCATCACATAACAGACACCTCTATGCTTCTGGGAATTTTGGGGAGCCACTGTTAAAAGACTTTTTTGCTCTGTTTAATACATAGAAGCTCATATTGCTGACAATTCCAAACCAGTTAGTCAATAGTGGGGCATTGCAACTAATGCTGGTAATAATCTGCAGCACCTGTACAAGGAGAGCCATAGAGACGCATTCTGACAAATCCCTTCAGGAGAAATATTATCATAAAATTGAAAAGTTAATTTGATGTTAGAAGCTTGTCTACAGTATATATTTGGTCTACTTAAAATGCTTTGCTTCTCTTTTATGACTGTTTTGACACGTTTAAACAGCTGTTATTTATGGAAAAATTCTTCATTTTGAGAGGTCAGACATGGAAGAGGTGGCCGTTCTCCTAAAAGGAAAGTAAAGGAAAAAAAAGAAAAAAGAGCAGCATTGCAGACCTGTTGTAATAGTAGACACAGAAACATGTGTTGCAATTTGAACATTTACATATGTTGTGCTTCTTTATATTTCAGTTGTCACATGTGACTGGCCAGCTTCACACACACCAAGACTCGACTAAACACAGCTGATCGTTTAACTTTTTGTTTATGTCATTTTATGTCTTTTTTTTGGATTTGATTTGAAGATGTTTGTTTGAAGGAGCGTTGCTGAATCTTGCCCCTGCCTAAAGCTGACCTTGGTTGATGCCATTAACTTAAAAGCTTCTGTGTGGGATTTTATGGTTGTTAAACAAGCTTTTTAAGACAACGTCAAACACGCACTCTCATAGCCACAACCACATTACTGTCAGTTAAATTTAGCCTGTCACACAGGTGTTGTGTTCCCATCAATACAGATTGGAGCCATAACCAATAAAAACCCCCAACAGCTGCCAAGCGATTTGACAAAAGAACAAAAGCCAAGTAAGCACATCATCACTGCACTCAAAAGCTAAATGATAGCATATCTTAGTGGATTCTTTTGACGGCTAGTAAAAGTGATAAAATAGTGAAAGCAATCAATGGCCAGCATGCATAAACTGAGCCATTAATCTACAGTCTGGCTTTAGTTAAACTAGATTAAAATGAGTAAAGTTAACCAGTTGGATTTCACCATGGGCCAATGCTTATTGGATTCCTCTGACGATATTAAGATAGACTAATTTATTTTCTATTCCCATATGAAAAATGACTATATCAAATAGCTTTGCCATCACCAAGGTATCAGTTTGGATCTGGAAGTCCAAACATGAATGCTTTTCTAAGTTCATTATTGAACATCATATTGGCCAATACTAACAAACAATATTTGAACCATCTATTAAATTCATGCCCCATAGATAAAGACTCATCCTGTTTCATTTAACCAATTTGTCTCTGCAGTATACACATAAAAGTAAAAAAAAAACTCAAAATTGCTCTTAATCTTTGGCATCGGTGTGTAAAGGTTATTCCGTGATTACCATAACATCTAATTTAAATTCATCCGCTCTTAACAGCTGAAACTAACAAGACATTTGGTGACCCTTGGGACTTCTCTCTTTTTTATTATGGGCCATGACCTTCTGTGCTGGGTTTAACTGAGAGGGTAGTAGTGTCTGTCTGGCATACCCAACAACAGATACTTTGGTATTCAGACCAACTCTTCTCACTCCCATTCTCCTCTTCCCAGTCCAGATTTCTACAGAGACGGTGTCAGATTCAGCTACAGTATCAGTTGTCAGGGACTGGAGTCAGATCAAAGTGGGGCACTGAAAAGAGAGTGATCCACACCCCAGCTCCCAACCATACAAAGCAGCCAAGAATCAAACCCGTCTCCCCTGAGAGTTGTAATGGGAGCGATTACCCCTATCCACAGCCATTTGGGTCCACCCCAGGGAGCCAAAGTGAAGGACAGTACACAGACATGACAACTTCATGCATAACTGTGAATGCTTAGTAAGCTCAGAGAATTTTTGGACATACAGATGCAGTTTAACCACAACGCGAAAGACCCATATTCAGTCTATTTGTAACCCACCTTGTCCAGGTGTTGCTCTTATCTGCCATATCAAAAAGTACCCTCCACCTCTTCCCTCCATGCAAACCAAGAGAAAATTAGGTTAAGACTGATCTGCTGCCCAATTTATCTCAAATCTTCGCCAGTGTAGATCTAATTTCAGCCTCTTAGAACCACAAACAGGAAGAAGAGCGAGTCGATAAACAGTCCATTGTTGCTGCTAGAGGGAGTGACGTGGAGTCGGAGTTATGAAGTGGGGGTAAGAATATGGTAACACTGTGGAAAATAAAAGCAGGATTATTGTTATTATTCTTTATCCAGTGCATCATTCTCCCTAATGCCTACTGCCTTCCTTATTTCTGGCATAAACCTAATTAGACTTTTGCAAATGAGTTAAAAGCATTTTAAGTCCATTAAAATACTCAGAAACTATATAGTTAGGTTATATAAAATTACTTGGAAACTGAGAATGACATTTAAATATTGTCACATCTCATTTATTCATTTTTTCATGAAAAAAGAGGCAGAAAATAAGAAAAGGAAGGAGAGGATGTAAAGCCTCAGCTGCAAAGGAACAGAAACCCCTATTTTAGGAAATACATCTGCGCTTGTCTGAGTGATAAACCAGCTGAATGTAGTTTCAAAAGTGAGGCCGAAAATATCACCAATATGCCGACAGGCAGCTGTCACGTCTGTGTTTGGCAGACAGAATAAAAATGGACAAATGGACTGTAAACTGCAGCACACTGAACTCAATACAACCTAATTTATTTATTTGCACTGGATATTTTAAAGCTTTTTTTTTTATCAACTATGGACAACCGTATGTGTTTATGAATATGTGAAATGTGTTTAATGGTGAACGAAAGACAATTTTCCACCATGGTGGACAATAAAGTAAATTTTCATTTTCATTTTCAAACCTGCTAGTCTGACACCGTCTGAAAAGCTGCTGGTATAAAAAAAAAAAAGTCATCAGCTTTGACAAAGAGGAAATAAGAGTTTTCTGCTTACACAGCAGTTGTGGCAGGTTAAGAAGATGCTCTTTTGATGAGGAAAAGAGATGAAGCATAACACTCCTTTAATTGAAACAAACTTGTTCTTATCCTCAAACTGAAATCAGATACTTCCTGTAAAGTACCAATCATTCGCTCCTATAGCTGCTGTAAACAGAGTTGCTTCACAACAAGGTTCCCAGTTTGAACTTCAGTGTATTTGTGGAGTTTTTTCTCCAGTCCCAGCATCGGTTCTTTCAAGGTTCTTTCCTGCCAAATTACAAAATCAAACATGTTGGGTAATTAGTCATTGTAAATCAAACATAAAACTGAGCGGGAGCATCCTGAGTTAGATAAAAATGAGTATGAAAAAGTAGCTGATGGATGTTAAACACATTAGTTACTAGTTCATTATTTTAGCACTAATTCCTCAATGCGTTCAGACATGCATTTTTTTTGAGTCCAGCATAACCTCCTGGTGCTGTAAGAGTTGAAGTACAGTCTGGCTGAGCTGTCAGTCAACTCAGACCACAGAAGATAATATTGACAAAATATCTGTGTCTTTCTTTGTAATGAAGTCATGAGTTAAACAAGCACTGCTTACTTATTTTGCTCTCTATCAAGCAGGGTACACTGCTACTTTGTTTTCCCCTTCTCACTTCTTTCTCTGTGCTGTATATGTAATTTACAGAGAATGCTGGTCATGAGGAAACAAATTATGTGAACAAAGTCTCGGCATGGATTCAACGAGGACACATTTCATTGACTGTTTCTGTGTACTTTTCTCTAAGTTTGTCATTATGTTTTTGTTTAGCTTTGACAGGTGCCACTAGCTGTGTCCACTACGCAAAAGGCAGGTCCCTTAGATTCTGGAGTTCATTCTGTATTTTGCTTGTTTTTTTATGAACTTTTGACCTACCAAAACAGGATTGTGCCTGTCTTCAAGGGCCATCTAATTAAGCCCAATTTCCAGAATTTATAGAAAGCTAAGGTGCTGGCACGTGCTACATCATTACTATACAGACGTGCTATTGATTAACCTCACTTTGTGTAGGAAAGCTAATCAAATTTCCTAAGAGGTCAGATGTCTTCTTCAGTAAAAGCCTCAAAGTAAAATATAAAAAAATCTAACTGATAAACCCTACCTGCAAACAAACCCCTACACTTAGATGCAACACTGTACAACTGCTGCCTCCATTTAATTAATTTTTTTCACATGAACTGAAATTTAATTATCCGGACGTAAAACATGAAATTATACAACAAAAAGGATGTAATGCAAATGCAAGAAAAACATAAAAAAGTTAAACCTCCTACACAAAGCACAGACATAGTCTGTATTTGTAACTGGACATAGATATGTACAGGTTTACAGGCAGAGGACAAGAATTATGGGTTGATAGGAAAACCAGATGGCTGGAGGAAGCTCTCTGGTAAACCTCTGATCTAATATTTCAGATTGCAGGCTGATGGAAACAGCATGTCACAGACAACACATCAGTCATAATTACAGCATTTTACATTTTAATGGACCTTTATCAAATGAATGCACACGGATGAGCATATAAAAGAGCAATGGCAGAGAGACAATGATAAACAAAAAAGTACATTTTCTATTTCAACAGAACAGGACCAATTTTACACAATAGGTCAAAATGTAAACATTGTTAAAACCATTTTTACTCTTTTTTTTTCTTTTACTCAGCTGTAAGTGTAACATTAAATTAACAGAGGACACTATGGGAACCAGCTTTTCTGCTTGGAGGATGCTGATTTTCACAGATGGTTTGCTGAGTCTTAGCTTCAAAGCAAGGATGGCCCAGACTTTTCAGGAGTATACCATTCACCTCAGAAATCTAATTACTCCTTGCAGGAACAACAGGATACCAGGATAGGATAACATTCATTCATTCATTTTCCATCTTAATCCAGTTCAGGGTTGCGGGGGGGCTGGAGCCTTTCCCAGCTAGTAGCTGGTTGGAGGCAGGAAACACCCTGGACAGGTCGTCAGTCCTTCACAAGACACTGAACCATTTTTTAAAACATTTTTTCTTATTAAACATTTTATTACTTTTTATTTAATCTCTACAGAGTGTTCTATTACTCAGTGTACAAAAACAGAAATTAAGTGAGGTAATAGACTCAGGTTCAGTTGTAATTAAGCTGCAGTTTACAAGCGGTCAGTGGTGCTGACACGGGGGTTGGCTTATGGGGAATAACCAGGTCAGACGTCAGATGGGACCCCGCTGACCTCGCCAACACACCACATGAGGAAGTTTGTGAAAGAATTTAATTTAACCAACTGGGCCTTCGGTGTCTTATTTAAGTCAACAGGCTGTCACTCACAGTCCCCTTTTCTTTCAACCACAATGTTAGGGGTCCTTCTCCCCCTTCATATTACTCTCACTTAACTTTTCTCTCTCTTACACACACACACTTAAAAGTTTGGGGCATTGTAAAGAAAAACAAAATCACTTATGAGTATTATTTCTATTCAGATAAACAAACATAATTCCCCCAAATTGTAATTAAGTAAACCTGCTCTTTGGCCTCTTCTTTTTCTTTAAACCATCCACTGTCCAAGCAGTCCATACACACTGGACATCAACAACAGCCTGATAAAGTTGTTGCATGACAACAGTTTACAAATCAAAGTTAAGTTTTGACTTGCTCCATATGAGTGTTGTTAAGTCTGGCATTAATGCGCTGGACTAACTCTGTGAAAGATCAGTAGCTGCATTTATTTGCTTGTAGGAACAGGACAGATGACCCACAGAGAAGGAAAGGAAAACAGAAGGAAACATGGAACATGAGTGCCAACTGGGAACAATTTTGAGTACTTTTGATTTTAAGAGTTGTGATGTTTCACTCACTTTCTGTCAGCTATACAGAAAAGCTTTAAGGTTGAATCTTTCAACATAATTTGTTCATAGCTAAGGTAAAAAAGAAAGAAGCCTTTGCAAAGAACATGCTTGATGGGAAATAAACTGGATCTGACTGTATCCCAACCATTACTTATAAGGTTACAAAAAATTGTGTAATTTAATAGATATACATTTGCACTAATCAGTGATGTGAGTGTGTTGTGCAAATTGATAAACTCAAAATTGATTTGTTAAAACTTCTAAATGAACAAAAGCTTTATTTTATGTCAGTTTTTACTAATTAGCATTTATCCTTTTATTTGTTTATGGTGTCAGCTCTATGTTTATATAAAATGATGTCTGTATTAAGGACTAATAACTTTTATCATACCGGTACTTTGTAATGTCAATGGATGTATTATAAATAAGTAAATACAGTTTCATAATGTTTTTTTTTTTTCTTTTTTAAATTTTTTTTTAACATGTCTTGTCCAGCATTAAGGCAGACAGAATGATGGTCTGGCTGCTGTGTTGTGCTGAGCAAATTTGCTTTGCCAAGAGGATCTTCGTGCATATATGTACAGAGATCCTCTTGGTAGTCATTTGTTCTACATGATTTACATGTGTTGCTGGACCCAACTGGAAAAGACAGGGAGAGGAGAGAAAGACAGCAGAAAGGAAAAGAAAAACAAACTAAACACAAAGAGGAAAGAAAAAGACACCAAAAATGGAAACACTGCAGTCCAACCAAACACTATTCCATCCGCCACATCTGCACATAAAACAAAACAAAATATCTCTCGGGGTCCCACAGGGAGTCAATGATCTACAAATGCAACATGTGCTGATGAACAATCAAAACATATTTAACCTAGGTAAATAAAACTAATGAATAAAACAGTGACCGTGTCATCATACCAAATGTACAGGGTGAAAAGTGTTCACAGAAAGGTGGTCATGCTTAGGCAACCCCCTCTACCCAAAAGTCAGAGGCAGGCCAGAACCACATGAGACTAGGGCAACCAGCAGCCAGGCGGCAGAGGGAGGTCTCAGTCAGAGCCTCCCACAGTCAGGGGTAACGGGCCCCAGTAGGCCCAGGATGGAAATCACTGACCCTGCCAGGCACCGGCTGCACCGTGGCAGAGCGGCCACGGCCACGGGCTCCAAAAGCCCGGAAGCCAACATCTTTTTTCTTGATGCAACAATGCCATTTAACATTTTGTTTAATTAGTTATATTGAGCATTAAACAATTAGAATTCCTTAAAGACAATGCTGTCAGCCTGCAAAGGTAACCAAGAAAGGAATTTTAGTTAAAAATGAACGCATTTTTTAATGCTCTTTTTTGTCTTTATTATTATTATTCCTTATGAAGTGTGAGATCACACAGATACAATATCATGATGAAGGGGGAAAGATTCACAAGCAGAGTTCATAAGCAACTGCACCTCCACCACCTTGTACTTTAGAAATACCAAATGTGTGATGAATGTTTTCTGCTGTGTTTTAAAAATTACACTGTCCTGTAACGTTATAAAGAAAAAACTACCATGAATTTTGAAAAGGATCTTTCCTTGCTACACTAGTTTGGGTAGTGTGGGTACAAATGCTACAGAAAACGTAAGTAGGCTAAGTAGCATTCATGCAATGCATGCAATCGTGTCTTTAAACACACTGATGGATGTAAAGGATGGATAGACAGTGTGTGAAGCCCTTTGAGACAACTTTGTTATGATACTGGGCTATATAAATAAAATTGAATTGAATTGAATGTGACAGTGCAGGTAGATGGACGAATGTCTGGGTGAGTATTCTAAAACAAAAGCGAAGCACAGGGGAAACACTTTTTAAAAACTAGTTAAACTACACCATCTGCTGGACAGGGACACCTGGAAGGTAAAAAGAATTTCTTGCATTCATATTCTGGCTAAAGCTAGTTGAAAGAGACCCCATTACATTTACTTCAGAAGCTCAGAATTTAAGAAAAAAGCCATGGTGATGAGACTACAGCAGAAAATGGTGGAGATCTGGCATTTATTAACTCCCTCTGTTTCTCCCTGCACAATCCTTGATTTATTTCCATCTCAAGGTTTCTGTCTGTGCACAGAGGGAAGAGTAAAGTGTCCTCATGGGGAATCATTCTCAAACAATAGCAGTGGCCCTTACCAGATGAAAAATTCTTGTACACAACTTTACAAAATGAACATTTTCATGATGTCATTAAGCAAGAAAATAAAGTGATACTAACATATTACTTCTTGAAAAAGGTTACTTTATCTCTCAACCCCTTCATTTATGTATTATTGTATTTATGAGCCAATAACTGCAAAAGATTAGTATAGAGGAAGAAAAAATAAAGAAAATCACAGAAAGCAGTCATGTAAAATAGTCATCCAGCATTTGACCTAATTATGAAATATTTTTATATGAAATATTTTTCAGAACATGTCCCTGTCCCACACAGCCGATTTTCATAAGAAGACAGACAGCCATTTTTGAGTGTTAACATTTATTTAAAGTTGAACCTTCACAGAATGTTTGTAAAAGTATATCATGACAAACACAGATTTGGTATTACTTCAGAAAATGAATTATACATGATCATTTGACTGTAAAGGGTTGCAGAATCACTGATCAAGTAATACTCATTTAGGCCTGGGTACAAATGGAGAAAATTCAAGCCCACTGATGCCCCCTTTAGGAGTTATCCACCAACAAACATTACCCTGATAATCTTACATTTATAGTGCTAACATTAGGATTAAATATGTGAAAACCTTGTGCCTTACTTGCATACCTTAATAAGGTATGCAAGTACACCAAAGTACAACAAATATGTCATTTAACAAAATCAACAACATACATATCTTTTTCCTTCATTTGTATTCAAGTTGTAGAATGATTATGTTAAATTAACCAGACATTCAAATTAAACTCATATAAGTAAATCATGAGTAAATACAAACATCTGCTATTAAAGAGAATTAATAATTATTTTTAATTAGTTTGGATCATTGACAGATCCCATTACCACTCATTACATCCATTTAATGATAAGAATTCCCACAAAAAAAACCTAGAATTGGCAACAGTGCAAACACATTACACAACAAATGCACAAACACTTCAGCTTCAAAGTGCTGCACAATAGCGCCTCCTGCTGTAACATCAAAATAAAACTATAGTCAGGGGAAAATCCTTCACACACAAAATACATTTCAAAGCAAGCCATTATTGAGCTAATCAAAGTGTGGCTCCACTCTGATCTCACTGGAACACAGTTTTGCTGAACAGCAAACTGATCATCAGGGTGATGATGGGTGCTGACAGCCCTGAGGCA
>JBAMHV010000023.1:10852432-10901367 GCA_037177535.1 Pseudomugil gertrudae
AATGAGAAGCTTCTATGATTCACATGTCTGGAACAACCTCCCTGACATTAGATAAAAGAAGCTGAGAACAGGTCTTTCACCTAATGTGCTTTCCTTCTTTCTCTTTGTGTTTTAAATCTAAATTATGCTTTTTATTTTCTTATTTGGGTCTTTATTTGTTTCTTATTATGTCATTGTGAAGCACTTTGAATCAGTCTGCTGCTACACTACCTTTATGGTAAAGCAGCTATTTTCTTTATTTTATGTCGACTTGAACAGGAGCAGCACAGATGGGGTTTCATTATTTGCGTTTTGGGTTTAAATCAGCAGTATTTTTATTCATTCATTCTTTTTTTTAATTTTGATTGAAAACTGGGTATTAACTGTAAGTCAGGAGGAAGGGGGGGGGGGGGGGTTGCCTTCCGACCAGAGTCCTTGGGCAAAACACAAAACCCATAAAACTCATGAAAACACAAGAGCAAATATTAGCAAGATTCTCAGATAGAAATGCAGTTGGATGTATATTTTAGTGCATAAGATGACATAATTCACAGTAATTTGATATTAATTTGATATTTATGAACTAAGTTAAAGGTGAACATGAAAAAAGCACTGGTTATGTTTCTGTGTGTGACTTTTGTATGTCTGTTTGTAGGCAGATGTTCTGGCTGTAGACATCAACGATTCTTACATTATAGACTGGACTTTAAACAATCCTGTTCAGCAGCAGTGCCCAAGTTTGGTCCTCAAGATCTACCGTCCTGCAAGGCTCCTTAGCTGGGCTGAATCACATGTGCATGAGGACGTTCAGTCATTTTATTCAGGTGTGGTGGAAGGGTTGCAAATACTAGTCTTTGAGGACTGGACTTGGGCACAAATGCATTACAGTGGCTTATTAAAACCTGATTTTAGCTTAAATAAGAAATCAGCCTGTATTTTTCAATTACGCCACAAGAGGGCACTAAAACATTGTTCATGGGTTCACACTCTTTATACAATGTTTCACACCTTAACATATTAAATCCAAATCAATTGTTTTAATAACTTGAAACGTTTACGTTATCATAAAGAATCCGATGCAGAATTTTTTCAGTTATATAAAAGAGGAGGACTAAAGACCGTAAGGCAGAAGGAATAAACAATGTGATGCTGTTAATACTTGGAAGAAGATATGTGTTACAGTGTGTGATGTCTAGTGTGTGCTTGTGTGAGGGTTTGTGAGAGAGGGAGAACTATATAGAGCGAGGGGGAAGCAGAGAAAAACTGTGTTTAAAAGCTCCAGATCAGAGACCCTCTCAGTCTTTGTTCTGAGAGTAGATCCCATTTTTTAACATGGACCTACTAAAGAAGTCAGAATGACATCCAAATAAGAGGTCGATTGGAACGTAGGAACTATGAGGGTGTTTCCTAGTCATTGGTTGTTTTGGATTCTTTTAAGGGGAACCTTTTATCTGGTGAGTTAAAAAGTCACTGATTACTTTATTTGTTCTTACGGGGCTTTTTCTGTTTGTTTTGTTTTTTTTGTTATTCTCAGTTATGGTTAAAGAGCACCGATACTGTGTGCAGAACTGTGGTCATATGTGGTTGTTTTAATCTGTAGTTTTAAATGTTCTTTAAAAATAGATCTTTAAAAAATGATTGTTTTATTGTTTCCAAAGATGTAATATTAATACATATATTATATATTACTATTATTATATTTCTTTATCATTCACAGGACAACCCAATAAAACCATTTGTTTGTTTTTTGTTTCTTACATCAAAATAATTTGATGTAATTGTTTTTTATACTGAAACTGAAATGAAATTTTGTTCTGCACTACATCTGTGATGTCTTGCTGAATGACCATAAAGGAATCTTATCCTATTAGATTAGTAAATCATTTATTTAACTTGAATATTTTTTCAGTAAAAAATTGATCACTTCTCTGCTCTGACATCCTGAAATGCTAATCCTCTAGTCATTCCCATTATTTTTCCCTCCAGTTGCTGCTGAGTCCATATGAGACAAACAGCAACTTCAGCTTCAACAAGATGCCTGGTCTCAACAAAAACCAAGAGGTTTCTTCTCAGAAGTCCTGGGTGATTCAGACCAGGAGTGTGATTCAAAGCTCCAAGCTACCCATTAACCCCTCCATCCTTCTGCCAAAGCAGGGACTATGGGAAATTCTTGGAAGCAACTCCCAGTCGCATACAAGTCCATCAGTAAACATAAAGCTTCAGCCCATCATGAAAGTCCACGGAATATCTAAATTATCCGGGACGTTCATCTGGGGGGATTTTTACTCAAACATCAAGACAGTCAAGCTGAATTTGTTGATCATGGGTAAGATTGTGGATCACGGTAATGGCTCTCTTGGAGTCTACTTTCGCCACAACTCCACAGGTGTTGGCAATGTGTCCATCAGTCTTGTCCCACCTATGAAAGGAGTGGAGTTCGACTTGGAGCGCCAAAGTGTGGTCAACCCCAAGGACTCCAAGACGTTTAACTGCAGGGTGGACTTTGAGAAAACTGAGCGCAGCAAAAAGGTGATGCTGTGCAACTATGACCCATCGAAGACATGCAATCAAGAGCAAACCCAGAGCCAGGTCACATGGATGTGCTCCAAACCTTTCCAGGTCATCTGTGTCTATGTGTCGTTCTACAGCACAGACTACAGGCTGGTACAGAAAGTCTGTCCAGACTACAGCTCCCCGGGTCCACCTTTCCAACCCACAGGTTAAACACAGGTGAGCTGAGAAGAGGAAGACGTATCAAAAAATCCACAGTTTGAGAAGTTTGAGTAGCTATAAGCCAGACAAGGCAGTCTTTGAAGAATCACCAAGCTTTTCATTTTATCTGAAACTATGCTTTTTAACTAACTCTGTAAAATAATATGTTCATCGTTCAATACCTAACTTGATAGCTACAAGATTTGTGTTTGATTACTTTTAAGGAATGAATCTAAGTGACTAAAAATGATCTTTCTACTTATGAGACAACTGTCTGCTTTGAAAAGTTTTGACAAAGATGCAAAAACAGCAACACGGTTCCCCATTAAACTGTATTTTCTCTTGATTGATTTATATTAATTACAAATGTATTTCGTGGGTCAGATAATGCAGTTAAATCATATCTACATGAACATAAATCCCACCCATATTTGCTTTATGATTTCTAAATCTACACACAATATGTTCAAAAGGGCTATTGTTGTTAGTAATGCTAAAGTTTTCAGATCATAGATGATCATGGCCATACGCAACAAATCTTATGTATTTCCTGTACGTCTGTAATGTGCTTTGTTCTTTAAAACAATAAAAATGTTTATAACAAAACCCAGAAAGTGCTTAAATAATTTTTTTAACTGCTCCTCTAGAAAATTGCTGTGAAAACAAAGCAGGGAGAATATAAAAATAGTGGAAAAGTGGAATAAAGTGGAAATGTTTTACAAACGGGTTATAAACCTGATTTTTGGAAGCGGATGGAAGAATTTTAGATACCGTACGTGTTCATTTATTGTGTATTGTTTGGATCAATTTGAACTTTTTTCAGTCAGAAAAATAGGGTTATATGGCAGCTTGTTTATCACAATGAACTCAGCGGCTTTGGAGTGTCAAATACTGTATACGGAAGCAACTTTCTTCTTTATAGTGTTTCAGTTAAGGTGATCCAAACACACTAAAAGGATTGGAATTGTAAGAGAGGAAGAAACAATACATACCTGCTCACAGGCACAACCAACACAGTATTTGACAAAGTGGAAAACAAAAAACGAGACAAGCAGAGAGAAGCATGAAGTGGAAAACACAACCAACTCACAACTCCAGAGATTTTCATGGTTGCAGCGAACATCGTGAAAGCTGGAAAACAAAAAGTGAAAGCATCTGTCTGCTACAAATTCCTCCCATGGAGAGCAAAAGGTTTTTGACTTTCTCATTGTGACTTTTCTACAGCTGTACTTTGAGGTTAGGACAAGAGAAAGCCATAAAAACAAGGTCAAAAACACATCTGTGCTAAAACTAATAAATCATATGCAGTGTTGCTTTTGGTCGATCACACCTGCAAGCGTAGGGTGAGTTAACACTCACCTCCTAGTCACCCTGCACACTAAAATCATGTAGATGCACATTCCCCACCGATTCCCTGAAGCCAAAACCCATTTGAGATGGTTTCTGGTGAGATCCAAGCAGGTTTTAGATACGACCACAGGAGGCACAGAGCTCGGCTCAGAGACTGTATAGGATTTAGGTTGCAGCATTGCAGCAGAGAGAACTGACCTTAAATAATCGCTGCTATCTAGACCGGTAACTACCGGTAGAGAGAAAGCACCCTGCACCTCCAACATCTTCAGTGTGCAGAGTTAGAGTGGCACACATTAGGTTTCATAAAAAGTTCACTCATTTTGCATGTCAAATATTCACCTGAAAATAAGAGAATAGGAAAAAAAACTATTGTTCTCAAAGCAGGAAAAAAATATATTACTTCAAAACTTTTTGCTTTTAGCTCCATTAAAAAAATTCTCCTCATTGGAAAAAATGTGAAGCTAGAGGAGTTAGAAATGTGGAAAAACCTGCAGATTGTTCAGAAACATACTAAACAGGACTTATAGCAGAGATGCTCTTGGTGTGATTAGGACACAAAGCCCACTACTTTCTCGCTGTCGGACATCACGTGACTACCAGCTGTAACTATGACAACCATAGCGCACTTGAGGATTGCGTTCCACATCTCATCGAAAGTCGTGTGAAAGTATTTTATTTCAATATCTTAGATTTTATTCTTTCTTTGCATCATATCTACTCAATGAAATCAGAATAAAATTTATTGGTCTAGTTGTTTTTTGGTTATTTCTGTTTCATCTGCGCACCTTATAAGTCATTTTAAGCTCTGGCCCACAATGCATTTTGGTCTATATTAACCTGTCTGCTGACCATCGATGCTTACTACATTTCAAGATGCATTGTGGGTAATGTTGAGTGCACTTTTTTTTTCTTCGTATGTTCAGACACCCCTTAAAATCAGTGTGTGCATTACATCAGGTACTATGTAGGGCATAGGATGCACATTCGGACACAGTATCCCTCCGTCACTGCAGGAAAGTGAACTCAAGTCCTACACGAGACTGTCCATACTCATCAACTGGGTGCATGAATAATGATGAGGACAACGACCATATAGGAATTAACCAAACCATTACATAAGAGTGATTTGTGGGTTCATGTGTAAAATAAATACTCAGACAAAGCGTAAACTGCATTCAATACAAAATAGTTGTGGTTTATTCTTCTGGGAACAAAAAATGGCAACAACTAAGTGTCACTTCTCAAAATCAGAAATATCTACAGGAAAGAAACAATGGTTCCTTCTATCAATTACCATTTTCCACCAGGTTGAAATGATAACTTCAAATGCATTTTGTTTTGTGTGGTTTGTGTTTTTTTTTTTTCATTTTTACTCTTCCGAACATTAAAACGTGTTCATTTCATTTCCCTTCAGTCTTTATGCCTGCAAAGAAAAAACCCTCCATTTCTCAGTTTCACTGCTGAAAACGTTTCTGTTTAACGGCTTCACTAGTGTCTGTACAAATTCCTATGAAAAAAATACAACATTTCCGAAGGGAAAAAAAAACAATAAACATATGAAATCTGTCACAACAAAACATCAACATGCCTGATGTGTTTTGTAACCATTTCTTATCATTTTTTTCCTCCCTTTGTTGGGTCCTGGTGGGTTTTTTTGTTGACACCTTGTACAAATGTTTCCTCCAAAGGGCTACAAACACAGATCCACACAAGATACAAATTTCCCCAAGAATGACATCCAGTTGTGCGTTGCTATTTTCTGTATCCTCTTTTTGCTGCTTTTTTCCAACTAAATAAAAATGGATGCAGGTGAAGCTTGGGCGAGTCTACATAAGAGTTCATATGTTCTGTTGTCACTTGCTGTAAATCATCTTAAAGGATAATTGTCGGTGGTGATCCAGCTGGGTCTTTAGTCCTTGAAGCTTGCTTAATTGTGTGCTTGCCTACAGTATTTCTACATTCCTGCTGGTAAAGGTTGGCAAGGGGTTGACCTGTGACTATAGTGCAATGCCTTCCCAACTTTCTTTTGGGAAACTTATGTTGATGAATTTGTCCCATTTGTTCTTTATTTTTTTAAGACTAGCCCTTGGTTGTCTTCTTGGGGAACATCCAGTTTGTAACTATAGTCCCACTTCAGCTTCTTTGCTCACATGCCCATGTGTTTGGATGTTTCTAAGACGGCTTCTGTCCAAACACTATGGAGCTTTATGATTAAAAAAATGGACACTTAAAAACTTTGCCAATGGATTTGAAGCCTCCAGATTTTCAGACAGTTGGCTCTTAATGGGTTATCGAGTCCAGTTCATTCTTCCAAACAGATTCCAACATAGGAATTAGTAGGATGTCCAGGGATACACAGAAAAGAGCACAATGTCAGACCTCACTAAGTCAGAGCCGAGGAGAAAAGGGAGAATGCTTTTTTTCACACTTTTTTTGTAAACAGCAGACATCCTCTTCACATGCCCGTGTATCCCTCTCTTCCATCTCATCATCATCCTCCTTTTCCTCTTTCCTCCATCTTTAGAACAGACTAAATACAGCAGGTTCATGGGGGGAGGGCAGAAGGGGGAGATTTTGGGGAAGGCTCTGGGTAGTGTAGAGGGTAACAGCAGGGGGAACGGTTGTCCCTGTGTGTTTGTGGGCTGAGGACACATGTGTGGGCATTTTCATTCGCTTTGTGTGTGCATCTAAGTGTGTGTATACTTTTGCGACCATTATGGTGTGCAAATGGCTTGCTGGGAAGCTGTTAGGACTGTTTGAGACGCTTGCGTGGGGGTCCGAGGAAGGGGCACTGGGCAGATGCGAGGGAGCGGTAAGCTTCAGCCACGAGATGAGGATGAGACGCAACCATGGACTTCCATCCTGCCGTCTCCATCACTTCTGCAGCATGGCTAGAGGGGGTAATGTAAGAGAGAGAGAGAGAAATTCTGCTTAGTTCATGGTTGCTTTCAGCTCAAGCATAACACACTATCCTGTGGGAAAACAGGTCTCTGGGTCAGGTTACAGTGTATAATTCAGTTATTAAAACCAGTTAAACGTTCTGCTGGTTTGTAGAATGTATTTGTTGGAACTAGACAATAACTCCATTATATTTCCATAATAATATATAATAAAAAATAGTAATTATAAATGTAAACACAGCTGCAAAAGTTTTCCCTCCATCTATAATAACTGGTAAAATCCCTCTTTATTTTTTTCTCTCTTTTAAAAAGAACAAAAATCCCCTTTTCCAGTCTGAATATGTAAGTTTGGCTACTGGGCTAACAAGTATATTTGTCATTTGTTCAAACGTCACGCAGCTAAATAGAGCTGACTTTTAAGGCTGAGGAGGTGTGGACACTTGGACTTGATCTGAAGACAAAACCTAAGGAGCTGCTTTGGTAATAACTTGACATAAACTGGAAACTGTTTAGTGTCAGAAAAGCCGTCTACATTCTGACAAGCTGCACATTGCTGTGAACCCAGATCAATACATCCGGGCTAAATATAAGTTGCAGCTAAAGCCATGGACGAAGAAAACAAAGATTTTCTGGTGATTTTATGAACAGATGAAACTGAATTTGAGTTGTTTGGAAATGCAAAGTTGATCCAATAAATCATTAATCAGTTTATCTTGAAGTTTAGTGGAGTGAGTGAAATGATATAGAAAGAGTGACATCAGACGTAACTTCTGACCTCCAGGTAAAACATCTGAAACAGACGTGGCTGGTTACCCTACACGACACTGTCCCTACACCCATGTGAAAACTGGTTCTACAATAAATAAAATGTTATTGTTATACTTTTGGAATAAATATTCTTCAATAAAGTCCTAATCCTGACTATACTATAATAAAATTAAATAAATTGTACATTTATTTTAATCACAGAAAAACTAAATCTGGAACATAATTGAAAGACCGGTTTTACTATATTCAGTTGGGGAAAAAAGGGAAAGAAAACAAACAAAAAAATATAAACTAGTTTTTCAGACATATCACCCTACCACCGCAAAATATGTGCAAGCTGAAGATCTGAGCAGACACGTGCTTGGAATAATCACACATCCATCTGAGGCAACAGACAAGGTGCGACAGACCCAGTAACGAGTCAGGACGCCCTGATCCCTCAAAAAGACTTGACTGGGCTTAATAATATCATGCGCACCACTCCACTGGGGCACATGTGAAATTTAATTATTAACTGTGACAGAGCTACCAAAAGATGATGCTGGGGGGTGGGAGGTGGGGGGTGGGTGAGCTCTGGTAGCATTAGTAATGACAGAGAGAGAGAGAGATGAAACAAACTGACACAACAGAGGCAAAAAGTACAGTGAACACTGAGGTCCTGTGAGTAGGCATAAAGGTGCTGGAAACCCAATTACAAGTGACAAAGAGATGGTTTCTGTATGTGAACTTACTAGTTTATGAAGTCGACAGCCTGTGTTTTGAGCTGGTCAGCACTGTGCAGATCAGCGAGGATGAGGATTTCAGCAGCGTTCTCCACAGACAGACTGGTACACAGCGCATCCTCGCACATGACTTTGAGTCTTTCCAGAGCATACTGAAAAGAGAATCAATATTCATTTGTGATCTACTGTGACCACTAAAGTGATATTTGCACATTTTATTATTAAAGTCAACACAATGAACATTGAATCTGTCCCCACTGGCTGTAAGGTCACACTCCTAACTAAGATCAATGTATTAGGTCTTTAAGCTATAAATCAACTATAGATAAGCATTAGGTTTCAAACTCAAAAGTCAGTCACCCACTTGGTGTAATGGGGACGTGAGATCAGTGTGAAATCTTTCAACAGTTTCATGGAATCCACATGGCTGGCTGGGACAAGGTTTGGTAGATTTTGTGCACTGAAACAGTGTTCCAATGTTCAGTTGTTTTTACATGCAATTCTAACCACATCGTATTTAAAAAGCTGCAGTATTTACAACTGTGGTGTTTAATACTTTGTATCTAATAAAGATTAGAAACAATATCTTTATTTTGATGGGTAGAGAATGAAAGGCTTTTGTCAGCGTTCCAGGCATTAATGTGCCCTAACAGATGGGGTGTAGTGATGTTTCCGGGAGCTACTATAGGAGTTGGAGAGGTTTGGCTGTGCAACAGTGACTTTGTTTTTCATAGATTTACATCTTTAAGAAAATGCTCTCGTTCATGTGTGTGTGTGGAGAGCTGATAAGAGCCCAATGTGCTCAAGGTAAAAGCTGTAGCGCCATGTAAAGCATGTGTCACTGAACATCAAACGAATGTTGATCTGGTTTTAAATCTGCTGGCTGGCTATGCAACACATCAACAAAGCAACGGTCCGACTGTGCTGTTACCTTATCAGCCGCTGCAAGCAGGTCGTCAGCCATCTTGTCCAGGTTGGGAGCTTTGTCTGTGTAAATGAAGCACATCATCTCCTTGAAAACTTCGGGCTCCACGTCATTAATCTCCACACGATTCTGGCAAATTGAAAAGATAGAAAGTTTGGGTGAAATTATTTCACATCTATTTTCTCCTTCTTCAGGGTTTTTGCACAACTCCACAAACATGGTAATACTGGTAGAACTAAGCGGACATAAATGAAGTGAAGCAAAATATTCAAGATCTTGTTATACTGGGGAAATTACATTTCACAATACTTCCCACACTCAGATTCTTTCCTCTGCATCTCTAAGCAGAAAAGGCATTTTTTAAAACTCCATCTTTTGCCCTTCAATGTCCACTTTAGCCTTACAACTATTCATCACCTGAAGCAGCTTCTTCTTCTGCAGTATTTGTGACTGAAAGTATGAACCGTGTTAAACTGTACACTATACATGGTTCAATATGTGCCAAGTGGAGCAACAAGTAGTGTTAATGCTGATGATGTGATTTAAATGCATTTTTTATGGTTAAAGGGGAATTAAAAACGGGCAGTGTTCACATCTGCTTGATGCAACCTTACACCAGAGTCTTTCAGTCTAACTGAATTTTCTGAATAATTTAATAAAGAAAGGTTTAATTTTTTAAAAATGTTTAAAGATATGATTCACTGACTAATAATGGCACTTCCTGTGTGGTCAAAAACATGTACCGTCTTCTAATCACTAACACATATTTAATCAAGAGTTAAATAAATGTACTTAATAGTTTATTATATATTAATCCACAGCACTTTGGAATAAACTTGAATATTTCAAAAAGTAAAAACTTGCCTATTGGGCTCAGTGGAAAAAAAGGAAAAACATCTGGGCAGCAATCTCATTTCTTACAGTCACATGTGCTGGAATGAGAAAAAAGCAATTCTCTGCTTCTGGAGCTTTGTCAGTGAGGGATGAATCCTGACCCCCAAGTGCACCAGGACAATTGCATTTGGGTTGCACTATCGTTCAGTTTAACCAAACACCTCTGTGCTGCAGCTATGTGACAACAGAAAAATGTATTCACCTTTTTGCTTTCCTCCATTTCGTGCTCAAACATGGCGCTGAATACAGGCGAGCGTGCTGGGGAGAAATAGGATGCATGTTTGTGGGTTTTACTAAAGGTTGGAGGGAAAATAACCTATCACATCCATGCACACTGGTAAGCGTTTCAAACTAGAGTGAAAAGATGCAGAATGAGTGAATCCTGTCGGTACCTGCCAAGATGGCTTTGTGGGCCTGAAACTCTTGGCCAGCGACACACAGGGAGCAGTCTGTGAACCGGGAGTTCTCCCAGAGGCCCCCCAGCTCGTCTGCTAGCCGGCAGTCAGGCACCTTAACCATGTTCATTGTGTTCTGACCCGATATGTTGACAGAGTCCTGAACCACACTCACCTGAGCGACAGAAGGTCACTGATGTAATAAACCAAACAGCTTTAATGTAATAGAAATGTGAAAACTTTAAGGTGAAGACTTGGCTGTGTACCTCACAGAAGAGCGTGAGTTTGTCATCGGGTAGAAGACCATTGGCCTCATCAAGGAGAAAATCTCTCCGGATGAACTTTTTAAAGCCCCAGTCCTTCCCCTGAACAAAACGATACGCCCTCTGGCTTTCTGCATACAGACGGCATAAACACGCGTTACCAAAATAAAACTCCTGAAAAATGTTTAAAGAGAAAAATGGAGCATGTCTTTTTGTGCTCACCCATGGCTTTGGTCTCCTCTCCCTTGGCGTTGAGGATGGAGAATTTGAATTTTGCGCGCACCTCAGCCTTCGGACAGCTGACCAGCAGCAGGTAGAGGGACAGATAATCTTTGCTCTCCTCATCCAGTCCCTTAGGATTTACCCGCAAACACCTGAGAGAGAGAAAAAGTTTGTTTTAAAAAGAAAAAAAAATCATAATAATCTCACACTAGTTTAATCCACTTTTTAAACTGTTATGTTATTAAATACTTATTTTCGAATGGATATTTTTCATAAACCTAAAAGTACCTCAGTTTTCCCCAATATTATCAACCCTCTTAAGACAGACCTGTCTGTGATGACAGGATGGGACATGTGCATTTCATATGATAACTTTTGAACCATATAACGTGTTTTAACGGCTAAAAAACCACCAGAAAGCGGAAAATGGACCTTTTCACCCATTTAGTTGTCATTACGATAAAACGCAGGACCCCTGCACTAAGACGTCCAATCACAGGCAAGATTCAGAGCTTCCTTGCACATTTATCAGTACCGTAATTCCTGAAGTGTTTGCGCAAATAAAAAATTTGGTCAGTGGTCACAAAAGGGTTAAAACAGTACATCCTATGTAGAAAAGAAGCCAAACTCTTGAGAACCCACCATTTTAGTTTGTCGTTGGCCCCCGAGGAGAAGGTGGAACTCTTGATAACCTCACCCATCTCCTCACGACAAAAGCTGAAGTTGTTTATGGTCCACATGTAGGAGAACTTCACCACTTTAATCTGATTTATAAAAGAAAAAAAAGACTCAGAAAGCTGAACAATTCCTACAAAGTTAAACACACTTGCAAATTTGACACGTGGTTATTTAACCTGTGTGTAACACCAGCTCTCGGCCACAGGCCCGCTGGACATTTCCGCAGGGGGAGGGGGACTCGGGACTCTTGACATTGCCAGTATGACAGAGGGTGTTGGGGGGCAAGAGGGTGAGGAGGAAGAGAAGGAATGTGTTGCTTCCACTCGTCAGTGTTGAGTCTTGGCATCCATCTGCATTAGTGAGAGCCAGAGGGAAGCAGTTTGCCCCCTAAAAACACAGAAAAGAAATAAATTAAAACAAAAAGCTCTAAAAAATAAAACATATTTTAATACAAACAGACGATTAGTCATCAATCAAAGCACAGCTTAATGTGATACAACACACACCGTCACAGCATCTTTAAATAATCCACATAACTTTTTATCATTGATTAATTGTCCTGTCCTACTAGGGGACAGAAGCTGATCGATGACCCTGTCTCTGTTTAAAGAATCAATAGCTGCTGCAATAGCGATTAAGTTTATAAAATAAATTACAAATAAATAGCTGCATCCAGGACTGTGATGAGATGCTGGAGCCAAACTACAAAGCTGAACAGATTTATGATGCACACTTTAAAACACACACTAAAGATACTTTGTGACTAATTTTGTGTCAAGATACAGTAAGTTTTCAATAGTACTACTCAAAACTTGAAACAGATCAGCTATAAACATTTGCAGTCACTAAATATTTTATTTACTGTATAAATTAATGTCTCTTGTTTTATTTTAAAAACATGAACCGTCTTGTTGCCATAATAATTGAAGAACTAGTGTAAAGGCCACAACAGAAAAAAGTATTTAATATTTATTTTTGCATAAAATGTACTAAAATGTAGTTTAACTTATATTTAGCAACATTCTAGGCAAAGATAGTTTGGGTGATTTTAATTTTGCATATTTTAAGAACAAATCAACTAAATAAAGCGTAATGAAATATATTTATAATACATTTAATGATGGGATTGCTTCCAGCAAATAGTAACTATGGATGGAAAATCTTATTAACAATAGGTGAGAAAAAAACTTTAAATAAGAGTACCTGCCTTTGTCACAATGTTTTTTTTTATTTTAATTCCTAATAAAATAATCCTTATCAAGACCAACATCAGAAGTGAAATGTTTCAATAAAAACTATCCTTTCCTGACCGCTGGTAATATATAATGTAAATCAATCCAAAAGCTTTTGAGAAAAGATAAAGATGACGTAATGCTCAGACTCTCTAGGAAATTTCATTAAGTTCAACTAAATTACCAACCACTAAATTAATAACTTTTGGTTTTATTTTGTTAAAAAAAACTAACAGTGAACTTCCATACCCCTTGACAAGATGGTATAATTGTTTTTTAGTAACGCATAAATGTATATATTTATAAATATTTCCTATCAAAACGTCTTCTGAATGAATACTGGTAATTTGATACTACTTTTGGTACACATCAGTAAAGGATACAAACAAATCCTGATATTATGTTGTATTTGTTAAATGTTTTTATCTGGTTATGGGATAAATTCCCTAACAATGCACTGTAGTTCAGCCCACCACTAACATATTACAACTTTCATGCTCAGAAATGACACAGAGGATTTTCAACATCGCTGTCACACCTAGCCTTGAATGCATTTATGCACTATAAATTAATCTAATTATCTAATAATCTAATTAATACATTTTACCCCAACATCGAACATATTTCAGGTGGTCAAATCAAGAAGATCCCTTTCTCTTTTAATTAATTAAATATCATGAATATTTTAACAAAGGAAAATTTAACAGTTCAAAGCATCAACCCAAACCAGTTTTAAGAGAAAACAATGTGAGAAATCTAATGAAGTAAGAAACAATAGGTTATCTGTATTCTACAGTGGCAACTACAGAGATGAAAACAGAGAATGATACAGGAAGAAAAGTACCATAAAAGAAAATAATAGATAAAGTAATAGAGATACCAAATGGAAAAACAGGAGGCGAATGAAAGATGGAACGCCGTCTGTGTATGCTCCAAAGATAAATTGCCTCTAAAACAGTTTAGATGGAGACAAAAGAAAATAAAACACTGGACTGAGAAGAAAAATCAAACAGAAAACAGCAGCTGACAACTGACTGAGATTACAATTCAGTCGGCATTAAATTTACAGATCTAACTGGAGTCAACTTCAGGTTGGGAAATCGCATTGTGTCAATGAATGTGGCCCCCACACTAACAGCACCAAGCTCCTCCTAAACAAGCCATGAAACAAAGATATCAGGCAGAAAAAAGTCAAGGTTAAAAAACTCAATCAGAATTTTTAGTCCATTTTACTGAATTAGAACGATTGTTAAAAATCAACATTAAAATGTGGCCAAATGTTTGCTAGTGTATAGTTAGCTTTAAACGTTACCGAGGGGCCGCTGCTTGGAAAACTAATCAAGCTGCTTAAAATGAGACTGTGGCTACAATTATTACTGAAAGCACACTGAACAAAGCCGTCGTAAGGACTAAACCTTCAACTTTTCCTTTCTTTCCCTTATATGACTAGCAGTCTTGCCTACTCACAAATTATTTTCTAAAATGTCATTATCTTTACTAGATATCCTGCAAATCAGCTAATTTGCTGGCCTGTACACAAAACATCTGTCATGTGCTCAAATCTTCCATCGTCTTCCTTGTTTGAATGGAGTTTAAAGGGCAGAGGGTGCATGCTGTAAATTATTTTGCTATTCATACATAAAAATCCTCATTATCAACAGTTTTTGACTCAGTTAAAACCAAAAACCTAAATAGTATTTAACTTTCAGTAGTTATTACTGTGGATATACACCAGAAAGTCAAAGAAAGAGAACAGATGATATTACGTGGGTTTTTTTTTCTTCTGAACAATATACAGAAGCTGTAATCAAAATCCATGAAACAGCCCGTGGCAAAAATCAATCCCTCATCTGGGAAAAAGCTAGAGGAAGTTGAAACGATTTATAAACCCTGAAATTACAGTTTTACAAAAAAGTAAAGCAAGCATTTCAACTTTTCCTCCCAAACATCTGTGATGGATGAAAATAAAAAAAAAACAGCCCACACGCTCCTGGTTTTATCCACAGACATGTTAGTTTATCGCCTTACTGGTCTAGGAGCACGAAAAGTTATAGTAAGGGTAAGACAGATCAATAAATAGAGAAAATGTCTAAAATCGGCAACAAAATTCATGAAAATATATTTGTGGAGTTGTGATACATCAGCTGCATTTATAACCAGAATGTCTTTTTCCTGACATTTAGCAGAGAAAAAGGGAGAAATCAAGCTCCAAATTAAAGACTGAACTTATAAAGGTAATTCAGAAAACTGCCCCCTTGTCAAATGTCAATGAACACAATGTCTGTTTCCAAAGCTTTGGTCTTTAAGGACAGCATTCAGCCACATACAAACTTTAAAACTATAATTGGTACAGGGGCCTGGGATCGATTACAGAGTACGCGTTGCACCTCTGTGGAAGCGATTTCATATTCTGCCCTTGGTCATGGTGCTCCTCCTTTCCTACAACTTCAATCTCAGTAAGGTATGAGCTATTGATTTTGCTGCAGCGATCAGCTTGCTATGCTCTCATCCTCGACTTAGTGCAGACCTACAATTACAGGGAAGGGGATTTGACGGGGCAAAAAAGCATTAGCACCCCGACTTCACCTCTTGTCTGTACTTCCCAACTAAAACCCTGCTCACTTCTCCAGGCATGAGAGGTTAAATGGAGGAGGGACCTCAATGCATATCTAATGTGGTCACTCACTTTGTTCATACTGTAACTTGCTGTATTGACCTCTAAGGTCAACTACTCCTGCAGAAAAAAACACTGCAAGTACTTGGAGCTTTAAAAGAAGGAATTACAAGGATTTTAGTAACACTGGGCCTGGACAGCAACAATTTTTAAATGTTTTATTTCCTACTATTTCAGCTTTATGGCAGCCTTTTGCCAAAACTACACCATAAAATGATGTTTTTTAAAACAAAAATGTTCAAAAGTCACAATCTTCAATCAGTCTGCCCCATACGCACCTTTTCCTTTCTATATACATATAGCAAACTATTCTGCCACTCCAATTAGTATAGAAAGTCCTGCTATGCTTTGCACCCTTGGTGAGCTTAGTGTAGGGGTTCATGAACCAGCTCTCCAGCTCCTGCATGTACATAGTCCAGCTCACATCTAGAACTGTCATAAATCTTGTAATTATTTGTAAAAAAAAAAATGTTTTAATTAATTTGTAATTATATTTTTTTCTTTTTATGCCATTACAATAAAACTCTATGGACATTTCCATGAGTAACACAACCGTGAATGACCAAAGATTAGCAAGAATTCATTTTAATTAAATACAGGAACATAAAAAAAGCTTGCTTTTCAGCTTTTAAACAATATCAGTCCAAAACAGATGCCCTCCACCCCCACAATAAAAGTCACCACATGGAGGCAGTTTGGTCTTTATGACTTTAAACTATACAAACAACCTAAATATGAGAAACAACATTAGATGTTTCTGTTCAGAGAAGCCTCTAACCAGGGATGCACACTCTGAAGCTAAGATACAACACCCTACGTCAAAGATATTCAATTCCTACAACAATCCCCACACCATACAATGAGACCACAGCAGAATTTAGGAATAATTGGATAACAGCAGTAACATCTTCCTGTCATATGACGCCTGCCACACTGTCACAGAACCTTATGTCACTGCACTTTATCACTCATGATTAGCAGATAGTTTCTCCAGCGCTCCAAACAAGGGCAATAAAAAATTGTGACTCATTTCACAGAAAAGAAGGATTTTGACTTGGTATGTTATTTTTGTTAGTGATTCAGAATTAGATTAAGCCTGCATTAATTTACTGCCAGTACGCTGATACAGGGACATTTTACTTTTCTTACAAACTGTGACAGGCCTATTCAGAGCCTCACAACAAGCAGACACTGTCAGGAAACAGTAACAATAACCACCTGAGATAACAATCTGGAAAATACTTTATTATACTACCTCGAGTGCATTATATACAATAAGTAAGCCAGTCACCAACCCTGAAAATCTCTCATTTGAACAGAAACATCAACAGAGAAAAATTCACATCAAGCACACCAAAAAGCGTGACGACTTGGTGGATATGTTGTGATTAGATAAATTAATCTATTTAAAAACAGGGAGAACCACGAATGATCCGATGGCTACATAATCCTGACTGCATGTACAGAGAGATTTTCTGTTGCCCACATTTAAAATGTAAAGAAAAAAAAAGAGTGTTATATATTTTTCTGCATCTACATCGTGTTTCACATTCAGGTGAAATCATTTATATGGTCTTATGGCCTCATTTTCCTGTAATCAATATCTGGTAAGATAAAAATAGTCATGTGAAAGAGGTGGCAACAGAGTCAAATTCACACAAAACAGCTAACAGGATGCTAAGTTTAAACAATTTTTAAAAAGCTACAATTTATTCCAGGGCTATTCACCTTGGCCTAACAAAAGCTACAGTCCTACAATTTTCAGTGTATCCCTGCTGCATCCATCCATCCATTTTCTACCACTTCTCCCTGAACGGGGTTGCAGGGAGGCTGGAGCCAATCCCAGCTTACATCGGATGAGAGGCGGGGTACACCCTGGAGAGGTCACAGGGCCAACACACATGGACAAACCATGCACACTCACATGCACTCCTATAGCTGCAACTGCCTCAAATTTAATGGATATGTTTATGACATTTGGTACAATGACTCTTTAATTTGATTCAGTTGTGTTGGAGCAGGAATACACTGAAAACCTGGATTTTAACAGTCCTGATTTGATCCATAGCATTTTTAGGTGAACAAATAGCATCAGTGTAAATTGAATCTTTTTGCCTGTGTAGGATAAATATAAAATAAACTTTGGAGGTGTGCCTTAAAAATGTGGTCCCAAAGAAGCATAAACCTTGCACATTCAATTTCTTTCTCTGACACTTGAAAACGGCACATTGCTATTTTCCTGACTGAAAAGTCAATGACAGATTCAAAAGGTGGTGGATTTTTAATGTGGGTCATCATACAAAAGGTGAGCTCAGCTAAACCGAGCAATGTGTTGACAGCTAAAAGATTAACTCAGAGAAAACCTAAATTAAAAAGCTATTAGAGCTCTGCTGCCTGGCAGGTTTTTCACTTGGTAGAATGCACAACAACCAAAATAACTGCACAAGCTGCAAGATACCCCCGAGTCCAAAGTCAAGACTACTGCTCTCTGTAATAAATAACAACAGATGTTAGTGTTTATTAGTGTAGTTTGAAATGCTTTGGATGTTTTTGTTTCGTTTTACTCATTTGCAACATTTTCTCATGCAGTAAAACTTTTAAAAAGTGAGAACATTTATGACAGACACATTGTTTTCTTTCCATCCACTTTCCATCATACACAATAACAACAGACAGCTGGTATTTTGGGGGGTAGTTTGTTAAAAGCCTTACTAAAAAAAAAAAAACATAACATGAGTACTGCTAAGGATAAACTGAAATAAATACACTACTCTGCATAAACTGTTATAATAAAAATTATAATAGCCAACTATACAAATCATTCTATATTTAACATTCATAACCACAATTATATATATATATATATATATATATATATACACACACACACACAAATTTCATTATTCCCTTTTTCATTAAATAATGCTTGAAATAAACGCACTGTAAATTAATGTAGGTGGAAAGTAGCAGGTTGTTAACCTGCTAACATTACGGGAAATTGACAGTTGTTTATTACTTAAAATCGATATTGCAATGTTAATACTTTTGAAAGATTAAATTAAACAAATAATTAAATAAAAATATAAACACTGTGCTCATTAAGGGGAAAAAACATTCAGTGATGACTGCTTCTGACAGTTTCAAATGCACAAATCCTGTCGGTAATCCATGTAATGAAATGGTAGCATGGTAGCTAACTTCTAGCTGGCTGGTTAGCTTCATTCCTGTGGCGGCTAACCAAAGCCAAACAAAAAGGTCGCGAAATTACCGCAAAACATGCTAATAAAAATAAAACACCTCTACCTCCGTCTTTTAACTTAAAGTTGTTATTTCTTTAGATTACGGCTTCCTGTTCTATTTTGGGGCTGACTTACCTGTGTATTAGGTTAAAATAGAAGGCTAGTTGTACTCCGGGGTTTTCTGTTGTTGTTAGCTAGTAATTCTACAACTAGTAGCTCTCAATAGCGCCATCGTTCAAACAGCGCCCCCTGTTGTGTCGGAGTAATAAAGAAAATCTAATCATAATCATGTACTTTATGCAAATTTGTGTACGAGTAAATACTGTTTTGTGTTGCCTGTTTGTCACATGAAGAAATTGTGTGACCATTTCAATTACAAAGACACAGGAGCACTGCTTGGTTTTTGTTAGTGCATAACTTTACTACAATAAACTCAATTTTTAGTTCTACTGATTTGGTTTTGGTAAATTTGCTCCAAGTCTATAAGAACTAAAACTTCCTATAATACTGTGTAATTTAAATACTTTTATACAGCCCTAATTACAACATCTCTACTATGTGGATTACAATCCATTTACATTTTGACTATTTATCAAGCAGAACTGATGAGTACCTGGTTTCAAACAGTTCCCAATGAATCACTCAGGGAAATACATAATAAAATAAAAGCAAACAAATGTATCAATATATGATTTTATTTCACAATCTTTATTTAAGAAATCTGGGCATTGTTAACTTTAGTATCAAATACACGTTCTCTTATCCTGTATACACACACATCGACACAATTCAATGCTAATAACACAATCTTTCATTTGAAAAGGACTAACACAATACACAGAAAGGAACACTATTTAATGAATATGTTGACAAATATTTACATATACAGAAATCTTTATGCTCCCCATCAATATCTTTATATGGCCATGAATGCCACCTGCAGTGTAAAAGAAAACAAGTAGGAGACAGAGAGATGAATTACAGCCGTTTCCAGAATCACCTCCGTTTTTTTGGAATAACAACATTTCCGCTGGTTGCAATGGGTATTAGAAGCTTTCGTTGCTCCATGCGAAGGTATTTTTCAATTAGCACCTCCACTGGCACCTTGTCATTTACATAACCCTGCCTGTAAAACACACAAAAAACTTTTTTTAAATGTAAGAAAAGACAAGGCCTTTTTTGTCACATTTGATGATAAATGCAGAATATTTAACACGGTATTCAGGACTTTGTGTTCTGGTGAGATCACAAATACCAGTCCTTTACTTCAGACTAAACTTGTAGCTTATCCATGCCAGCAAGGGGTCTGCTTAATTCAAGCAATTATATGGTCTGTTCTACAAGCCAACATCCATCTGTACTGCTTATTATTCCAATGAAAAGTCACAAGTAGCTGGAGCCAATCATTGGGCGAGAGGCAGAGCACACCCTTATGTCACCAGTCCATCACATATATACAAAAAACCAGTCACACACACATGCACTCCAATGGACCAATCAACTTACCACGCATGTTTTTGGATTATGGGGAAGAGCCAGAGTAGCCGGTTAAGATGAAGAGACATGCAAACTCCACACAGAAAGGCTACTACTTGAACCAGCAACCTTCTCGCTGTGAGGATGCAGTGCTAACCACCACACCACCGTGCAGCCCTACAGCCCAACGTGTACTGCTCATTGACTGACAGCTAATGTGGAATTTTTATGAGATTGCTGCACATGTTCTCTTTACGTTTCATAGTGGGCACACGATTTTGTTAAATGTAATTATTATTTTATACCAACAATAAAATTACAATGATCTTAACAACAAGATACACACACTAGTACACTTAACATACACATACCTCTTCAAGAGAAGTATAGCATCTTCAACGTCAATGGTTTTTCTTTTTGCATGGTTGGCGTACGTCTCCAAGTCAACAGCCATCCGGGTAAAAAATGTATCCATTCTGTTTATAATGGAACAATGCATCAGTTAGCTCATTGTTGACAAAATTGACGATATTTTAAAAGACAAAGATGTCTGTGATGAACTCTGAGATAGACTTGAATAAAAATAAAAAAACAAAACGTGGCTTTGCTGCCCTCTAGTGTCAAATGACTGATATGTCCAAAAATGGTTTAAATCTTTGGATACTCACATTTCATTTAAGACCGGATAAACATCGTTAGACACCTTTGTTTTAGCAAAGTGTTTGAACACACTCATAAGGTAAGTTTTAGGAAGAACTGTTTCCTTTATAGATGGCTTTGCCCTTCTCCGTCTCACTTGCTTGGGTTTAGCTGCAGCTTCAGTTGAACTGCTGAAAACGGGCATTAAAAAGCAAAACAAATAGAATCAGTATTTTACCTTAGTACATTAGTGGGGAAATGTTTCATTACAATGTCATCATTAACAGAAATAGTCTTCAATGTGTTTAATCCTTTATCTAGGGAAAAGTATATTCCAGCAAGTTAAAAGACACAACTCACCCAGCTTGAGCATCTCTGAAAACAGGTGATTTGTGTGGATCAGGAAGAAAAAAGGTCCTTTTCTCCTTGACAAATGCAGGTGTCTTCAATGGGAATTCTGGACGCCAGAAAAACATTTTTATGCTTACTGTTATTTTCTTAAAGATAATCATACACATTTAAAAATCTAATCACCTTCGTCCTCTAGATCACCGCCATCGCCGTCTTCCTCCTCCTCTTCTTCTTTTTCAGTGTCCTCAGCAGGGATGTCTTCAGGTAAAAGGTCACCCAGATGCCCGCCAACTCCATTGTCTTCAGTCACCTGAAGATGAGGCAACAAGTTCTCTTTTCCATCCTCGGGATCATTCTCTGCACAGGAAACATCTTCCAGTTCTTCCCCCGACAGTTCAGTGGCATCAGGCTTCCCAGTGCAAAGCTGACTGCTCTTCTGATTTCTCCTTTCAAGACTGGTGTTGAGATCCACAGAGACGTGGGCTTTGGATGTGGAAACAGACCATCCTACAAACACAACATAAACATTTAATGTAATAGTACAGCCACAAAACAAATAATCTTAATATGTAGAATCAATATGCACATCAAGAAGCAGATTTTAGCTGGTAATATTAATAATACTAATGGCTATTAATTAAAACTATGTGTTTCTGGTAAGTTTTTTTAAGTAACTAAGCTGTTCAAAAGTTAACATTCATTCATTTTCTATACAGTCTAATCTGATGGGGGGGGTTGGAGCCCATCACAACAATTAGTAGTGGCAGGGTACCCCCAGGACAAGTTGCCAGTCCGTCACAGGGGCAACATGAAGAGAAAATACAACTACTTACATTAACTTCTAGGAGCAATTTAAGGTGACCATTTAACCTAACACACACATGTATGTAAGGTGAGAGGAGCGAACCCCTGCATACACGGGGGGAACATGCTAATTCTGCACAGAAAGGCCACTGTTTAAACCTCCCAATTTTACATTTGAAAGTCAAAATGGGAAATATTGATTCTTTCATCGTTTAATATTTGATTATATAAAGTTTTTTGTGTCTCATAAATAAAATGACTCGGTTAAGGTTTGTTAGCCTGGAGGAAACAACTTGAACTTTAGCAGTGTTCCTGTGGGGAACATTTTAAAAGACATTTCTTATTAACTTTGTAATGAAACTGAAAAGGTTCATCTCACTTCGGCCATCTAAGAACTGAAAGACCATTCAGCAGGCAAAAGGTTACAGTATATATACTTTGTTACTCACTCATAAGTTATGTCAATTATAGCTATGTTTAGCTCGTCATGATACTTTTCCCAAAATGTGATGTAGATAAATTATTTGACTTAATTACTACTACCCAAGCAAAACAAAGAAGCAGACATTTGTCCCCCTTTTAAAAGTATTAATGTTGAAGTTGTATAATTAAATTTTGGCCTACAGGCCTGAAACGGGTTTTAACATACTTGTCTTGGCCGGCTTCTCCCCCGCCTCTGTTATGGGTACAAGAGCACCCTCAGAACGGTAAGCCCGTCGGCTGATGTGTTCCAGCTTTCCTGACACCAGCTCTTCTTCTTCCTCACAATCATCATCTTCACTCTGGGACTTAGCCACATTATCTTCTTCAGACTGAGACTCTTTTTCAACATCTTCACACTGGGACTCGGTTGCAAAATCTTCACTTTGTAAGTCCTCTGCACCTTCTTCCTGTTCATCCTCTTTGCTCTCAGAGTCCAGTGCAACGTCCTCTTCATCAGACTGAGAACCTGTCTCCACAGTCTCAGAATCAGATGTACCATTTTCCATTTGAGATTCAGCAGAACCTTTCTCTTCTTCCTTTTGGGAGTCTTGTGCCACCTGCTCTGCCTCAGACTCATCCTTTTCCTCAACTCCTTCTTCCATGTTGGAGTCAGGTGCACTTTCCTCTTCAGTTTGAGCTTCCACTTTCTCGAACTCAGCTCCATCATCAGCATCTATAATCTGAGACAAAACTGCTTCACCCTCTTCCTCAGATGTTGACATGAGGACAGCATGTTCTTGTTGATTACGATCCTTCCTATTTGGGGGTTCAGATTCATCAACATCTTCCTGCAACTGAGCTTCAAAAATGCATTCATTATTTTGAGGTTCAGCTGGATGCTCTTTGTCACTTTGAAGTACAGACATTTCTGTGTCCAGCTTCCTCTGTTCCCCTTCTTCCACCTCCTCCATCCCTTGCATCTGTGCCTGAAGATGAGACGCCATGACCGTGGACTTGTCTTGAGTTGCAACAACGTTAGGAAGATTGGATGTCGTGGCATCAGGCAGGTCATAAAGAGCTGTGCTGCAGTGCACAATATCCATTGTGACATCAGGCTCGCTAAGTTTGCTTAGACCCAGGGTAAATCCCTCAGAGTGGGTTGTCTCACTGAGATCTCGCTCTACCTGTGCATAGCTTCTCATCACTGGGTGAAAGGAAAATAAACAGAAGAAAAAAAAGACTATTAGCAGTAAAACAGCATTTTTAATGAATAGTCTGGAAAAGGTCATCTTAACACAATACACCAACTTGAGGCTCAAACAAAGCACATTGCAGAAACTATAAAAAAAAAAGATACCATTTTAATCATCATTACATGTGTCATTTTTTTCCACAGTGATTAAATAACAGGGTCAATAAAAAAAAGAAAATCACCTCCCATCTCCCGTCTGTTCACAGCAGCTCCAAATTCTTCCTGTGTGATTTTTCGGCGGTTAGATACCCTTCTTAGCAAACCCCTTTTTTCCGTCTGAATATCAACAAATGGCGTTTTTAGACTCAAGGAGGTGGAGCTGAAAAATTAAATAAGACATAACACCCAGGAGGAGTTCAGTTATTTAAAAATAGTTAGTTCATTAGCTACTTACTATGTTAAATGTAGCCTTACCTTGACAAAGACATTGATGAATGGTCGCCTGTTACATTATCAGCTTCTTCTTCAGCATCTGCAGGTTTATACACACTCCATAAAATAATAATGCTCTTACACTAATGCACATGTAAAAGTGTATAAATGGGAAACTTGGTAGAAGAGCAATGTCCTGATTTTCATATATTAATGTTGGTCAGTTGGGGCTTTAAACTTACCATCTTTATCTTTAAGACGTTTTTCAAAAGCTGTTACATTAAGGCATCGGCGTGGTCTCTTTCTGCTCAGTCCCTTTGCTGTGCTTGCAGCATGGCTGATCGTAACATCAGACAGGTCCAGGCCCGACAGCCCACTATGGAAAGTCAAGAAAAGCTTGCCCACAAACATCAAACTTGATGAAGATAATATAAAACTTTTTAAAAAACTATTAACTATTTTGCAAAAGCTTAGATAAACTTTTAAATGGAGTTGACTTGATTTCCTAAATATCAGCAATATCTTATTACATAATATCTGACCTGAAACGTGTCCTAGTAACGGTTTTATCAGCTGATGGCAGATCTTGCTCTTGAGATGGTCTGTTCTCATGAACCACAGGTGATTTCACAGGCTCTAAAAATACAACAAAACAAAATGGTTAAAGAAGCAGGGACACCTAAAACAATATTAATAAAAAATAAAGTACATAAGGGCACATACCTGTCTGTAGGATGTTCCTGAGTAGAAACCTGGGAGTGCCTTCATCACTAAAAATGTCTGAGACTGCAGCAGATGTTTGTTTCTTCTTGACCACGACTACGGGTGTCCTCCTTTTGGTAGCAGGTAGTGATTTTCTGGTTATTTTCTAGGGGGGAAAAGTTAATAGATTATTTTTTTAAAAAGTTCAATCCAAGACCTGGTAAACAACCTGCTTCTCTCTACCTCACGGATGTTTTGCTTCAGGCTGCGCCGTAGGAGGCTTTGTGGGGTTTGGGCATTGCTCAGCCGGGTACTGCGCCGGAGTGCGCTGGAACTTTGCTCCCGGTTCTGACTAAAGTCAAGACATCTCATTATCAAACACATACTTTACAAATAGTAACTGGTGGAGTAGTGTGTGCACAATTTAATATGAAAAAAAGCATTAGTAGCATTTTGACTTTTCATCGGCCCACCTTCTGTGTCCGTTGGATCAGGTTGAGGCTAAATGGATAGTTATATGTGGCTCAATAATTAAAAATAGGTACCTGCGAGTGACGGGAGTCCTGGGTGGCTCTGTGACAAGAATGTGTTTTAGCAGAATCCGAGCTGACAAGTCCTCCGTGGTATCCATTCGGCTAATCCAAGTAAACTGGTTAGCTGTCAGTAAGCTAACAAACAAAAAACGAACACTAAAGAATGAAAAACGTGTCAAATTGTGGGAACAGTCGGTGCATTCAAAACCTAAGGTGAGCCTATAACAGAGAGGTTTATTAAAACGTTTGCCTAGGCTTAAAAAACATTTAAACTCCGCTAAGTATCTTCTGTAGTTTATTTAAACGTTCTCGTTCCTTCCTTTGGCCCGCGTTATTTTTGAGTGAAATCTCGCGATAATAACATCTTGTTCTGCTATTTATAGACAGTTGGCAAACAACGTTATGGTGCATTACCGCCACCAACCGGTACAGTGTGATGTCTACGCTTTTAATTAGAAAACATCCATCCATCCATTTCTACCGCTTTTCTCTGAACAGGGTCGCGAGGGGGCTGGAGCCAGTCCATCACAGGGCCTAATTAGAAAAAAGCTCCTTATTTATTCTATAAAATGGCTGGAATTTAATCTGCACTTTTAGTAATACTGATCCTTTTAGTCTCATATATTTCTAAACTTACAATATTTATCATGAGAAAGCTTGAAAACACAAAGGGAATCCAAAGAACAACCAGGCAAAGTTATTTGTTTGCTTGAATTTAAATAAAGCTATAAGCCAAAGATAAAAAACAAAAAAAAGATGAGCTTCTATCACAGCAAATGACATAGGCCATAGAACAATTTCCACAAAGGTAAAAGCCCTGTTTAGAAATAACAACAAAAAAGAGCTACATATGCCAAAATAATGTCAACCTGCTTAACTGCATCATCAGATGTAACATAATAAGGACCAAGGCAGGCTCCTCGAAAAGGAAACCTCACACCAGTGTAATGTGTGTGATGCATTATACTGTTTTTGTTTCATTGCTCTTTTATTTGCCTCTTTCATTTTAACACCTCACACATGGGCCGCAGGCTCTTCCTGGTAAAATCACAGCCAAACAGGCTGATACATTTTAATCTAGTTTGTGTGGTAAAAACTCTTGCTTGGTTCCTGTAGAAAAGATGCACATCACATTCCTGTAAATTACTACAAGCTAGTTGTAAAACCTGTAAAAGAAACATCAATGGATTTTGAAAATATTCTCTATTTTAGTGCTTTTGATTTTCTTCTGAATATAATGTTCAATACTTTGAGACAATTTTCAATTTTGCTATTTCAACCATATATCCATACTAATATGGATTTCTTTAATCTCATAGGGACTTCCAGATAAATTAAATACAAGAGCCTTCCATGAATTTCTGGTAAAAGATTGTAAAAATATTTTGAGTAGAATTAATAAAGAGTTTGTTTGTGATCTGGAGCTCAAGTTATATTGAAACCAGAACAGCAAGGGGTGTTTCACAGACATAAAAAACAAAGCAAGTACCAAAGCTGCTCTCTGTAATGAATAGACTAATTAATAGCTTTTTACAGGCTGCAGAACAAGATGGAAAACAGATATGCCAGATATTTCTCAGCACCTTTTTTTCTGCATTAGGAGATCAAGTCTGTCTTCAGCCAGTTAATCACAAATCACCAGCTTTCAAGAGGAATTTCTCAACGTTATAAAAAGTCTAAAACAATTAATTATAAACTATAATAATACAGAACCACAACTTTGTTTGTGTGTTTGTATAAAGATTGACATGTCCTATGTTTCTTGATCTTTCAGCTCACACTGCAAAAAAATAAAAACAAAGAAGAAAATGAGAATTTTTAAACTGTTTTAATAATTTACAACACAGCAAAAAATAAACGCAACAATTAATTAAAAAAAACAGGTGGTAGCCTGTTTTTTTCCTGGTGATCTAAGAGTGGATGATCCCCTTCGATTTCACACTGGAAATAAACCAAGAATGAGCATAAAATTTAACCTTCATTTAGTCTCGTGGGTGTTTTACTATTTGGCAAAAAAAAAGTGCAAAGGCCACCCGACACAGATGAAAGAGGACATGCTGATTTAGAAATCCGGCCCTTCCTTCTTCAGTTTAGAGTAGTCCATGTTCACTTTGAAAAGCTGCAAGCGAGAACAGAATACACACCATCAGTATAGACAATGTGGACTTTGAGGTAAGATAACAGAAAGGATGTGGCTTGTGCTATACGGTCATATAAAGTAATAGATAAACACTGTTATTTTTGTAAAATGTGCATAGGAGCTGTACTTTGTACTGCTGGTTTGGCTCTAGCTTGTTCCAGGGCTCAGGGTTGTTTTTGCGATCCCATCTGAGGGCAAAAAGAGGAAAGTTTAACCAAAACAGTCACACCTAGACCATGTTTTAAAACCAGCTCATTCTGTGACACTTACGAGACGTCAGGGTTTTTCAGAGCCAGTCTTCCCAAGTACATCATGCTCATTGTTGCCCCACCACCGATGAAGATGAAGAGGGGGATCAGCTGGTGGAAGCATTACAACTGAGTTATCATAACAAGATAACTGAGAGCATTAATTTGTTAGTTTATGTGCCAAATTTGTTTTTATATGACTAAACTTATATTAAGTCAAACTAATAAAGCAAAAGGTGAAGAGAACTAGGCCTGCAATGTGACTCTATACTATATAATTTCCAAACTGATGAGTCCCATTTTACCCCGAATTGTAATGATATCTTGACATTGAAATGCTTCAACCACAGAAAATTTGTTTTACATGGAAAGTCACAGCCTTGCAAGAGACAAAAACATACTAGTGATCCATTAATGGACGCTGCCGTAAAGCAAACTGTTTCACCCCGTCGTCCTTCAGTCACACCAAACTATATATGTAGTGCAGCAACATATACATATGGCTGTTAATATAATAGTGTATCTTTTCCTTTTTAATCACAATAATAAAATGATTACAGTCAACACATTAAATCTACATGTAATGCAATAATTCAAGACTCAAATTTTTAAAGAGCCCAAAAATAATCCTGTAATAAAGCGGGTGCATGAGCATAAACGTGAGCTAGTGTAACTATAAGGTTACACTCCAAGTACATAATGGTATATAATATGAGTTTTAGCACGTTTAATCGTTTTAATATTCTGTTTAAAGAGCAAACTCAGACTACATCTGTACAGGAATGATATTTTATGCTGCATCATCTGTAGATATTACCTTATTTAAGCCGGCCCTGAAAAAGGTTGCGCTCACATAACAGACAGCACTTAAATATGCCAAGCCTTATTTTTCCTTTTCTTATTTAATAAACGATCACAAATCAAGATAATTGTGGGATATTTTTGATAAGCGGGAGCGCGCGTGCCGCTCAATCACGACGCGTCTTCATGCCGCTCCTCACGTTTCAATGTCACCGGGTTGATTTCAGATAACTGTGATAACTTCAGCAGTGGAGACTTACAGCTGGGTGGCTCTTGAGCTGTTTGGCGACGACCCCCAAATAGGACGCCATGGTGAGCGGTTTTGTGACAGGAGTGCGTTAAACGCAGATTTCTTGGAGGAAATGCGCGCGCCGCTGCAGCTACCGCGGGTTCACCAGCGTTTCTGTTTTTCACAGGCACAAACTGAACTGTACACCCTCCTCCTCCGGTGTTGGCCAGCCAATCCCACAAGGTAACGACAGCAGATGGTGTAGTTATGCTCTGACTTTCATTTTCCTCTGTTCTGAAAACCTTTATATTTTCTTTCAAGTTCAGTGTAAAGAAAACCCACATGTTCTTCCTCCGCAGCATCTTTATCCTTCACTATGTTTTATCCAATCTTATTGAAATAAACAAATATAAAGGTATCCTTTGAATCCTAAACTGCAAGTTTTTATGCTTGAATGCCATTTATAACCTCTTCCTTTCATTGTTAATACCTACTAGGTCACCAGAATAGCTATAAATCTATTTTGTTTTTCCCCAAATGGCTAATAAAGTTCCAAAATATTTCATCAGATTTTATTAAATGACCAGGACAAACATCAAGATTATTAAGTGGTGGTGCAATCTTTCACAGAGGAAAGAGATTAGACCATACTTCATTCATATGAGAGGAATGAAGCTTCATTTCTGTTGCAGGAAGTAAAAAAACAGAACATTTGCACCTGTGAGCTTTGCATAAAGGAGATTTTTTCCCCAAAAACAGGCCATTGAAACATTTTTACATATCAAGTTTTCAGAATTACTCACTTGAACTCTTATAATAACTAGCATTTTTTAAGTTTCTGCTACTGCAATTCTCCCAAAGGTATTTTGGAGTTATACTGCCACACCACCTACAGCCACCACCACTTTGGTGACACTGCAGTCAGGGATATGGTGGCTATTCACTAACCATCCAGAACCCAGCAATCTGGGCCAGAAAAAGTCAAAAATTTTTTCCGTTTAATTTTGACACAGCTTCACTGCCAATTATCAAGATAGAATCATTTTCTTTACACCAATTTCAGTCAAGACTCTATCTCTGCAGAACATAACTTATGCAAATGCATTAATAAGCACAAAAATGCAGTTTGTGCAGACAAAGCATTAAAAAAAATGTTCTTTTTCAAAAGCATCATGAGGAGTTTGTAAGGCTACAGGCATTTATCCTCTACAGATCGCCCCATGTTCAATGTGACTTTAAAAAAAAAAACACAAATGAGTTTATAATATATTTATGTGGACAGAACAGTTCTTTCCCAACATTTAGACTCAGAAACATTTAGAAAATGTGTTTCATTTCACCAGCATTTCATCTATATTCTAAAACCCAAACAGTTAATGAGACTGGTGAATTTTCCATCCAAATTCACACAAACCTGCCCCCCCGAACACAAAACACTGGAACACGTGAAGGAAATGCCTCGTCAAAGCCTTCTCCTGGAAGTGCATTAAAGTCCAACCAACAATATCTCCTGTAACACCTGCTTCACACAGAGCGCAACTAAAAAAGTAACAATGGTTCTTAGCTTATGTTGCAGGTAACTGAAAGAGATGTAGAAAATACACTTCACTACTATCAAACTTACAAAGTACAAAAAGAGTAAATATAAAAATAATTGCGACTCAAAAGTAGCAGTTCATTTTGTGCAAACAGGTCTACTGAAAATAAAACCCTTTGATCGACTGGTCAGCTCAGCAGAACACGATATCTTCAGCAGAACATTCGGGATGACACATCTATACCACTAAAACTGGTTAGGTAGTCAACTAGATTGCAGAATCTCAGTCTCTAAACATCAAGCACACATCCAGATACATGAAATTATAGAACTTAACCCATTTTCTCTTTTTTTTTAAAGTATACAAGGTAACTAAGAAAAGCGTACAACTTGTAATCAGGAATGCATGAGCTGAAGTCATCAGGTGCAGATGCTACCCAGATTCAACATGTGGAAGCTTCCCTTCAGTCTACAATAATCAATGTGATTTCATTGTCTTTTCCTTAAATCAAGCAAAAAAATTAAGTACTCAACTGATTCGTCATGCAGTGATGATACATGCAAGGTCGAGTTGCTCATAAATATATATCTTATTGAATTCTAAACAAAAACAGCCACACCACAACTTAAGGAGGCCCGACTCAAATATTTTGACAGGTTAAATAATGTCATGGCTGCTTTGGATATGTACACTTTGAAAAAAAAAAATAAGAGTTGTGCTGTAAGTGGTCAGTAAGCCAACGTTTAACATCAAAGCTCCACTTCTCTCAAACATTTTTGGCCAATAATCTCTTTGGATAGTAAAATGATTAACCAAATTTAGAAATGTAAACATACCTTAAACCCAAACTATAGCTTATAAAAGCAGTTTCCTGGATTTACTTATTTTTATATGTACATTTATCCATCATCCTCAGTTAAATATCTGCATCCTCATTTCTCCAGACAGCTGCAGCTACGATCAGAAAGCAAGGCCTTGTCCAGAAGCTTCTCCCATGACTGCGCTTGTTGCTGGAGGATCCGGAGGAGTAGCGCAGTTACCAGAGGATGCTACCGCTTGGCAGGAGGTTGTTCCCTGGCTTGAGCAACTACCTGATGGAGAGGCAGTAAGACTGCGAAACAACCGGTCCATGGAAGGAAGCAGAGGTTTAAGGAGGTTGACGGGGCAAAAAGCAGAGCCCCCATAGGGGGTGAAGTTAACCTTGTTGGGGTCTGGGCAGGAAGAGACTAGGGCTGGCTTGACCTGGTGTGGAGCACTAAATAAAAAAAAAGAAGCTGTGAGGTCAAAGTGGCACTCAAGGTATCAAAGTATTTAAAGTCACTCCAAAAAACAACTCTTTTAACCCATCTGTTCCAGTTTTTACTTTAGTGGCATTGGGTCAATTTACAGGTTTCCTTTTTCTCCTTATGACCTCTACAGGTTTTAATCTTCTGCATAAACATGGACTGCTGAGTCACAGAGTATAAAGTCCACACCAAAAGGGACATTTGGTACATTTAAAACCTCATTGGCAGTTCAGTTGTGCGTCTGTGTCACCAAGTGTTCACACTTCAACCAACAATCAACCTCAATCAACGTTGCAGTTATTATTCACCCACTGCATCTGCAGATGGAAACATTTCAGTTACAAGACCTGCTTATTGCTCTTGTTGGCTGCGCTGGCGTATCCTGGAAGTGTAATGAGGTGGCTAAGATAAAACAAAAAGTGTGTTGTGGCTTCCCAATCTATAACAAATACACCTGCAACATTTGTCATTTATACAGACAATATACACACTTTCTAAAATGCTTTACAGAGTAAAAATGTTTTTTTAATGAGACCATTGAAGGACCATTAAATATTTAGTTCTCACATTAATACATGTTACAAGCTACCAATCATAACTGGTGCAGCCAAAAACTCAGGGCTGCTCTGGACTTTGAATTGCAATGTTGCTTAAATGTTTTAAAAAAAAAAAAAGCCCATACCTGATCTCCTCCCAGACTCGGACCTTCTCGCAGCCCTCTGGAGGTTCTCTCTGGAAGCAGCAACTTTTGTTTGGCCCTGGAGAAGAGGAGATTAGCAGAGGCAGGGAGATGTCCGTCTCATTCTGGGAGGACAACGGAGACAAGAGGCCCATCTCTGCACCATCTAGAAAACCTGAAAGCAAGAGAGAAAATATCTTTTTAATAAATAAATTTGAAAAGAATTAAGTGAATTTTCTGTTCTCTATAAAACACTGGATATTTTTAACTCGAGACACAGCCCAGAAACAAAATCTTCAGACTAAACATTTGAGCAGCAGACACAAGAGGGAGAATGAAACCAAGAAAAGGTTCAGCTGCTGTCTCAAGACATTTGTGCTTTTACTTTGAAAGGAGTGGAAAGCATAATGGTTTTCAGAAAAGACAACAGCTCTAATAACCAGTATAAAAATTAGATCATGCAATGTTTTCATGGATTAAATCTGGTTATGTGTAGTCTGATATTTTAGGGTCCAGTGTTTATTTAAATACTAATTATTTTGTATTATCAAGTTTGCTTGGACCTGATGCAGCCCCATATTTAGCAGGACTAGAGAACGAGGTTGCTGTGCATTAACTGATGGATGAACGAGTTTTCATCTTCTCCTTGATGCAGCATTGTCTCTGAGTGTAAAATACATTTACATATAAAGTTGTTTGTTTTAGAAACGTGTCATGATCATTATCTCAGCCTGCAAGAATACTGCACCCACACCAAGCACCGTGCTCAGACCAAGCCTATCTCTCATTCTGTCTCTCACAGAGACACTTTGCAGTACGCCGATACAATCTCAGGGCTGCAGTGCAAGAATCCAAATGCCTTTTCTTGTTTCACAAGACTCCACTGATATTTATGCTGAGGATAAAGCCAGAGGTCAATGTTTGGGTATTTCTGCATTTAGCACCAACTTGGCCTGCATTCTCACAGCTTGCCACCTTCTTCCTGATATTAAAGCACAAAATATATATATATATATATATTTTTTTTTTTTTAAAGGCAAGGCAAGTTTATTTATATAGCACCTTTCATGTAGGACAGTTCAAAGTGCTAAAAGCACAAGTTATGTCTTACAATATTTCTACCCCCTTTGGCCACACGAGGGCACACAAATACCAGAAAAAACACAGTGTATATGAATTAGTGACATCTAGTGGGAAAGAAAAGGTACAGAAATTACTTGAATGGGCAATGGCTGAGTTTTATCTGTGACTGGATTCAGTGACCTCAGGTGCTACAATTATATCAAAGTGTGTGTTAGCATGTCACAGCCTTGCAACTAATCATGTTACTTATCGTCTAAAGCATAGGGGCCATTAAAGATCCTTTTGAAAGAAAACAGTGAACTGTGGATTAAATATGTAGAAGTCTGAATTAACTTTATTCTCTTGAAAGTTTCCTCTTCCCTGATATGCATGTGCAGATGCAGTCTATTAAAATAGAGGGGGCATCTTTTTTTAAACAATACTTTTATTTATTCAAGAAGCCTTTTTTAAGTTTCGTTTTAATTTATTTATGGTACAAAAAATTATTTAAACATGCAAAGTTCATGTAGATCATGTAATCTCTGTGCTTGTGCCCAGCAACCTGTGCCACAGCAGTAGAGACATACACATCTGATTCTATGGCAATAAACGCTTTCCCTAAAAATGCTTTTCACACCTTCTGGTGGAGGAAAGAGGGCATCCTATACCCTCCCCCTCCAATTAACACACCCTCCACAGCTGTGAGTGAATGGAAGTGACACCCAGGAGGTAGTTAAGGATTTCTTGTGGCCTTCTAGCTTTGGCACCATCTGCCTGAAGAACATGGTGATTCAGCGGGTGTCAAGCTGGTAAACACCAAGAGTCCCCAAATCCGATCCTTGAGATCCACCATCCTGCAACTTTTAGACACATCGATTCAAAAACACCTGAAGCAAATAGCTGAACTCCCTCTTCTGCAGAGGTAGATGACAAGCAGAGGCCCATTAACGAGACGGTCATTTGATTCAGGTGTGTTGGAGAAGGTTGCATTTAAAAAGTGGCATAATGGTGGATTTTATTTTTGTTTTGTTTTTTTACTTAAAGCAAGTCTAATTAGTGTGTACATAGACCAAGACCGATTTAACAAACAAATACCTCTACAGAAAAACCTGACAAGCAAACCTTGGTTGGGGTCCAGAGAAGTGTCTACAGAGCTGGGCTGAGAGGTGCAGATGTAGTTGGGGGAGGAGCAGGGTGAGGAAGAGGAGGAAGAGGAAGATGAAGACAGTGGTGTGGTTGCGCAGTCACTTTGAGATCCATTTCTGCAACTATGTAAAGGGACTGGAGCTCGATGACCGTCTGGAACCTCAAGGAGCTGCCAAGACCAGAAACTAAATTGTTTACACTGCAAGTTAAGAAAGAAAACATCCAACCAGCAGACTGCTAAGTTTTACCTACGCTTCCCTTCAGGAATCAAAATAAACAGTGCCTCAACTTCCACACGTGCAGAGTGTGGAGGACTTACCGTATGCTGCAGGAGTGGTAGCTGACTGATGAACATGCCTTCGAGCTCCTGATTGAGGCCTTCCACGCTGCAGCGCAGTCGAGGGACCAGTGTAGACAGGGGAGTGAGGGGGATGGGAATAGGCCGAGTCTGTAAAGTAAAAGTGAAACTGAATTTCACTTGAAAGGTAGAGACAAAGCCCATTTTCAAACCCTTCAAGGCTTTGCTAAAATACTTTCTGATATCATCTTTATGAGAGCTAACCCTAGCATGAGATAAATAAAAATAAAAACTTCACCCACCCTCTTCTTAAACACAAGTTTAAAGGCTCCTTTGCTTTATAGATCAGTAAACATGACATTTGTTCTTTTGTGACCACCATGAGAACCCACTTTTATCTAGTGAAGAGCGGAACCATGCAACACAAAGACCAGATGTGCTGAAAAGCAGAACTACTCGTTTCTCCTCGAGATGCAGCAGGCCATGTGACATGATCTTCCTGTTGCTTTAGCCATTTATTTCATTCATTTCCTGCATCAAGCTGCACATCTTCATTACTCGCTTAAATCAGTGGCGACTATCTGGAAACAGGCAAGTGGCCCATCCTAAAATAACACCCCCTCTCTCCTCATATGGCTTGTGTGAAGCAGCAGAACAATGTGTTTATGAGATGAGGTACCTGGGTAGCTCCTGGGCTACAGGTCCCATGAGGATAACTACACTGACTGTCTCTGTCATGGCCTCCTGAGACTGCCGGCTTGCTGCACTGCTGGAGTTGTTGTTTTAGTTTTGCAATCTGAAATGAGAACAGGTTTATAATCAACAGCAGAAACAAACACTCCCAGTTATTTAAATTTGCACCAAATAGCTAACCACTAGAGGCATTTTATGCATCACTTTGTAGTTGTAACAATGTGGTGACTCAAATTAAGGTAAGATCTTTTAAAAAATTATTATTATTAATATAACAAAAAGGTGACAAGCTGAATATAAAAGCAGAAAGTGACCTCACGTAGATGCTCAGCACTGCCCCATGAAGCTGAACGTTTGTGGCTGCTGCTTCCTCTTCTGCCCTGAGATTTATCTGCCCATGAGTCTGGGGTCTGCAGAGGAAGGGAGAAAAAAGAAAAACAAGGTTCCTCAAATAAACACTCCAGGCTTCACAGATAATCATATGTAAGACAGATGACTTGTGTTTATATAGAGTGGTTTCACACTCAAGACATAACCTTTCATGCAAAAAGGTTGATTTGCAGCCAACCTTGCACACCCACAGACTATCTTCACACTTGTAGAAAGGCTAAAGAGCAGGAGAAACTGAAAAAATAAAAAGGGTGGAGGATGTGGGCAGCCGTGGTGAGAGCGCCTGCACACAGAGCAGAGGATGGGTGCAACCAAAACGACCTCGTCAGCTGACTTCAGGGACTCTTCATGGTTGTGGTTCACTCTGCAACAGCTCTGCAAGTATCGGACACTCCCTCCTTCAAACCCTCCATCCTGTAGCAACATTTTTATGCAGAACTGGCAGACTCATGTCATGAGTCATGCTCATTTGTTCCACAGATATACACTAACCTAAGAAATTAACAAACCCATTGATTAAAAAAAAAAGTCTAAATGAGGATACAGTGACTGCATTCCATTCATTTTTCTGACAAAGCAGCTCAGTTTCAAACTTGCCAGTCGTCCAATTCACCTCCTTTCCAATTAAGAGCATACCTGGGTGGATTTGTCCTTACGAGACAGACTGCTCTGGTTCTCAGGCTCTTTTGGCCAGTGTCCCTGCAGGTATGGCCCGATGATGGCGTCAAGGGACATCGTCCGCCTCATGCCGGAGCTCAGCTGATGTGATTTGGCCTTTCCAGCTGGTTGGAGAAACAGTTGTATTTTCTTTTTGTTTTTAAGTCTGAAACACTCATTTTTAATGTCTTTGACTAAAAACATTCCTTTTACATGGTAATTGTGTGAGTTAAAATGGATTTAGTGAAGCTAAACTGAGCTTTAAGCTAAACCTGAACATTAAATAATAAACCAATAACAAAAAAAAATACACTTAGGTGAGTGACATTTAGCAGAAACCCATAAATCAGTTAAAATATATTAGACCAGTGCCAGGTAGATCTTATTTAAGTTGACTGAAAGGTATGCATTCATTAAATAAATATATTTTGACTTGATTATTTAGTTCCTACAAACCATATGGTTAATTAATAGTTAAATATAGCACTTATGACAGACTGAACAGCAGATTAATAGTTGCAGATAGTTGGGGATAGAGTTACAGTTAAAGATGCGTCACAGACAGTGTGTATTCATAGTGCTTTTACCTAAAAATAATTTATTTTATTGTCTGTACGTGGAAATAAGAGCATATGGCGACAGGTGCTGAACTCATACCTGACTTTGCATCTCTCCGGTGTGATCGGGGTTTGCAGGCAAGCTTAAAGGGGACAGTCGCCTTAAGGGGCTGTGGGCCAAAAGCAGCAGATCGTGCGTGTCCAGCTCCACTTCGGTAGGACATGTTTTAAAAGTAACAAAATGTAGGACCACTTAGCTCCTAACTGTATGAAATTAGCCGTGACTGCCTGGGATGTGGGGGAGAGCTGGTGGTGGCTTGCTAAATTACCAGCTGTAACTCTTCCTCCTGTGATGATTACTCAAACCCGTTAAGAGTTTCAGTCTACAAATCGCATGATAACATTTCCCAGCTTTTGAAAAGGTTGACTTAGAAAACAAATACTTTACTCGACATATGACGCCTTTAATTATTGTTACAAATTCGGCGATTCTGCTTTTTTTCTGACTTGCGTGCGAGTTAGCAGCCTAGCAAGCAAAGTTTCTTTGTGAAGATGTTGAGATATTTCACCCCGTTGTCGAACGAGAAAGCAGCTCCAGTTTCAAAAAGTCACTTTGACGTCAACTCCCGCGTCTCTCCAGCAGATTTTAAAGGGTTTTTCATTATGACTGGTCGGGTTGGAGGCTGTTTTGATGGCCCTAGAAGTTGCCAGGTGGCCGTAGTTCTGTATCCTCCGAGTTCTTGTTAATGGCAAACTCCAAACACTTCCACCACCACGCTGGAGTGGAGTTAATTGCGCAAGGGGTGGGGCCAAAACCATATCTCAATTTCTATTGGCTGTTGAGGCCTTTAACTTGTATCCTATTGGTCATTCGACCATCAATCCGTCAAACTTTGGACAATAAAGTTTATTGTCGCTGCCCCCAATTCATATCTCATTTTAACTGATTTTTACGACGATCAATTTGTGGAGAGACACCATATTTCACATTTAGCTCTTCTGTAAATTATCTCTATGATACTGGTAACACATAGACAGCTTTTTAAACTGTAAATGTTATAGTTGTTTCAAAGTGTTCTCTGCTGCCATTCATTTAAAGGGCCATACCACCTTGCAGAGGAATATGTTGTACATTATAAATGTGTAAAGCACCACACTGCAAAGAAAATATCACGTCAAATTAGAAAAAAATTGGCGATGAGATCATTTTTAAAAATGTAAATCCTAGTAACTTCATTCAGAATGCACTTTGATTATATATGACACTCTTATTTGTTGTTTGACATTTTAACAATGCTGCTTCTTCATAAGCAGTTGTGCATTTTGCTTTAATTGTAATAAATTTATTGTAATTCTTCCACTACTGCATATTGTGCAGTAGTTACATTGTTTGAAGCTTGAAGTACAACAAATTAAATATCTAAACTTTATTTGTGGATGTATTTCTACAAGCGTTCTAGGCAAATATTTGTTTCAGTGAACTCTACTTCAGTCTTCTGACTGAAACCTGCATAATCTATGTAATCAGTCCCTTTTAAATGTGTGGTTCTCAGGTATTTCTATCAGTTACCATTGGTCCATGTCATGCATGTTGACTGTAAGTCCATCTGTGGTGGATTGTACAACCATAACAAGTCACAAGAGGTAGCAACGAGATTTTCACACTGTGTGATAATAATAGAAGTCATTTAATAGTCCTAAAAATATCATTTGACCATGCAGAGACACATAAAGCAATCACATGAAAAAAATGGACTGGTATGCCTCTGTAATTTAAATATAGATTTCAAGTGTTGTACTTATAAGCCAATATTTTAATAGACACAAATAGTTACTATGCTGTACATTACTATCCATGCATTCATTTGCATTCATTTCTGCCTCTCTGGATAATATAACTTGTTTAAGTGAGTTGTTGGCCATCTCAGTCAGACTGGACAGAGGCAGGTGTTAAAAGCAGCATGATACCTTTTCCATGAATTTACCACAACCTTTAACAAACTTCCCCATTTTGTGTGATTTTAAAATGTCCGTGATAGCATAACATACATAGACTATGAACACTCATAATATAAAATTAGTAAAAATAACTGGAAAAACTGTTTAAAAGGTAGATTCTTATAGTTGGACATTCTGGAAACAGCATCTATGCTTTGATTAAAGTAGAATAATTAACTCCTTCACTGCTTCCGTTGATTCTCCTCCGGCATTGGACTGGACGAGTAACAAGACTTCTTACCTGAAGTCAGAAATATTTTCTTTGGTCTGGAAATGTGCAAAGCAGTAATTTCAAATTGGACCATATACAGCTTGATCGTACTTTAAGTGAACAAAGTTAGCTACAAACTAAATGATGTGATCAGGAGATCTACTGCCACAACAGACTGTGCACAAAATACATGCAATAGTTGCACTGTATCACTGTAGCACTGGAAACGGCTCTTTCAGTATGTCACCTATAATTATGGGGTGTGTTGTTAGGACAAATCTGCAAAGAATATGTGTTTTACAGTCTCCAATGAAAAAAGTGTAAATCCCCTTCAGTAGGGTTACATAAAGGTTTCACATTATCCGTCATAAAGAGGCTACAACATACTAAAACATCAGTTTTGCTTGGCTATGACTTCATCATCTTTATTCAGGAGTTCACTTTTATTTTTTTCATGACTCCCAGCTGGGTGTGTGTGCACCATCTGGGTGTACAGTCTCTTTTGGCGGTGTATGTGTGTGCTTATGTGAGACAGTGTGCATTGTGGGAGATAAATGTTCAGAGTCTGTGTAAAAGGGAGTGCCAATGGTGTGACAGGACAAGAGGGCAAAGATAACGTGATGTACTACTTTTACAAACTGATCCCGGACCAGAGTAAAACTTCAAAGTGTCCCATCACAAAGCGCACGGTCCCAAAATGTGCCCTCCCTACACACACACACAAACACACACTCACTTAGGTAACAAACTTGTGTGTATGTCTGGCACACCAAAAAGGGAGTGAAAGTGTTTTATCACAGAGCGATGAAGTGCGGAACATTCATCTTTCTTTAGCGACTGCACAAAACAATCCATGTCACATTCACAAAAAAACCTTAAGACAAAGTGAGTTAACCGAACAAAACGTAGCACCCCCCAAGGAGGATCCGTTCATTTACAGCCAGGGAGGTAATTGGACAGTATATCCTTCTGGAATGTATCCCCTGCATATTGCATTTCTAACATTTACCAAGGGACCATCAGCTGCTGTTTGCTCAGTTCTGTGTATTTGTCTGTGCTAATGAATAAATGAGTCTGACCTCTGACCTCGCGCGAGCTGTTTCAAACCCATTTGAAGAGTGGAAAAGCCATGTTTCACAGAGATAGGTCACAAAGGGAAGACATCGACACAAAGGGTGACCGAGGCAAAAGGAAAAAGAGAATCACGGGGGGTTTCTTATTCCTACTGTCTCTGTGATGGACTGGTGACCTGTACAGGGTGTAACCTCTCACCTGCTGATTGCTGGGATAGGCTCCAGTCCCCTGTGACCCTAATTGGATTAAGCTGCATAGAAAATGAATGAGTGGATAAATGGATTACTGTATTATTTATTGGCCATTTGGGGATTTTTATAAGTCAAACATATTTTAAATGCAGATGTAGTTAAAACATATAAATGCAAATACAAAATTTTATGTCAATTTATGAACTGTAGCAACTTTTTCCAGCAATAAAATGATTAACTTTATGGTAGCAGTAAAGGAAAGGTCAGGGATTAACCAATATTATTCGAGGAATTTTTGCATGTACATAAGTTCTCCTCCAATCCATCCATGAGACATTCAGTTTATTTCCTCTTTCATTTAAATCTTGACCTGTTGCATGAGAAGAAATTTCAGAGAAAAAGCAAAGCCATTACCATTAATTCTTACAGGTTTGGGAATGTTTGTACAAACGTCAGAAAGTAATTTACCAGTATAAGTGATTGCATTCACATTCAACTCATACAATCATTTGAGCTTTTAAAAAAAAGGCAGTTTTATTGCAATTTTAAATAACGCATTTTCCATCTCCCAACAACACTGCATTAGATTGCAATTTACATGGTCAGACACATAAGAATGCTGTAAAACTAGTCAAATAATTAAAGACAAATGGTCATCGGAAAAAATAATACAAAAGAAATGAAGACACACATATGCATGTTGCACATTCACTTATTCTTTCCTTTTCTGTCAAGCCAGGTTTGTAGAAAACACGATGAAAACATTTATTCTGCATAGTCACAATGCACTGTGAATTTATATGCAATGGATGTTATTTATGTTTACATTGCAGTGACTCTGCAAACCATGGCAGCCTGACAAAATCCCTGTTGCATCCTGAACATGAAAATCTAACCTGCTGTAACTGAATAAGGCCAAAACTGTCATTCATCCCTTTATATTAAAGCTGTCTCCTTTTCAATCTTCATTCTTCACCATTTCTTCACCACAAACAAGGCTTATCTCACTATATCCTCTTATAATAGTGTCCTATATCATTGTTAACCATTCTGTTGGAATGAAGTTATAACAGCTCAACCATCCTACCAGTGTTATGTAACAGGCAGAGTAAGATACACTGACGGAATGATAAGATACAGACAGTCATGCTACACCAATGACTGTAGTTACACAAAATGAAGCATCATGACATTAGTGACTTCAGCCTAAACCAGCTGTTTTCATTCCAAGAGACAGACTGTGGAGTAAAGGAGGCCATGAGGCAGTACAGCGGCAATTCCTGCATCTTTGTTGGGACAGTCCCATAAAAAGGAGGCGGCTCTTTCACAAGCGGCTAAGTTGAAACAGTGCCAGGCTCAGAGAAACAGGGTAAAGGGACTGACGAAAGGGCCATGAAAGAGAGCACGTGTCCGAACAGTCATTTTGTTTGCATGTTGAATTGTCTAAGTGTCTGTTGGCAGTGTTTCTTTGGCGCCCCCTAGCTAGGAGAGAGGGCAGGGCTGTTTTCTGTGCTGATGTTGACCAGGCACTCACTGGATTTGAGACTAGACAGAGATTTGCAGCTCGGTAGGGAAGCCAAGGATCCACACAGGCCCATCATGGAGGGGGTGTAGTCCTTTTCTGCTGGAATTTGACAAATAGGGGATAAAAGAAGAGTAATTCAAAAAACTTCTCTTATTGTACATTGCTCATGTCAGTCAGTGTGTGTGTGGGTTTTCACCTGTGCACCACGCTCCTCCATTCTGTTTGCCCTCAATCCTCTGGGAGTCTGAATCCAGACTGACCACTACTGACAGCAACTCAGTGCTTGGAAAACTCCTCCTGCAGGTAACATGAGGACAAGGTTAGGACGGTCCTTAACTGTCAATTAAAAAAAGCAAATGTCATTGTGGAATTACCGTAAACAATTTGTAGGTCAACAATAGATAATTATGGTCACATGATGTCTGCTTTATATTTTTATAACTTTTTCAAATAAGTTCTTCAAAACTGAGATTACACATCTACAAAACACTATATTATACTTTTTATTTTTCTGGCCTCAAAATTCAACCATTTATTTGACACAAAAATTGATTGTAGTCCTATTTGCTGCACTGATAAGGGCTGAATTTAGTTTCAGTCAATCAGTTGGTTGTAGAAAAATGCAAACTTCTCAAACCCCTCTATAATGGCATTATGTCTAAGCTGGCAAATCACTGATAGTCATGGAAAATAACTATCAAAGGAACTTAAAATACATACAATACAGACTTCAAAAACTACAAGTACACCAGTGACTAATAAGAGATGCTCCAGAAGTAAAAACCGACAGGTGACGTTCATATGTAGTTCAGACAATACAAAGGACATACACAGCTACACTCTCAGGCATTTTTCTCAACACAAAACCAAAGTTTAAACTCTGCTGGACTTAAAAGGTGTACAGCCAAATTACAATGAACCTGACCACGATTGCCACAAAGAATGCCTAGTCCTAACAAGCTGTAAACGACTCTGGTGGGATGAGCACCAATATAACAAAAAATTTACCAATGAGATTCCTGCCAGTTTCTAAAAGGCTGATGGAAGAGAAATATTCCAGGATAAGTCCAAAGAAACAACTAAAGTTTGTGGTAATTTAATTGCAGAAATGTGAAACAAGTGTGGACTGTTTGACATTAATAATCAAGGCTGTAATCCATTTTCCAATACTCTGTATATGTTTCTATATTTTGTGTGGAAGTGAAGAGAGAAGAATCCAGGAAACCTCCGGAAGAGCTTCATGTCCTCTTGGTTGTTGTATGGCTCCAGTGTTGGCCACTGGTTGATGAGGGGGATTGTGAGGTTTTTAGCTAGATGGTTGGAGTCACATGGAATCAAGCTTGTCCTGACACACATAAGAGTAAGACATGAGGTGAGATTCACACAGACACCTAACATCTTTCTCATATACACTCGCAATAATCAATTGGCAAAGCAAACTACATCACTGACACAATGTATAAAAGGGTTGTTGTACATGTATTGATGTGTATATGTGTATTGCTCTCACAGTTGCTCCTGCAGCTCCAAGACGACAGCCTCCAGTTCCTTTTTCTCCTGTTGACTCTGGTCCTGTAGCTCCTCCAGTCGGGCCTTCAACCTCTTGTTCTCTGTCTCTGTGTTCTTCAGCTGAGACTCACGCAGACGTACAAGCTCCTCCAGGTAACCCTGGCAACACAAAACCATGCTGTTTCTGCAGCTTAGGCGGTTGTGACATTATAAAACGTTGGATGTGTTCCTTTAAATGTGATCTGAACACCTTCTGAGCGTTGACTATCTTGAACCTCTGCTCCATCTTTCGGCACTTTGTGCTCCAGCTTTCCTCATCGGTAACCAGAGGGACATAAGGGTGTTCGGGTACGCTGTCGTCACTTGTGCTGCTATCAACGCTGCGACGATCATCATCGTCACTCAGGTAGTCATAGCTGCAAAACCAACCATCAGTATTTTATTGACTTTATTTATAAAAATCGCCACTGTTTGCGCAACAAAATGTGTTTTAGTGTTTTTATTGTTTTAAAAAATCCGTATAAAACGTGAAACATTCACTGAGTCTCCAGATTCTACACAGTACAGTTGATCTAAGAGGTTTTGACATTTTGCTTTGCTATGAAAGTCAATAATGTACCTTTGTGTGAATTTCAAATATGGCGTGTAATCGATCACTGCTGAAGACTTTCCATCCAAGGCCTCTCCTTTCAGACAGAAGCTATGTGGGGAAAGCATAACACAATAAGACCAAAAACAACATATGATAATAATAATAAAAATAATCACCTAAAATCTATGGCTCCGAGCCCTATGAGCATTCCTGTTAGTACTGTGGCCTCTTCTCTTAACATGATGGCTCCTTCTGCATAGAACCTCCTGTGAGACACAGAAACAAGTGAGGTGGAAGCATATTCCATGTAGGGATCAGTTAGTTCATGTCTGGAAATGTATGAGCTTTCTGACCTGGTTGTCCTGCTATCCCTCAGAGCAGTGGTGATGTACTCAGACAGCCTCTTTTCCATCAGAGCTACCCTCATCCAGGCTCGGCCCTGAACCAGAACACCACAGATTAATACTGTAGATGAGTTGAAGAGTTATATACTTTACAATTGCATATTTTTCTTCATATGTGGGGCTCAAGGTAGTCATATTGGTCAGCCGCTTGTTTTAAGGTGTAGAAACAATATGAAAGCCAAGTGATAATAGGTTAATTGTGGGTTTTTAGTGTAGTTTAAAGTTTAGTTACCTTATGACCTGCATGTTCATCATTACTATATTTCTGGACTGAAATTTAGAGCTTAGACCCCAATGCATCAACAATGCCTTTAAACCTGTCACTGTGTGTGAGACTTGCCTTTGCCCGCGAGGTGCTGATGTTTTCCATGCTCTCAATGCTGCTGATACAGCTGTTGGGAACTTTAGCACAGGCCAGGCGAACATAGTCCCAATAACTTCTCTGACCATCAAACCAGCTACCGGAGCCTGGAATTAAAATATACTTTCTATCGTAAATTATGATGAGTAGCTATTTCATTGAATGATTAATTATTGCTTCAAACCAAATGCTCCACTTATAGCTTGTGTGAATCAAACCACCGGTTTCTGAAATGATCGTGTTTGGCATGTTTGGCATTTGCACATTACCTTTAAAACGATGACTGAGGATGTGCTCAAGGATGGCTGCAAAATTGATGAACTCTTCTGATGAATCGTCAATGGGCTCGGCTGTGTATTTCTCTAAGAGGGTCTTAACTGAAAACCTACGAATGGCAGAGATACAGAGAAGCTTTACAGGAATATAATCATCACTGGAATAGATCAGCATTGTTGGATCACAGCTTTTTTATCCTACTGTATATATGTATGACAGAAAATATTGTTTTGTCATTGATTTAGTTAAAAGATTTCCATTTGGATGTGTGTATAGTCCTCCTATGGGATTGTTTGTGGGTATAACACTGTGCACAGTCATGATGTACTCTATTTTTCCTGAAGACTCATTTCTCATTTCTCTGTCAGCCTGATGTCATCCATTTACTGTGAGAAAGATGTTCATGGAGCGCTTCCAAGAAGGGATGACTCAGTTTACTAAATAGCGTTTAGGCCTCGGATGGGATGCATTTACAGCTGTAAGGAAACATTTCTGTGATCCATGTATATTTCAGAACATTCGACATATCGTTATATACACAGGATTCAGACAGGGATCATTACCTGATTAGAAATATTTTAATAGTTCTCATTGAAGATGAAAACATTTTGGCTAATGGATCAGATCCTAATAAATGGCCACCTACTTATCACGGGTCCAATGCAAACATGATCTCACTTTGTTGGTTGAGTTGTGATCACTGTCTGATTTTTCTAATTTTATTGATACTCTGTAAATAATTATTTTACGCAACATTACTTTCTTAAGAAATGACCACTCACAAATCTTTTCCTGGACACTAAATAATTTAGAGGGTCTATTTGTGGTAAAGACACCTGTCAAATGCAATTTAGATTCACAATGGACAGAAATGTATTTTAAAATGTGAAGGACACGGGTCTGTTTTTTCTTTTTGCAGACTCACCAGACATACGTTGTGGCGGTGAACTGTCAGTTTAAATACGCTGGGCACATCTATAAGACAATGCTAATGCAAACTGGTTATCAGTCTCCATTGTTTCACAGGAAACAATGTGTCTTTCAGCTTCTTTGACGGAACAATGACTGCTTGGCTATCCTCAAAACCAGCACAATCCCTGTGACAGCAGAGCTATGGCATGACCTAGATACACCTGTCATTGGCTCAGCAGCAATGTTTTGATTTCAACTAAATATGTGTAAATGGGTTTCATTGAGCAGGTATTTGTCAAATATAAAGTGTGATTCAGCATATAAACACCGTGAATGTTTCCTGTACCAGATCCATAAAAGCAAGTCATATGCAAACCTTCATGACTAAATAATGGGAAAAGGTATTAATACAGAGCCAGACAGTCTGTATCAAACTACATTTTCTTACAGTTTATCATTCATAGGGAAGAAAAAATTCACTAGTTCACAAGTCTCTTTGTGATACTGACCCTCTTAATGTATTCTTCATTGGAAAAATAGCTTTGAATGAAATGATCTGTCACATGACTTTGTAAAGTTCAGTATTACTTGCCACGATTACCACAAGTCTTTCTCAGACTTAATTTTCTGTTGCTGTTTGGTTGAGTGTACGCAACCAAGGAACTGTATTTTGTTAGTTTTATCATCCCCTATAAAAACAAGGGTTTTTAGGATGTTTTTGCATGTAATTGTTTTATTTACAGCTTCCTTTTATGCAGTTTGGTTTGATTTAGGAGGGAAAAACTGCTTGGTTAGTATTGGGAAATGACAATGCTTTCATTAAACCTTTTGCATGTTGACATCAGATATGTTACTTTACAGACATGTGACATTGCAATCACCGTGGTTGTTTGTTCTTGTTTGTTCATTTACCAGTATGTATCAAGAAACTTTTGGCCAACTGGAGGCATGATGACATGGGTGATGTGGAATGATGATAACACTGGATTATTTTGTTGTTAGTTTGTAATTTGGGGTGATAAGGATGGGGATGTGTGTAATAGTAGTAGTATTCAACTCTAGCCATGAAAACTAAAATGCTCATATGGTCTAATGGGAAGAGATAAGTTCAGTTACACATCCATCACTATAAGCACAAAAGTGCTGATGATAGCAGCGATAATCTGTAATCTGTTTACTAAACCTAATGGACAACATTGCAAGTCATTTACAAACCGTGCTCAGTTAGAGACTTCTTCAGATCTATTGCAATGAGGGTGGTACAGATCATTTCTGTCCAAAGCAATAGCCCTAAGCAGTGAGCAATATCAACAACATTATCACTGAAATGGTTTATCATTAAATTCTAAATAAACATAAATATATCTTACACTGTTTTTATTAATAGCACCTTATTCTGTAGTTCAGTGTGTTTAACACTCTCACACAGTCCAATCAGGGCTTTGTGTACAGGACCCTTACTGCTTCCGTCCCTGGGGTACCAGTTAGTCCTTGCTCCAGGAAGGTTGTCGTCATAGTAACCACGCCATCAGCAAAGAGAATATAAACCATTGCTACCAACAAAGATGACACTAACTCCCTGCCTGAGAGGCTAGTGTGTGGTATCTAGCTACATATAATATTCATAGTGCAAGGTCGTAAAACAGGCTTAGAGGCCCGCAGAGTTCATGAAAATGACTTGATGACGTAAGCATGGTAGATGCATAATAGTGGCAAGAATAACGATCAGATTGTTGCAGGAGAAATTATCAAAGGCAACAATTTAGGCATGCAGAATAAGGCTATATTTATCTGTTTTAAGGTTGACATCTTCATTCACATGTAAACAAAGCTTTCAGCTTCTAAACATTAAAACACTAGAGGTTATAAACTGACCTGCAGACCGTGAGGAGGTTTTTTCTCTCCACCGCCACGTTCCGAGTCGAAGCTTTTTTTGAGACATCTCCAGCGGCCATCGCTGCCTGCACATAGCCGGACTCCATCCAGCAGGAGGCAGCCCTGAAATGAAAGGACTCCTCCCTGTCGGACGCCGGTCCTCCACCTTCACCTCAGGATGGGAGAGAGGATGCTGCGTGGCCGCTTCAGAGCCGCTGGTTTACCGCTGAGATGCTGTGATGCATCAGACACAGCTGCACATGTGATGCATGGATGTGATTTTATTATCACCCATATATTCACAGGAATCAGTGCATTCGTCCTGGTCTCTCTCTCTCTCTCTGTCTCTCTCCCTCTCTCCGCCTTCTGTCTGACTTAAGCGTGACGTCACTACCATGGATCACCTCGCGTCGCGCAAACGGAGATGACGAATCACCTCAAGCGCATTCAGTGAAATGAAACCATGGAGACCAGTTTGTTTGTTATTTTCTGGCTTTACAGGAGGATTATTTTCGTGTTGACTTTGTATATTTAAAGAGGCTATTATTGGTTGTAATCAGTGCTGACAGCATGCATGTAGACTTCTGTGCAGTCTACATGCATGACAAGGGAAAGACAGGGAACAAGATTTGAACAATCCTTCCAGATTAGACATAAAGTATTTACATGTATCAGGTTCAGTTAGAAGATGATGAGAAAATCCATCCATCCATCCATCCATCCATCCATCCATCCATCCATCCATCCATCCATCCATCCATCCATCCATCCATCC
>JBAMHV010000023.1:10906601-10924515 GCA_037177535.1 Pseudomugil gertrudae
AAATAAAATAAAATAAAATAAAATAAAATAAAATAAAATAAAATAAAATAAAATAAAATAAAATAAAATAAAATACAAATCCATTTGTAATCCTTAAAATTCATACAGCTGCAAATTGAATATTTAAAAATTCCCCATCGCTTTATCACTTCGATGCTCATTGTTTACTTTAGAAGGAAAATAATGTGTTACAAATATGGATTATGAGAGCTTCTATGTTATCTTGTTGTTATGTAGCTCTGTCAAACCACAATATTAATGATTTTGTCCTCTTTCTCCACTCCAGGCAAAGCACGGGAAGGTTAAAGTAAGACTTTTACATTTTGAAGAGAATGACTTCGTGTAGAGCACTGTGGCTTCACAGCAAGAAGGTTGCTGGTTTGAGCCTCGGCTGGGGGAGGTCCAACCAGTAACCTTTCTGTGTGGAGTTTGCATGTTCTCCCTGTGTTAGTGTGGGTTCTCTCCATGTGCTCCAGCTTCCTCCCACAGTGCAAAGACACCTATTGGGGATAGGCTGATTGGAAACTCTAAGTTGCCCATAAGAGTGAGTGTGCATGCTTGTTTGTCTCTGTGTTGGCCCTCTGATGGACTGGCGACCTGTCCAGGGTGTACCCCACCTCTTGTCAGATGTTGGCTGGGATTGGCTCCCCCCCACACACACACTTTAGCTGTTCTGTCAGTGAGCACGTCGGTCATAATGTGGGGTTTAATTCAGGATGTTCAGCATGTGGACTGGTGAGATGAAAAGATCACTAATCATATGACTTGGATGACAGCCACTCCATATCCTGGGTCAACGTCAAGCATATAGACATTAAATCTTACAGAGAAGCATTACTAATATGCTTCTCTGCCTCAGCTCTATTCTTTCCCATGGTCGACACATAATGCTGTTTGCAAGGAATTAAATAACAATCAACAGCTGCAGGACTTGAACCTTCGCCATGCTACTGTATTTGTGTTGTTGCCTGTCCCGCACCACTCTCTGCCTGAACACAAAAGATGCAGTCTCCCCTCAGCAAAATCCATCCAAGCCTGAAGTGTAGTCATTTTTTCTGATGATCAGTTGGGAGCCAAACAAATTGGATTATGTCAAATCTAATCAGAAAAGTACCCTCTCAATTCAGATATAATTTATACAAAAATCAACAATAAAACAACAAGAGTTACAACAAAAGATCAGAGCTGCCCTCTCTCTTGGACATTTATAACTCCCACTGCCTCATAGAGCAAAAAGAGCACACTTCGCCCTGACCACGTCCTCTTTGTCACTTAAGCTTGTTGTGTCGTCTGGTACAATGACAATAAAGGCTATTCTGAGTCTGATTCTATCAGTGCATCCTCACTTTAATTCATTGTTGTGTCTCTTTGGCTACTTTTATCTGTAATAATGTATTATGAATTATAGGCTCATCATAACCTGTGTTCATTTTAACATTACTCATAATACACCAATGATTCAACTCATCATACAAAGCCTCCACGTCACAGCACAAATTAGAAATGCGCAGCTGTTATAACTTCAACAGTTAAGCCACAGATACCGGTCAGCAGGATATTGGATGGCTGTTTCATCTGATTTTGAATAAATAACTGATATGAGCATGTATTTACTGAAAGGGAAAATCAGCAGACAAACCTTTAATGAGGGCCATTTGTGCCTGGATGCTCTTTTCACACCTGGCGTGAGCACCGATCAGCACATAGATCTGCTCATCACGGGTGATGACATCATCAGAGTCTATCTGAAAATGGAAAAATATTTAGTTAAAAATATATTATAAAGCATTGATCAAAAAAACTCTAAATATATTTATTAAATGTAACATTTGCTTGTAATAATTAGCATATTAATATATCTGCAGTCTTCAGCTCGCATGAGCAGCTGCTAATCTCGCGCTTAATAATGTGACAAGATATAAAAAGTTCCTGAAACTGTCGGAAGGTCTCTTGAAGGTGATCTGTCAGCCACAAAGTCTCCCAAGGATCTGATGTGCTGCCTTCAGGTGTTGTTAAATAGTTTTGTGAGAATGCAGTATGTGGTGATTGTCTGCTAACTCCTTTTTGCTCAGTGAATGGACAACTGTAGCCCAGGTGCCAAGGACACGGCTGGCAAAAGCTAATCAACACAAGCAGCTTTGTGTTCCTGGTTGGCTTAGAGCAGAGCAAGAAAACTACCATCTGTATCCATCTGCAGGTTAAAAAAACATGATATTTGTGTTGCTGTGCAGCTTACCATTTATAACACATTTAACAGCTTTTTTATGTTGACCATTAGGTCAACAGTACTGTAACCTATAACTTTGGTGAAACTTTATATGGACCAGTTGAGTTTTCACGAAGCAGATTTCTGCCTGGATGAAGGATCTGAGTACTCCTCACAGCTGTGTTTCTCACAAGCGTAACAAAATTCTTGTTAAACAGATTAAATCCCTGCTGGAGCAATTCATGTAATAGGATATGTGATAAGTGACACTCTTGGCAAAGGCCATTAAAATAAACAGCCAATGGGAGACCAATGTTTCCAATAAACACTCAGAATGCCAGGCAGCTATAATTTCCTACACAGATTTGTTTTAGAAGGAAGTTTCAGATAAAGTCAATACGGGGGTTCAGCAGTTAAAACCTCCTACCGTTTGTAATAATTACAGTGCATGCAATGAATATGTGTAATTCTAGTTTATAATCATCCTGAAGCATGAATGGTTTTGCCCATCAGAATGCAAAAACAATCAACCTCAGTACAGGGAAATGATTTATGCTCTGGTGTTTGATGCTAACAGATACTGAATGCTAACAATTAGTTTCTGCATCTACTTGTCTTCGTGCAGCAGGAGCATTTGTCCTCTTGGGCCTCATTTTTATACAAATTGATTCCAAGGCTGCAAGCTCGAGAGACTGTAAGTCTGTCAGAGGCCGAGAATGGAGATCGAACTGTGTAAGATTAAGAGATAAAGAGAATGGGACCCAGAGGTAACTGTGGCTAGTTGGATCAACTGGAGAGCAATGCCTCAGCGAGATAAAGGTTAAAAGGACTGGAGCTGATGACAGCAGCTTGTGAGCTAAAACAGAGCCAACGGAGGGGATCACAGGATGATTTTTTTACTTAAAAAAAGCCTTTTCTGTTAAATAATAATTACTTTAAGGATTTCAGAATTTTCTGATAAACGTATAAATATCTAATAAATACATACGATACTGTCTGCCTTGTTCCATTTAGGAATAAATTAGTTTAAAAGGTAGAAAGTTGACCAGAGTGGCGCAACAGTTGCATAATCTAAAAGATAAATAAACAAACAAACAAACATAAAGAAGAAATAAAATATAAAACTGAAATCTCTCAACAGACCCGACATGTCACAACACTGTCTACAAATATGGCAGACGAGTGAGCCTTTCCAGACTTTAAAAATCGTTTAAAATTCCTTCAAGATTGTGGTGATTGCTCACTCACAAGGAGCCCCATAACACATCAAAGAACTATGCAGTATCTGAGCAAGACAAAGCAAAAGAGGCATCTAAATAGCTTTCTAACCTTAGAGAGCATCAGGCAGTTTGATGATACCTTTATGAAAAGAAAAGGTTACATGTCTTGAGGACTTGAAAGCCAAACTAGGAGGAGGACAGGGCTCCTGTTATGTGTGTGGTAAAAGATTCAAACACAATATCGTAGATTTGATGGATTGTTTGTGCTGATAAAAAAAGCCTTAAGTTATGTTGAGTTATCAGTCAGTGTTGATGCAGCAAGACTAGTATTAGAAAGATAAATCTAAAACTACTGCTGAATGAACTATAACATGTTTTAAAACTGTTTTAATCATATTACAAACTTTATCACAGCTTTTTGGTCTAATATTTTTCCATTTTTGGTAACACTTTGTTGTCTATTTGATTGCATCATAGTTTATCAAATCTTGTCATGCAACTAAAATTCACAGCCTTCATATTATCACTTAACGGCTGTTAGCAAACTGATGCGATTATGCAGTTGCACATTATCCCTGTCAAATAAATAAACAACAAAGTAAAATAAAGTTTAGTAAAACACTTATTATGTCTCAGTTTTGCCATTTTATTTATTAAATTATCTTTTATCTGTGTCTCAATGTGACCACACGGCATCTTTGTATCTGTTAAAGATCGCTTCGTATCTCATTTTGTGGCTATTCCACATGGTCTTTATGCAAGGTTTTGTTTGAAAAGATGTACTGTAAGTGCAAAACTGGGCTGCAGAAGGATTAAAAACAAATAGGTCATTCCTTATCTCAACTATTTATTTGAAAGAAAATAGGAAAATGACTCTCTGCATTGCTGGTGAATAGCTGGCAAATTTCCTCAGGGATCAATCTAAGGTTAAAATTGAAACCATCAAGGATGATCGGAGGTGTGTGAAATTTTCTTGCTTTGGCTCAAAGTGCAGCAATATGGTAGTGTCATTTCTGACTCAGTGTCATAATAAAGTGTAAGATGTGATGCTGCTGTGTGAAAAGTTTATATTTAGAACTGGAAAACGATCCTTTTGTGAAGTCCACCCTGAGAATTTAGGCGATCCATGAGCAGAAGGGTGATAATATGAGGGTTAAAAAGATCTGCTTTGAAGAGATGCGAGTTACCACATTCAGAAATTAATCTTATTTTTGACCTTTTATGAGCTTACAAACACAAAAAATAAAACAGAAAGAAAATGCTTTGCCTTGCAGAACGCCACATGTATTTACTTGCCTAAGAGATAAGTAAGTGATGCAGTATACTTACCAGTGCATTAGCTGTTATCACGCCGTGGAAAAAAGCCAAAACATAAATTCCCTGTAATGACAACATGATGTCTTCTCAACATTAGAATCATGCAGGGCAACGCAAAACTTTCTACAGACTCTCAGATCATATCGTCCTCCCCAGCTTGTGTTGACGTAACATGTAGAGGTTTGTTCTTCTCTCGTGTCCCATCTGTTGTTCTGTTTAGTCAATTTAAGCTACTTTTTCTGAGCTGTAGTCTCTTCACACATGCAGATTTCTCTTTTTTTAAAGAATTTTAAATTGTGAAGTTCAGCTGAGATTCTTTATCAGTTCTGAGGTAACATGTCAGTCTGTCTGCATGGAAGACAGAGCAGCAGTGAGGATGAGACCTCCTCTTTTTTACAGCTCTTTGGACTGTTGGGTTGAGACGGTTGGCCTTGATTGGTTGTTCCATCCATGCATTCATGTGTTTAACTCTTTGTACTCCCCTGCTGTGGTCATGGGTATTTTTCATTCAGTTTGTATTTCTGCTTTGTCTGCCTGTCAGCTTGAATTCTGTCTATGCTCACCTTACAGCAGAGTTGTTTTAATTGTTCTTAATGTGGCCTGTAAACAACATTAAATCACTTACTGTAATAGTGATTTAACAGACCTTCCTACATTAAACATCTGCAGCTCATCCAGATGCTTTAATAGTTTAAGCTCAGAATACATCTGTGATATGTTCAAAAAATATAAACCAAGCAAAGCTCTGAGATCCAAAGATGCAGGTTAAGTAGTCCAGATCAGAGTCTGGGCTAAACATGGAGAAGCAGCGTGTAGCTGTTACGCTGCAAACAGGTGGAAAAAACTGTAGAGATTTAACTTTCACCACATGGAGAAGCTTTTAAATCCAGGTTGAAACCATTTCTTTTCTCACACCCTAATGGATTAAACCTGCAGGGTAACTTTTAATTTATTTTGTTTTCAATTATTTTCATTTATTTATGATTTATGCTATTTGTTGTCCTCTTTTATACTTCTTTAAACTATCGGCAAGGGCTGTAATGTGTTATGTAAAGAACTTTGAATTGTCCTTTGCATATAGTCGTTGTCTTTATTCTACAATGTATATTTTCATAATTACTCTTGTTATTATTTATTATTTTTGCCACTTTTTATGTACATGTTGCACCGAGTCTTCATGTGGATGATACTCTGAACATCCAGTAACAGATACAAACCATTTGCTTATGTGATACTTTTAGAATTATGAAAAGATTATATTTACACATGAAACATAACAAATATTATTTGTAAATACATCCACTGGTGCACAAATCTGGCTGCACTCTGAGATTAAAACATTTCTTAAATAAATTTATGCCAGTCACCTGAGAAGTGTGAATATTTACTGCATTCAGCCATACTTCATGCTTTTGTCTCTGACCATCAGGATGGTGATAGCTACTTCATTATTTGCCACACCACTAGAAATCTATCACCTCCCTTCTAACTGTCCAACACCTTCAACTATACTTCTTATAAGAACTTGTGTCCCAAATCAGTTACACAGGTTAAAGAGCAGGTCAGAATTGACTTTTAAAACATTATTTATCTTATGTCAAGCTATGGCCTTTTCCATCTTATCACTTCTTGTTTAGCTGAAAAAGTGCTAAGTCCTGTTGTGTTCTCGCATGTTTTGAGTTGCTTAGTAGATTGTAAGACTCCCAAAGTAATTGAATAATGTAATAGATTACTTTATTCGTCTTACATGGTCGGGGACCTTAGTAGCATGTGTAAGATCCATACACAGCCAAAACAAGATGGTACACTCTCCTCATTATGATCACTGGCCAACACATTCTGCTGTGGGATGGCATCGCATTCCTGTCTGATGACAGTGATCCACCTGTGACCGGCTCACACCTGGCAGCATTGAAAACAAGTGTGAATACCAAAATGAGAAAAGTTAAGAGACTTCTGGGACATTTTTGAGGAGTACTTTATGTTTTTGCTGTGTTGCTCATTCCACAAATGGACAATCTGATATAGGTTTTCAAATAGATGATTATTCAAGCTTTTAAACTCTATAATTAAATAAATAAATGAAAAAAATTAAACATACATTTTCAAACTCTTTGTGCTAACTTTACATTTATTGTTTCTTTTATATAAATCAAATAGGATTTTTAGAGTTTAGCTTTTAGAATTATGCGATCACTGGTCTTCAAACAACACCTGAAGACCCCCCTACCCCGCAACCACCTTCTTGTCTTTGGAGTTATTTTTATTACCAAGCTTTTACCCAGATCTGCATTTTTTCTGGCTTATTAATAAATAATAACTGTTTTTAGTTGCATTTACTCATGCTGCCTTAAGGCAAAAGACCACATCAACATGGTAAATTATAGTTTTGTTTTTTTGGTCTTGTCCTGCATCAAAGCAAGCAGAATGGTAGTCTGGGTGCTGTGTTGTGCTGGGCAATTTTGTTCTATCAAGAGGATACTAATTAAGGTTCCTTTGATAATCTGAATTTTATTTTTGTATGTATATTTTGCTGCATCCGCAGGTCCCAGCCAGCGCTCCCAGCAGCCCGGTGGAACAAACCCTAGCGATACAATTTTCTTTCCTTCTTATTTTGATGGGCCAGGTTGTGACGTCACAATAACCCGGAAGTGCCGGTTTTAGAACAAGGGCAGCAGTGGATACGTGCTGTCCTGTCGAAACTGTAACCAGAAAATGTTTAGGGTGTTAATAGTTATTTCATGAAGGTGCAACTTAATCTTAGATGTTGTTGAAAGGCAGGCGTGCCGGCGCAGCGTGACGTTTAAACCCAGTCTCACCCCCACATGTGCGGCAGAAACAGTATTCTGTATCTGCGCTCGCGTGCGTGAAGGGCATGGTGGGACTGGCGCTATTAAGAGCTCTTCGGACGGTGCGCACCTGCCCTGCGGTCTCTGACAGGCTGTCCACTCGGGAACGACTCGGCCCCATAATGGCTTCGTGCGCGTTGTTTCCGGTGTGGAGGACGTGTCCTGTCAGGACCCTGCAGGGGAGCTCTGCCTTATTCGCCGGACACAACAAGTGGTCAAAGGTGAAAAACATCAAGGGACCAAAAGATGAGGCAAGAGGGAGGATGTTCATGAAGTTTGGTTTAATGATCAGAATAGCCGTGAAAGGTAAGTTTACAGAACTTGCATGAAATCGTCACAGCTGATTGGTCTACGTCACTGATCGAGCTGTGGTTCCTGTCTGCAGAAGGTGGATCAAACCCAGACCTGAATATAAATTTAGCCCACATACTGGAGCAGTGTAGGAGCAAGAACATGCCGAAAGCATCCATCGACACAGCAATCAAGGGTGCGGTATGTTTACAACACACACACTCACACATGCACACACATAAAAACTCACAGTTTTTGGAAGTATATAATTTTTTAGCAATTATATCAGAATTTGGCATTATCTGAGTGTAACATACTGTTTCTGTGCAGTCACCTACCTACAACCTCAAATCCAAAGAAAGTTTGTTGTGTAACGTAAATAAAACACAATGTAATGTTTCAAATCTAACAAACCACTTTATTTCTAATAGATATCACATAAAACTTTTTAAAAAGAGAGATCATTCAATGGAAAATATTAGCTTATTTTGAGTTTGATGGCAGCAGCACAGCTCATAAAATGTAACTTGTGATGTAACTGGTTTTTAAAGGAGCGTTTTCAGATGTAAAGATGGGCAGGAGTTCACTAGTCTGCAAAAGACTGTACACATTTGTGGATCGGTGTGTTAAAACTATGAAGATCCTACCATCTAAAGTGTTTTATGTCATTAAGACACTTCAGAGAATCAGGAGGAAGTGTGAGGTCTCACTGGACTAAAGCTCATTTAAATGGTGTAAAGCAAAGTGGACATTTTTTCTGTGGTCAGTTTGATCATGTACACCATGTCCAATGGACGTGGACCATCTAGCTCAATGAACAGTTAAAAAGCTCTGATGTATGGGATTGCATACACGTGTCATGGCGTGGGCTGGATCGACATCACTGAAGGCATCATCACTTCTTGTCCCTAAATTGTGATCAGTGATGTGTCAGTAAAATAAAACCAAGCAAGTACAACACTCCCAAACAAATAAATGTGATGCTTGTTTACATGTATTGTTTTAAACTGTGTACAGGAAAAGGCTAAATCAGGAACCCAGCACACGTTTGAAGCTCGGGGGCCTGGAGGGTGTCTGCTGCTCATTGAGGTCCTGACTGACAACAACACACGAACTCACCAGGATATCAAGCACTTGCTTACCAAGAACGGGTCAGGACACTTCCTCTGCTGTCATTGTATCGCAGGCAAACAATGGTTTTCTTTCACTTTTACAAATGCTTGACAGAGGATCAGTTACCCATTTCATCATTAACAAAGTAAAAGCATCACAAGTTATTCAGACATATAACCACAATCTTCATAATGCATCCAGACCATACAATAATCCATCCTCGTAAACAAGGTAATGCAGTGCTGGACATCATCAGATGGGAGGAAGTGATTATGAAAAGTAAATTCAGGTTCAGGGGCTCTGCCACTGCACACAGATGCTCAGGACGATGCATCTTTTCTCCAACACACCTGAATCAAATGGATGATTTGTTAAAGGCCTGTGCAGAGCTAAATGACATGTGCATGAGGAAATCCAGCCAGTCGATTCAGGTGGGTTTGTAGTAGGAATGCATCTCAAAGTGTCAGGATCGTAACTCTCACAGGCTGGATGAGGAATCCCCTGCTGAAGATGAATCGTTCGCTGTTTTGGCTTAAATTTCAAATGTCCGTCTCTCTCTCAGGGGAAGGCTGTCAGATGGAGCCCGTCACAACTTCAACCGCAGGGGAGTGGTGGTGGTGCCGGGTAAGAACATCACTGCAGAGAGAGCTCTGGAGCTGGCCATTGAGACCGGAGCTGAAGATGTGCAAGAGACTGAGGATGAGGAGGAGAACCCCCTTCTGAAGGTTAGACTGCAACAGCAAGGAGAGATATTTCTCTGCTTTTTATATAACAGTACATTCTGAATTGGGTTTCCTTCTCTAGTAAAAGAAAAATACAAAAGTCTCACTCATGTCTGAAGTTTAACTGGATCTGTTGGTCTCTCTCCAGTTTATCTGTGACATGACGGATCTGAGGAAGGTGCGGACCTCACTGCAGGGACTTGGGATCCAGGTTACGTCAGCTGGGTTAGAGTTTCTTCCCAGCAACCACTCGTCTCTGGACCAGGAGCAGATGGAAGCTGCCTCTACTCTAATAGAAGCCCTCAATGACTGTCCAAATGTTGTGCGAGTGTGGGACAACATCCAGGCTGACAGCTGAGTGCAGTTTGTGAACATGGAGTGGATACCGTATAAAACACAGAATATCGGGACTTTGCAAAGATCTGCCAGCTGATAGGTTGTTCATCGTGGCTTCTATTGCATGCTGCTACAAGGAGCAGACGTTATTCTGAGACAGTTTTGATGCTTTCTGTGTCTGAAATCTTGAAAGATAATAAAAAAAATATGTTTATATATTTGCAATTTTCAGTTATTAGTGCACTTTGCCAGCCATGAGCATCCAAAAGCCTTCCTGATCTGCCCTTTAAAGATGCAAGCTGCAACAACACCAAGCAGGAGAGTCAGCAAGACACTTTTTAGTGTCTTACTCAAACCAACAAGCTGCATGTTCCCCATACTGCATATTTCTGCACACATTTCTACCCACTTTCATCCATCTATGCAGTATTTTTTAACAGTAAGAAATATACAGCTCATTTGAAACGTAACAAATGTAGTGCTGCGTTTAATGCATCATGTTTTTTAAGCATCTTTGGCTGAAGTTTATAATGAACATGCAAATAAGTCTTTCAGTGTCAATAGGTGCACTCAAGCCACAGACAGCAAGTCATAAGGTATTTCCTGTGGCTGTTTTTGGGATCTGCTTGTTAAACTTTATTACCTTTTTTCAATTTCTTGCGCAACTGCTTCGTAGAGGTTTTTTTTTAGATTTTTATTCGTTTTTTTAATTTTTTTATTAGTTTTTCTAATTGTATGTAATTTGTATTAAAATGGTCATGACTATTTCTTTAAAAAATGCATCACAGAAATTTCAGGTGGTCTGCAAACAAATTGAAAGCATGGACCTTGTATTTCCTCATCCTGAACAGCTCCATGACTACCTGATCTTTTTCCGGTTTGATAAATAATCTCTAATCCAGAAGGTGTGACAGAATGATGCAGCTAATATCCAAATCAACACAATCCCCTTTCCTCCTGGGGATGCGTGGAGACCCTACAGGAGGTACATGAGAAAATATAACTTGTAATCTTTTCTAGCTTTCTCACGTAATCAATATGCCTTCAGTCGTATCATGAGGTGAGTCGGTTTAGGTGGTAACGATTACGGTATACATGCGTAAATGTAACTGTTTCCTAACAGAAGATGGGTAGAACATTTTCAGTAGAATAAAAGCATCTTTTTTATTCTATTTAAAAAGAAGCAGGATGCATAATATGAACACTGATCTGTAAATATCTATAGAAATGTTGCTTAGGAAGTAAAAATGCATTGTTATATATATATACAACCCAACCAGTTTGTCCATGTGGGGTCATAACAGTTAAATAGTGCAGATACATGTCCCTCATGGATTTGTACACATGGTAGCCATATGTGTTTAAAGTTTGTTCTGATTGGGTTTTAGGTGGGCCACATAAAACCAGCCCACATGGGTTTTTAATTTTGCCCTGATTATACACATGCCCACTTAACCCAGCTACATGGGGCCCATACATACTACCAGCCCACATAGACTTCCAGCCCATGCCCACTCAGTACACACGTAGCCTAAATTTAGCTTCTGCCTGCATCTTGTTCTCCACACTGCTGTACGGCAAAATGAATGAATGGATCCAGACTATCATGAAATCAGAACCAGTGCCGAGTCTCAAATAACTTGTGCGTTAACTGAATGCACATTTTTGTGGTTCACACAAACTGGTTCTCACCGGGATTGCAAGGTTCCAGCAGGTTGGTGGATCTAACACTAGACCCAGTTGAGAGCACAGCTTGTAGGAATCCAACTCTGCTTATCAGCCAGTCGTCATCATCATGGGCCAGGAAATCTTAAACAATCTCCCATCCCGGTCCTGTTGTTGGCATAGTCACAACGCAAGCTCATCCATTGTGATGCATTACGCACATGTCACTGCAATATTTATATGCTCCTTCAGTAATCACAGTTACTGTACTCATAGCAACATTTTAATTAGTATGAACATGTGCACAGATGCTTAAATATATATTTATGGAATAAATAACTCAGTTTTTTAAAGCATGTCTATAATAATCCATGCTTCTGTGCTTTTGTTTACAATGATAAAAAGTCTGATGTGAATGATAACAAACATTCCTTCTCCAAAATGTTACTATGCAAAGGTCCTATGTTGCTCCAAAGCATGAGCCATCTCACTTTCTTTAAATGTACGGTGCTGTTATGTCATTACTGTATCAAGATTTCATTATTTAGCATTATAGTAATATCTTGATTATTTGTTTAAAACTTTAATGGATTTTTTTCTTTAAATGAATACTTTTTCATTTTTATCTAAAGTGTTGAAGCTGTGAGGATGAAAGCTTGTTGATTATTTCTAAAATCAGAAGCAACAGAGATAATGAAGGTTACAGCTGAAGGACATTTCGGGCTAATGTCATCATGGGTCATTAGCCTCTCATATTGCAATAGTGTCAACTCTGTAGTCAATAAAATACATAAACAACATGGATGCAACATGTTGAACGGGTGCTGCAGCTTCACTCTGATGAGTTATTAAAAACGTTTTACTTAATCTGCTTTCATAATGCTTAAAGAAATCCTACATCCAGACGCAATTTCCCGATGATTTAATGTTGACAGGGAAGCCCAGTGTTGTTTCTCTGAACCAGTTTGTGTTATTATCAATGCCTGACATTGATTTTCCTCTTGCTTCCTCTCAGCTATAGCCTGACATTGATTGGGCTCCAATGTTGGTGCAGGACAGTCCTCTGATCAGTGCCAGTGTGGAGGGCTCAACATTGACATCTGCAGCAACACAGCGGCAACAAGAAGAGCTTTTGTTGCACCTAAATATAAATGAAGAACAGGAAGGGTGCATAATTTAGATTTTGTTAAAAAAGCCTTTGCAGGGAGGAACTTTGAGCGATGGCCTTGTGGTCAAGATACATAAACATCTGACTCGCTTGGTCTTAAATCAGGTATGTTTTCCTTTATTTGGGGCAGATTTACTGGTCGATCGTAGAAAAACTACGTATTTACATCATGTGCAGATCAGATTGCAGAAGTTAACTATGTTAGTCTGATGCTCTGAGATTAGAAGCATGCAGTTTCTATGTCTAAACTATTAAACTGATCATAATGTTAGAATGTAAGAAGGAAAAGGTGGTATATGTTTAATTCAGCCTGAATAAAAGTGTCTTTCTGGTCATCTATAGTGCAGCACAGCTCCATGTCTGACTCCGACCTCATGAAGGGTGGTGAACCAGCCATCAGGAGCCCTGAATGCCTTTCACTTCAAACTCCCAGAATGGAGCTGCTCAGTCCAGCCAAGGTGAAGGACCGCCCACCGAACGTCACAGAAAAGGTCACACAGGTAGAGCAGCAGCTCTAAATGAATGAAGTCGCTCTTTGGCCAGCACATTTCCAGTGATGCAGCCAGGCTTTTACAGCTGGACCAGTTCAGCCCACAGAGCACACAGTCAGGAGAACCCACAGAAAGTCTGATGTAAATTAATCTACCAATGGAAAAATCAGTGGCTGTTGTTACTGCTTAGCCTGGGGCTCACTATTCTGTCACCGGATGTTGTGCAGTGGAAATAAAATGAATGTATGTGAAGTTCCTAAAACAGCCTGTGATGCTACATTTCTTCTCTTTTGATCAATCTTAATCATAGAGATCAGTGTATCTGAAAGTGGTGTCGCTGAGGTCAGTGACTTTTTCTGGGCTGGTAAATATTCTTTTGAAATAGGGCCAAACTTGTGACATGCCAGGACATGAACTCAGTTGTGTGAGTATGTCATTACAGCCATTCAATACAACAGCCATGCAGTCAGTTCCTACAGTTTCCATCACAATATAACATCTTTTTCAGTGTTGTTGGATTTGTTCTTATTTTTTTATCTTCCTGGATTTAATCTTTACTAAAGTCTTAGCTGAGAGTCACCAGTGTTGGAGTCGTCATGTGTTTGTTAGTTATATCCAGACATTCAGACAAGATGTGGAGTACACCCTGGACATTTAGTTTGTATTTCTCCTTAAAAAAATAGATTACTCTTAATTTTAATTAAATGACATCTCAGAAAATATTAAATTGAATGAATGAATGAAAAATACTTTATTAATCCCTAAGGGATTAATAAAAGGATAAAATAAATAAAAGGACATATTTTTGCAATAAAAGGATTAAAATAAGCTGAAATAATGTGCACTAATAGTTTAGATTTCTCTGTGAAATAAACCATCTTTTCATATTTGAGGAATATGGACACATGCTTCTTTCTTAGGTACTTTCTTTGGAGTCTGATGTGCGACCTGAATACAAACTCCACGTGCCGGACACAACACGGTGGATCTTGCTTCACTACAGCCCCTTCAAAGCATTTTGGGACTGGATTATTCTCCTTCTGGTCCTCTACACAGCTGTTTTCACCCCTTATTCAGCCGCCTTCCTCTTGGATGAACATGGGAATCTACGTCAAAGAAGTTGTGGCTACACATGCAATCCTCTGAATGTGGCAGACCTCATGGTGGACGTGTTGTTTATTGTGGACATAGTCATTAATCTTCGTACAACATATGTGGACCAAAATGAGGAGGTGATCACCCAGCCAGGCCGAATAGCCAAGCATTATATCAAAGGCTGGTTCTTTATTGATCTGTTTGCAGCAATCCCATTTGACCTTCTTATTTTTAGATCTGGCTCTGATGAGGTAAGTAATCCAGATTTGTTTCCCACCTTACTGAGAGATTATTTGGTTTTGGCTTTCTTCATAATCTTTCTGAAGTTATTAAATCCTGAATGATCCTGTCTAACATTTGCTTTCTTGATATTAATGGAAACCAAAGATGGCAACCTTAACAAGCCTGCTGAAAACGGCTCGACTGCTGAGATTGGTCCGTGTGGCGAGAAAGATGGACCGATATTCAGAATACGGAGCTGCTGTCCTCTTCTTGCTCATGTGCACCTTTGTCCTCATTGCCCATTGGTTAGCCTGCATTTGGTACGCCATCGGCTTTGTTGAGAGGCCATACACGGAGACCGGTTGGCTGGACAACCTAGCTGAACAACTGGGAAAGGCATACAACGACAGTGACTCCACCTCTGGTCCATCAGTCAAAGACAAATATGTCACTGCTCTGTACTTCACTTTCAGCAGCTTGACAAGCGTGGGGTTCGGAAACGTGTCTCCGAACACCAACTCTGAGAAGCTCTTCTCCATCTGTGTCATGGTCATTGGATGTAAGTAGAACAACACTGTTCAGGAATCATGCATTTGGTTTTAAGACTTAAATAATGGAACCACTTTGATAGTTTTTCTACAACACATGCAAACAAATATGCCTAGTTTGAAGTGAAGAGTGGACCCAGTCTGCTGAGTTTTGTGGGCAAGCTTTGGCCGAGTTATGGTCCAAGTTTAACAAGGTTTTGCTTGTGCTGAGTCCAGCTACAGTGAGTTGATAATTAACTGAATTTGTCATGTTAAATCACATGCAGGATGGTCTGAATTTAGTCAAAAAGACCTTTTCAGGTAACTCCTTTACCTCCTTACAAAACAGACAACAGTCTGATTTTAAAAATCCAGGGGTCATGACCTGTCACTCCTAACCTCAGGCTATTCGATCCTTTGACACGTGGAAGAAAAACGGTTATTTTGTTGAACTGACAGTCTCCTGTGTCTTTGTCCTGTCTTTTCTCTCTCTCAGCTCTCATGTATGCAAGCATATTTGGGAACGTATCTGCTATCATCCAGCGGCTCTACTCTGGTACAACACGTTACCACTCCCAAATGCTACGGGTCAAAGAGTTCATCCGCTTCCACCAAATTCCAGGTGGTCTGCGCCAAAGACTGGAGGAGTACTTTCAGCATGCCTGGTCTTACACAAACGGCATTGACATGAATGCTGTGAGAAAGCAAAACTTGCATTCTTTTATACAACTTGTTTTCCATTCAACTGCTGGTATAGGGCTAAAATTTGTGTCCTTCATTCAGGTGTTGAAGGGATTTCCAGAGTCTCTGCAGGCAGACATCTGTTTGCACCTAAACCGTTCTTTGCTACAAAACTGCAAGGCTTTCCGTGGAGGCAGCCAGGCTTGTCTGCGTGCCCTAGCTGTGAGGATCAAGACCGTCCATGCTCCTCCGGGAGACACCCTGATTAACTACGGAGACATGCTGAACTCGCTCTTCTTCATCTCACGCGGTTCCATCCAGGTTGTGAGGGACGATGTGGTGGTAGCAATACTGGGTAAAGCTATGTAGCCAAGATAAAGATGCTCAAACTGGAGTACAAAAAAAGTGCCATATATGAAAACAACACCTGTATCTTCTTGCAGAGAAGAACGACATCTTTGGTGAGCTAATCTACCTCTATGACGAACCGGGGAGATCCAACGCAGATGTGCACACCCTTACTTACTGCGATCTGCACAGAATTCCCCGGGACGACCTGCTCGAGGTTCTCGATCTCTACCCCAGTTTTGCTGATAACTTCTGGAGGAATTTGGAGATCACGTTTGACCTGAGAGATGTGCGTTGGGTATGACCTGTTACTGGTAAAAATAGGATGTCTTTGAGATATATGATGGAGGATTTTTGCTGGTTTTCCTTTTGCTGTTGAAGGCTGATCAAGTGGCCCCAGTAATAACAACTGATGATTCTGGTGATGACTGCGAATATCGGCACAAACCAAGGCATAAGATTCACTCTCTTGACTGTAGAATAAGGCCAGGTGAGTCTGTCACTGGCTGGTGACATTACTTTGATGTTTACATTGATGTTATGTGCCAACAAGACAAAAAAACAGGATTTTTTAGTATTTAATTTCACATAAATCATACACAAAATATTTGATCATGCCTGCGCTTGTCAGTTCCATACAGAGTACTTGTGTCGTGATGTGTAAGTACGTTTCTGTTTGTACGTCTACTCATCATGTTAGAACTGCATTCGTAACAACGTGAATTGTATTGAGCTAAAAAGAAAAGGTTTACTCTTCTTCTTACGTCTCTGTGAGCAGATGGGATCGATGATGAGGACTCCTATCCCATTCGGTCCTGCCATCAGTCTCCTCCTCAGGCCAGCTGGGAGGATTTCTGGAGCTGCGGATCTTCGTGTTCTCAGTCAAGCGATGACCTGGTAAAGCCTCCTGCTCACAATGCCCGAACAGAGCTTTCCTTTCAAGAAGACGCCAGACGGGCCTACTCTCCCTCTGCGGTGCAACCGCCGCCCCAGACTGGAGCCTCAGTGGGGAGGGATGTGGTGCTGGAACAGGGTCATCAAGGTAGAGTATGTCTTTATGGACAATTTTTATGCAGAGGCATACAAATTCTGAGATTTGACACTTTTGTAGTTTAATGTGTGAAAATTACGATGATTCATGTTGCTTAGCAGGCAGTTTTTTTCACATCCAAACATTATACAGTAGGAGCATCCAAGGTGCTTTAGGGGTTCCAGATGTGATACTTCCGATTATTTCCCTTTATGTTTAAGAAGAATAGGCAGATAATAATAATAATAATGATGATAATAAATAGTACTTTTTATATAGGAGCTTTTTTTGTTTCTTTTTATTTATTTATTATTTAACAAATTTAGATTTTGTGTTCCACAGCTTCCTCTTTAAAAGTGCAAGGAATGTATCAATACTGGCCCGATCGACAGCCACAACAGTTCTCTAATCATGTCTGGAGAGCTTCAGCTGTCTGCAACTCAAACCCTCCCCCTCCATTCATAGAAGAAAGACCCAGTGAGCTCGAGTCTCGGCTTGAGGTTCTACATTCACAACTCAACAGGTACAATAAATATATATATATATATATATATATATATATATATATATATATATATATACACACATATGTGTGTGTGTGCGACAATACACAAAAAATACAAAGAAGCCCAC
>JBAMHV010000023.1:10924615-10977629 GCA_037177535.1 Pseudomugil gertrudae
GGGGCTATACGTACACAGCGAAATGTACAAGAGATATATATATATATATATATATATATATATATATATATATATATATATATACACATATGTGTGTGTGTGTGATCAGATGCAGCAAAGATAAAGAGGCTCATGACAAAAGCATCATCAACAATCTTCTGCTAACCTATTGCTTCTAACCTCTTCAGGCTTGAGACACGCATGACAGCTGACATCAACGTTATTCTGCAGCTCCTTCAGAGGCAGATTGCTCCTGTACCTCCAGCTTACAGCACCGTATCATCCAGTACCATCCCGTCTGAATCGCCCGGACTGTATGGGACAGCCACTCCAGTGCTGCACGGCATGTTTCCTATTTCTCCTCTACAGATAGACATTCGCGGGCCTGCACAGGTATGGAACTATACCGAGAAACTTTGAGAAATTTCACTCAAACCATTTAAAACAAGTATTAATTTGAACAGATTGTTTTTTTTTTATCTGAACCAGGCAGACCTGAAATCCTCTAAGAAGTCCCAGGAGTCACTTTCCAGTGGGATCCAAATGACTGCCGCATCTGATGACACGTCATTTATGACCATCACCCCCGAAACTGACACTCATAAGGAGTTTACTGAACCGCTGCCCCAACAAGCCACCAGAACAGCCCTCAAAGCCAGCTCCAGACTCTGTGAGAACCTCCGCTGCCCCTCACTGCCAGTAAACCTGGATGTCACTGCAGGGGGGGCTGAAATCCAGAAACACACTTCAGATCCTGTGCTGCCTGTCATCTGACAGCAAGGCACAGACTCTGATTCACCTTTAGGTTTGAGAAAGGACTCGTGTAACAAGTCCATCTCTTTTGTCTGCAGGCAACCAGGTATCAGTCCTCATTTGGACAGCAAGTAGTGTCCAAATCAGAAAATTATAGCCAAGAGGGATTTCCATGCGACATAAGTATACAAATTATCAACTGCTAAGAACATCTGAAGAACTTGCTTCAAGATATGGTTCAATTTCTATGTATTAAAGGCTGACGCAGGACGATTATCATACTATTTTTTAAATGGACAATTGCTCTTCTATTTTCACAAGACTCAAAAATATTTTTTAAAATTTGGTTGTGGTTTCATTCTTTACCAGATCATCAACGTTTAAGCCCTGTTGCATCACTTTCCTGTAGAGTCTGTTAACCTGGATTAGTGCTTTTCATTTACCGACCCGGGCAGCGCTGTTACATGAAGACTAGTCTGAACGGTACCGACTGATACTGTTACTTGAAAATAAAGCAGTAGTTATACCATTTTGAAAACTTTCTTTTGGGGTTTTAGCAGACTGAATGAAGTTTAACGTGGCACCTGGTGAGCATGACTGAGGAAAAGAAGAAAATAAAACCTTTTTGAAACATCTGAAGCTGTAAACTGAGCTGTCTAACTTCATATAAGGTGACATCAGCCCTTTTGTTTTACATCTAGATCACAAACAGAACTTGGTTATGAGAAAATGTGCTAAGAGTCAGTCACACATTTTAAAGTGCTTTCTGATTGTATTTAGCTTTTATTTCCTACAGTACTCATCAGGAATCAGTCAACAGTCTCTCGTATCACCGGACCTCCTTTCCATGTCTGATTTTCACAGCGACACCACCAAAATATCCACAGACTGCTAAACATTAGAGCTCTAATCACTTTTAGAAAAGCTGAATTCCAATCACTGTTTTCTTAATGTATCTAAATGAAATAATACACCTTTTTAAGCGTTTACATTGTATTTTCTGAGCTGTTGTTTCAGTGATAAAGTGAATAAATGTAGCCATGTTTAAAATCAATTAAAAGATGTAGAAATCTGGATAATATTCAATTAGTATAAGCAAGTAATACTAATGTTTTGCTTTCAAACATTCCTTTTAAATAAATATATAAGTAAAACCTAAACACATCAGATGAATGAAAACTGATTTTATTATCTGTTATGTAATTGACCATTAGTTGACTTATATGTGCTGGCCTAATTAAAATAAGGCAACTACTTGAGCACTAGTACCTCTAATACTAAAGTTTGTTAACTAAAGTTTTATTTTTCTTGCAGGAACTTTATAAATCTAGATTCTGTCTCCTCCAGTGGAAAAGTACCTCTTTAAATTGCCCCAGGAGCTTTTAATAATAATATAATTGTTATATTTGTTGTCTTCAGACATAAAACAAAAATTAATAACATTAAAGCTTATATTTAGTTGCTTAACAAGTTAATTGGTTTCAATACGGCGTTAAAAGCACATTGTTTTCTACTTATTTCTAGTTTATCCTGAAGACACTGAACAACAAAAGCGCAACTGTAATTCCGACACAACACCGCCATCTACCGCCGGAAACAGACATTTACAAACAATATTATTATTATTTACATCAATAAAAAGCAATTCATTACTAAATAAAGCAAACAATATCAAGAAAAGAAGAGATGCCAGCATAGAGCAGTCATTTAAACTTACTATGAAGGAGTATTATTGTGGAGGATTATTTTTTTCCTCTCTTCTTCACTTTGAGTATAAACTTGAAAGAATAAAGTAAAAGAAATCAAATTGCAAACGATGGGCGTGTTTAGCTAAGAATACCTGATCAAGTTAGTTAGCACACTGTTACCACAGTTATTAATCTATTCACAACATTAATAGTGTAAAACATTTATTATTCTACTGTTTTATTTTGACCAGACCGGAAGTCAGTGATTTGGGGTTGTGTGAAAAACGAGCTTCTGAGTCTGATGAATAAAGAGCAGTTTAACCAGTTCTGCTGAACCTCTCCATGTTTTTATTTTATTTGTAATATATGCAATAGTAACAATAAAGAGAAAAAAATGACAGAATTTAATAAAACTGCATCATGAACTTCATTTCACATGAAGAAGCTGCTCACACGTAAACCTATTAAATATGTGATCGCCCTGTTTTTTACTTTATTTTCATTTCGGCTTTATTCTCAAAACTCTACTTCGACTTTATTCCCGTTATTTCGACTTTATTCTTGACATTTCAGGTTTATTCTTAAAGTTTAGAATACCGCAACATCTTTTTTTAGCCTAATGCTCCGTTAGGCTAACAGTTTGCACACCTGCCGTAAAAAGATCTCCTTCGCAAGAGGCGCAGTAACAGCATCTCACCTGTAGATGGCGTGTTTTCATTATCACTCACCAACAGCCTTTCCAAAAGGGTTCATATTCCAGCAGCGAGGTCTGTCAGAATAGTACGGGGTTAGTAGTGGCCTAAATTAAGGGAAAGTAAGATAATTTTAACTGGACACTTATTTAAAACTGACCTCAGAAAGCTTATTGTTTTCCAGCTACGACATTCTGTTTGTTTTCCACCAGCTGTTACCTAAAATAACAATTCTACTTCAAATCATTGCATTAGGTTTGATTAATGACACAATGACTCATTGAACTCAAAATTTGCATGACTTAAAAGTTGTCATTTGAGTGACCAATAAAATATTCTATAATATTTCATAGAAGATCGATGGAAGACCAGCAATGGTGATGACTTACGTTGCAGATAGTGCAGAAGGTTTCTTCACTTTTCAGCCATGCAGCTAAAGTGGTTTCTTGTTACACTAAAGAAATTCAAAGATTACAAAATCCCTTCAGTTACTTTGCCACTATGTTTCCAAAACAAAAAAATGTGCAAAGTTATGAATGTATGGAGTTTGGGGAACGTTTTCTAACGTCACCTAAATGTTTGGTGGAAGATTCCTGGAACTTTGCACTGAAGGTTGTCTTCTGCGACCTTCACAAGCAGAAAAAAGGTTAGTACACCTTCAACATCCTTCAATACATAACAACAGCTCACTGCATGTTATTTAATCATTTAAACAAACAAAAAAAGTTGGTTACACCACTGATCATGCTCACTTGTTTGACCTTAAACAAAAGTTTAGATACTGTGTCCTTTGCTGATTTGTGCTTTGTGGGATGACTGTTTTCCATAAATATGATTTGCAAAGCTGATTTTCATAGATGCATGAACACAAGTATGTGCAGAAGCTCTCTCAGATGCTTGGCATTTATGTTGAGGCAACACAGAGGGACATTCCCACCAGAAGGTACCTTACATTAGTGCTTTCCTACCAGTGAATTTCCAAAAGACAGATGAAATATGGACACAAAACTTTGTGAATTCAACAAAATGTCTTGATGTATTTTCTAACTTACTGTTTTTATTTTATTTAGTTTTACTTTGCTTGAGTTCATGTTTTAAGGTTTGCAGCATTTATTTTTATCTTTGTGTATCCGAGCTTTTACTTACTACCCTGTTCAATGATGTTGCTTGACGTGTATCCTCATTATCAGCGTCAGGCCAATGACTCAACCTCTGGATCTATCTGGGAAGACTTTGATTTTGATATGTGCAAAAACAATGAAGCAGGCAGATATAGCTGGGCTTTGTTTTCACTCCTGTGCTTTGTATTTGGTTTTCCTGCTTGTGTTGCCATCCTCTGGGAGATGTTTCAGACACACAGGAGAGGAACTCGCCTCACATCAAGTGACTTCTTCATTCTGAACATCTCCATCATGGACTCTGTATTCTTGGCCTTGATTCCACCTGGATTATTAAATCATTTTATCTTTAAGAATTTTGCATTTGAAGCATTTTGGAACTCTATTTATTCGCTGAACACATGTGGAAGACCTCTGATGATGGCATGTGCCTGTCTCGACTGCTACCTGGCTGTGGTTCATCCAATCGTTTACCTTAAAAGGAAAAGTTTGACTCCCAGGATTGTGCTTACTGGTATTGTTTGGACTGTCACAGCTGCAAATGGCATTGCATATTTTATTTTCTTTAAGTTGTATTTCAGCTTCATACCTGTTGTTACTTTTGTGATTGCTATTATAATAATTGGCATCTCTGATAGTTTCGTCATGTGTACACTAGTAAAGTCAGATCGTAGGAAAAGAAGCATCCACCCTCAGAAGCAAAGAGCTATTCAGATTCTCATTTACAGCCTGGCTATGACCATCTTCTCCTATCTGCCTCCGGTAATCTTCTATTCAATCGGGAAGCTGCTAATTACAAATTTTAACATGTTTGTATGCACGATTGCTTTACCAATTACTATTACTTCCCATGTTGGCTCTGCTCTGATGCCTTTACTTTACCTTTACAAAACTGGGAAACTTACATTTTTAAGGTCTGGATGCTGCAAGTCCTTTTGTTTATTTCCATCTTCCAAAAATCAGACCTGAAGATATGATAAAAAATCAACACATATTTGTTAACTTTGTGCATAATTGTTGCCATTTTTTCTTTGGGTTTAATAAACCATTTTTCTTTGCATTTTTTTTAAGAATAAGTTGATAAAGTCAAAGCTGATTTTTAAAGCAGCAAAAAATAGCTGTTTTTCAAACATGACCCTCAGAATAAAGATGTTTTTACGCCTTATCATTGATGATAACAGCTTCAGGATGTTCCTAACAGGTCAGGAAAAATGTATAGCAAAAAAACTGTATTTAAACTTTGTGTAGCAAGTAAGGGCAGTCCTCTCACATCGAGTCAGGTTTATAGATTATAATCAACTTTATCAAATGCAGAGGGATGGTCGGGGGTCACTATCAGTCTTATTTACAGTTAAATGCTTTCCTAATCATCAACAGGAAACTGACATATGATAAAAAAAAAACTTGCTGATAGATTTACATGTACAATGGTCATGTTACAAATGTAAATGACGAAGGCATTACATCTCGCATGACAATGGCCTTCATGCAGGTGTGCAGGGATAAACAAACATCATTTACATACCATGGTATCAAATATACTGTTGTTCTTCCATAAACAAGATTATCCATCCATTTATTTTCTACAATCAGTTCAGTGTCATGGGGAAGCTGAAGTCTAACCCAGCTGCTATCAGGTGAGCAGTGAGATGCACCCTGAGCAGGTCACTGGGTCAACAAGGCAAAATGTTCACTTTTAGACTCAATAAAAAAAAAACATAAACGTCTGACACCGTGTTCTGTCATTTCTAGCTACAACTTACAGTTTGGTTGTTTTTTAACTGTGGGAGGAAGTTTACCTGAACAGCATCCAGGTGTATGCAGGTATACCATGCTAACACCATGCTAACACCATGCTAACAGCACCCAGACAAGCCCCAGCTACAGGAAACAAGACTGTGATGGAAAATCATGAGGGTTTTCCAGCACAATTCAATGAAGTTCTAACAAAATATGGGCCTGAAACCTTTCAGAAATTGCTTTTAGCCTCATCTTTTGTGTGCTTTTCCAGAAAACTTCACAAAATCCAGATGGTTTCTTCCTCCTGACTTCTCTCAGAACATGCTCAATATTAGAGATTAAATGGCATATTATTAAATGTGGAAATAATCAGAAATGACCACTTCCATAATATGATTGTTATTCTAACATTATACATCCTTTTTTTTACATTGGTCAGAGATTTTGGTTATGATAGCAAAACGGAACACACCATAGAGATAAGAGGCTTAGAAGTTTCCCTAAACTGTGAGCAAAGTTTTCACTTTGTTTAAGAATAAACATAAACACAGAGTGTCACTGCATGAAGGCAGGTTCACGCTCTTGGAGATCATACAAACACTTATTTACAATGTTTATTGAATCAGTAAAAAGCAGAACTGTATCTTTTAAAAGGGTAAAAGACTGTAAGGGCAATAGCGTGTATGATTCAGAGGCTATAAATGCATGCAGTTTCTGACCATCACTGGGAGGCAGGAACAGCTTTTGTCTCATGCAACAATAAACTGTGTTTTGTTTTTTGTTTTTTACACTGTACCGACTTAGAAATTGACGTGAACGTGTGCAAACAGTCAAACAAATCGACCGTGTCCTCAGTAAGCATTTATTTACACTCCCCTCCCTCAACAGTTGAGCAACTAGTCACAATGTATTCAATGAAATTAGCTACCACATTGATTCTATTTACATTTACATGATAGGACTTACTGACCAAAACAGAAGATGAATGTACAAATTCCCAAAAACCTGATGGGTATTAACACCACCACATTCACAAAACTCTAAAAAAGGGTTAAAAATGCACATAAACATGAAAAGTACAAAGGATATAATTTCTTCAAAATGTAAATTACAGGTATTTAGGTTTATGAAACCTTCAGCACATGCTTGTTAGCTGCTTCTTCCTGGTTAGCTTACAAGTAACGTGCTCTCTTGCTTTAACCACATGCGACACTAATCCACACTCTTTTATACACTTATACAAAAAAAATGGCTCAATTTTTTTTAGTTTATGTTCTGCTGAGTTGAATCAGAGGTTAAAAAGTCCATTTGAGAAGAGGGGAAGGGAGGGGGCTGTAGTTACAAGTAATTTCTCAGTACTGTACAAGTTACACCTTAAACCTAAAAATCCAACAGTGTAAAAACAAGTGCATGACTTATGATTATCAGATTTATGTAGTGATTTCACAATGAGGAGAAATTGTTGCTTGAAACAAACATACGAGTCGTGCTTGAAAATTGTCAGCGTGGTCTTAAAAAAATGTGTCTGCAACAGGTCATGTTCACATTTTCTTCTTCCCTTACTTTGTGGAATGGCCAAAAAAAAACCATCCCAAATACACAGCCAACATCTGTGCACGGATGTTTAAGAATGCAAACCTGAAACCCAAAAGCTTTTCAGGTGGATGTAGTGAACCATTTAAAATAAGTGAATGGTTTATTACATTCAAAATACAACATTATGAATGAAAAATGTATATTTTTGATTTTCTGCTAATAGCTTGTCACTGTGGAGAGATAAGTCTTCAGCAGACTGCAGCTTTTCACTGAAAGCACACCACTATATTACAACTTCATAATAATGTCCCCATTTAATAGCTGCATGTATTAAATACAATTCTGACATTTTTAATTAAAAAAAAAACTGGATAAGAAATCAGACATATTTTCCAAAGATCTCATTTTAAAATAAAACCCGTATAACACATTCAAGATACTTTCAGGGAAAACCGCTCATGAATGAGGCGGTTGTACACATTCAACAAACATCTCAGCCCTCCCACTGATGACACCCCCCAGTTATGTGGACAATCTAAACTTCTCAGAGAAGCTTAAATATGCTAAGTGTTGAAAGTCATTGCAGTGGGAGGATAAGCGGCGGTTTGTTTACTTCCCGCGATCCCATCCCGGACAACAAGCCTCAGAGACGCGCTCTGTCACTGAGCCCCGGGTCACTGCAGACAGCTTCATTCCTCTCAGACATCTAAAACAGTCGTCGTTCGGGAAATGTGACTTAGGAGAGCCCTGACAGAGGCAACAGAGTTGGACAATAGCTTCATTGAATGAGTTTTGACCTCCCCCAGTCCAACACCAGTTAACATGAAGAGAAAAAAAGGGCCTTTGAAAAAAAATGCTGTTGATTATTAACAGAGATGCCAGTAAATTCTCACTGAGTGGAATTTGAGACATGCATTGATTATCCAAACGGAGCAGAGCCATGTTGGTGTCGCAGCCTGCAGTGGACGACTGCTTTTTGCCTCATAAAAGCCAATGCACACATACAAGTACATTCTTAAATCTTGTGCAAGATTAACGACTAACTGGAAGAGTTGCTGCTCAGTAAAAAAAAACTTAATCCAAACATCTCAGCCACAACACAGACTGGGAAAACATCCACAGTATCCTAATGTGTAGTGCATTTTGCATCATTTGGATGAACGATAATCTCCCTACCTTTGTCAAAAACTCTTGGTCTTTAAAAGGTTAGCTATAAATTCCTGCTTTTCACTATGTCTTAATGACAAAAACATAATTCATGCAGCTTTAAAAAGTCCACTTGTACCTCACAATTGATTTTTTTGTACTAAGTAGTAGCTGCAGCTACAACCACTAACAAGCAAATACATCAGCGCAGCACAATGCTGCCGTCTTCTCCATACAGGATGCCTTTCTTTCACGAAGCATGTGCACAGGCCAGATGGGTGGCGGGGCTTTCTCTGTTCAAAACAAAATGGCTTTGAGAGTGTTGGAGACCCTCATCAGGTCTGGGAGAAAGTGACCAGAATACTAAACATTATTTTTAATGCTTATCATGACTTTGTCCTCAGGCGCTGAGGAGAATACAACTAATACACATGTAATGCACATGTGGCAGAAACAACCACACAAACCAAACATGAACAGAGTATAATTATTAGAAAAAATATCATATATCTGCATATTTTTTATATATTTTAACTGATTCTGTGATGATCACATCCTCATTTTACCATCAAGTGTTTTTCACAAACGCTTCCTTTCTTATATTTACAATCTTTTGGCACTGAACTGTCAGATTGAGGGAACGAGAAGAACACACATGAAGCCACATACATCATTAATGCTACATTGTTTGTCAGTGGTGACATTTGATGAAAAACCTCCGATGTTTTTCACTCCGGTGCTTTTGTTTGAAATCGATGTGTCCATACTGGGGTGAGTTTCAAATACACACCCCACTAATCTGTCACAAAAAATTTCATCTTCCCTTTCTCTTTTCCCAAAATGGAACAAAGTCTGCAATTGCCCTCACTTCCCAGTGTCTTTCTCCTCATGTATGTCCACTCCAAGTGTCTGCAAGTCCAAGATACTCGGGATTTTCTGCAGTGGGAGTCACGAACCCGTTCACGTGCCTAGTTCCTCCTGTATCGCTCTCCAGAGCTGAAGCCCTGTCTACCTCCACAATCCCAGGAGAACTGGCAATGACTTTGGCCACAAGGTCCAGATAGTATGGGTTGTCAAAGGCAGGTGAGGTGGAGTTAACAGGAGCCAGGTAACCTGGGTTTTCCACACTGTGACCAGATCCCAGACCGTTAGGAAGCCGTCTGTCTATTTTGGATCCTTTACGTGGAAGAGTGGTGGGGCGCTCCGGGACCACTGGCCGGAGATCCTGAACCTCCTGGTTGATGTACTCTAAGAAGATGGACAAAAGTATCGAGGTAAAAAGAATATGTAAAGGTCTGCACCACCTTATGATATTCCATGCTTCACCTCTTCATTAACATAGCCATGCATCATTCTTCTCCTACAACCTGCATAATTATAATCTGAATATTCCACATCAGTATGTTCACAGTTCTGTAAAGATGAATGTTTGGTTTTACCACCATTATAAAGGAAAAAGTGGAGCCTGTGGCCACTTTCAGTCTGTATATTTCCTTTGTAAAAGATATCAGTCACTCACCTGGTAAGACATTATTGTGACTCCGTCTGGGTAGTGTATGATGAAGATGATGATTGTGATGAAAGCCATTTGGCCCATCCGTTTCCAGGTCCCCCTGGCTCCCATTGGGGTAGGTGGGATCTTTGCAGTACCGTCCAGGGCTGGCTGGGGGTAACGAGTTGCCGTCTGGAGCATCCAGGAAGACAGAGTCAGATTGCCCTCCTGCTGAGGGACTGCGAGCCAGTGTAGGGAATTGAGACCACAGGCCGTTGGCAGCACTGACTCCTATAGGTAAGGTAGGGTACTGGCTGCGGCCAAGGGCGCTCAAGGAGGAGTGCATGCTTCGAGAGACCCCAGTGGCAGATGGTTCAACATCTAAGTCATAATCTCTGCTCTGCTGGAAGGAAAAGGCACAAGGAAAGAACTGTATTCAGAGACTGAAGATGAAAGTGATTATTTTTGTTCCAGTATTCCCTAATTCATGAGAAAGTGTGTCATACTTGTCCTGTAGTTTCACATTAGCTTAACTAAAGCTACAGACATGGTCCAGACCTGATTCACAGACTGTAAGAGTAAATAAAATTCACCAGAAGCAAAGACTATATCCTTTGGCACTGACCCTGTATGACTGGTGCCGAGATGGACCATTGGCCTGAGGCTCGTCTCCTTTAATCCTGGGGAAGAGGTTTGGCTGGGGAACCAGATACTCCTCAGCATCCATCATTTCTCCCATATTGTCCCCCTCTTCTAGAAGCATCCGATAAAACTGACTGTCCACTGGGCTGTTCGTGCTCATCTGCTCATCATTCTGCAGTTTAGTGAAAGGATAATACAGAAGAACAAAAACAGTAATAATAAAAACACTGACTATCAAGCCTCTGCAGGGTTAACAATAAGAGCAAGAATCAGACATACCATGATGACTAAATAGCGAGATGGATCTCTGGCCATGGCACTAAAGTCGCTAACAAGGTCTTTAAACTTCGGCCTGCTGTCTGGGTCAATCATCCAACCTGTCAGACAAACAGAGCACTAAAATATTAACATTACAAACTCTTACAATCACAATCTAAATAAAGGCAGAGAGAATGTGAAACTTGGGCTTAGATATGAAAATCGTTACCCAAACAGGTGAAGCAATCCAGTTCCTGTTCAGTGTGTATTTATTAAACCAGTAAATCAATGACTTGGTTAAAATGTAAGATGTGAGACCAGAGGCAAAATTAAAACAGCAGTACTGACATTTCACCATGATCATGTAGACATCGATGGTGCAGATGGGGGGCTGGGGAAGCCGCTCTCCCCCCTCTAACACATCTGGTATTTCTCTCGCCGGGATTGTGTCGTAGGGCTTAGAGCCGAATGTCATGAGCTCCCAAACCGTCACTCCTGAGAGGAGAGTAACAGCAATAGCATGATTAACTACCTACCTACACCGCACCTTTAAAATGAACCAAATTAATGAAACAGCAAGATTACAGGTGTAAATCAGAGACTTTTTGGTGAGAAAAATCAGTGAATTGGTATAAAAAATGTTCCTGACCGTAACTCCACACATCGCTCTGATGAGTGAACCTCCTGTGCAAAATAGACTCCAAAGCCATCCATTTAATTGGCACCTAAAATAAAGAAGCATAAGCTTTAAAAAGAAATATTTTAATAGTAGTAAAGAAAAAACTAAAAGCAGCAGCCCCATCTTACCTTCCCCCCATCAGCGTGGTACTCTGTCTCATCTATATCGAGCAGACGGGCCAAACCAAAGTCTGTGATCTTCACGTGGTTTGGGTTTTTCACCAGAACATTACGAGCTGCCAGATCTCTGTGGACCAACCGGATGTCCTCCAGATAACTCATCCCCTACACCAACACACACAAATCCATGTTTCCACGACTATACATCAAGATACTACTGGAACACAGATGCATCTCTTCTTTGCTTCGTGTAAAGAATCCATCATAATTGTTTCAGTACCTTGGCAATCTGAACACACCAGTTGAGGAGGACCTGTGAGCCAATGCGGTCCTTGTTCTCCTTGACGTAGTCGAGGAGGCAGCCAAATGGCATGAGCTGAGTAACCAGCTGCACTGTGGAGGTTAAACATATCCCCAACAGACGACAGACGTAAGGGCTGGTGACCCCCGCCATCACATAGGCCTCCTGGGAGGAGGCAGGGGAAAGATTTTAGCATTGTAAAGTGTATTTCAGTGTGCTGGAGTTGTGTAGGTTTATGTAAATGAACTGCACTCACATCAAGGATTTCTTTATTTGCCTTTGGTGAGGTGTTCTCTCGCAACACCTTAATGGCCACAGGTATCTTCACACTTTCACCTTCAGGAGCCCACATCCCCTGAAGTGGTGACAAAACCATCATCATTAATAAAGTGATCATAACACAAACACTGTAGTTATGCTTCTACCTAACACACCTTGTAAACGGTACCAAAAGCCCCTGCACCCAGAACCCTGAGTTTTTTCAGCTCAGTCTCTTTCAGGATACGCATCTGAGCCTGATTCGGAGACGCGCCACTTGGTGTTAAAGGTTCCACTAACTGTGTACACGGAAAAGGCAAACAGCAGATTAAGGGGTTGTAGTACACCCAAACAAAACGTGTATTCGTAGCTGTAAATTGGCTTCAATGTGATCCATAACTCCAAGCACTCACCTCTTGCTCCTGGAGATACCTCCTTACTGTCTCCTTCCTTTTTAGCTTTTTCTGTCTCCTTAGATAAAAGACCAGGAGGGCCAGCAGTATGAAGAAGAGCACCACTCCACCCACTGCAGCAGCAACGGTTGTACCCGATCTAAACAGAAAAGAACACTTTGGTGCAACTGCAAGAAAGAAAGAATATTCCCACAAACAACAAAGGTTGCTCACCCTGTCCTGTTATCAATGGGGCAGCCTCTGTCATCCATCAAGTTACACCTGTAATGTAAAAGCATTTAAAATGAATTCCTCTCAGTGTGTACACTAGCTGCTTGTGCGTTTGTGTTCACTCACAATGGTGTGCAGTTACTGTTGCAGGGCAGACAGTGTCCAGTAGCATTGCTGTACTTCCATACAGTCAGCTGATCTTCCTTCGCACCACTGGGACATCGGCTCACACAGTGATCTCCATCTTGGAAGTTTTTACACTCGGTGCAATGCTCTGGACCCTGGGAACGCACAGAGAGGCAGAAAAAGAGCCAGTTATGTTTGTTAGGTTCATTTATATTCTCTGGCAGGTAAATAAAAAAAGAGAGGTTTACATTTGTAGGCATTTTAAAACTGCTCTATCTACCAGCAAGACGTTTTAGATATTCTGCTTCAGAAAAAAAACTAATTATATTTGTGTGTAGACTTTAGGCTTAGTAAGCCATTTTCCATGCAATGAAAACAAACTCAGTACTTTTAGACTTTAGATTCATGCACATTTGATTTAGATTCAAGTAACACGTCTTAGATGAATAGCCTGAACATTTCAAACCTTCTTCATATTACCTAAATGGTAGCAACTAATTTGATTTGTGATAGAGAGAATGGAAATTAGCTTAAAAACAGGAAGCAGGACAAGTGACTTTCAGACTGCTCTGCTGGGTAAAGAATAACATTAAACTGTGTTCATCCATTGCATACTATACTTCTGATGTTTTATTCGATTTGCAGGGCTGGCAAATGCCTACTTAGGGTTTGAAATGTATACAAAATTTGATCTGTCTGCATGTCTTACCCGGCCGTGACAGGAGGCAGAGCCATTGAGAGGTCGACACTCTGTATCACAGCGAAGGCACAAATCTCCGTCTGTGTATTCACGCACAGACCTGCAATGAAGGACACGCTACATTTAAACACAACATCTCGTAACAGTCAGGCATTTGCTAGATGCTTTCATTTGAAGCATCTGACATGTGATACAAGACACATTTTTAGAAGGAGAGCCCAGGCTTCAAATAACCCAACAAACAGTGCAGGATGACTTGTGTCTACACAATGAAGGAGTGGAAACACAATGTTATTAAATATGAGAGTATATTGTGTAGATAAAACATCACTATAACGTGATTTTGTTTAGCTTTGTCTTTAAGTTACTGCACAAAGACCAGCAGCCAATCTACTGTCACACAGGCTTTTCCCATAATATCCAACGATAAATAAAACAAGCTTGTGCTTTAGTGATTAAATGTAGACATAATGAAACACGCTTTCTTACCCCTGATATATGTCACATTCTTCTACACACTCAGTACCACGCTTGAAAGACTTGCAGGACACACACTGGCTGGGTCCTGGACCCCAACAGCCCTCCTTACACAGCGAGTGACACACATGCCCCTCCCTCTCTGGAAACACAGAGATGACAGAATGATGTACGCAGCGTGCTTCAAGAACTTTTTTACTTCACATTGCTTCCTAGATTGATCATTATTGTATTACAAGTAAGCATGGGGTTTAATTTTACACAATAATAATAATAATAATAATAATTTCTGTACAGCTTCATTTGCACTTGTAATTTGACATTTTTCAGTAAACCTAAATTCAGTCACTGTAGTGGACCTTGGACTCATGCACTACATATGCGTTCCCGTACCACAAACTTGGGGGTCTTGGTTGTTGGTGACAATAAGATGAGGTCCCTGGGTGGGATGGAGGAAATTCTCCCAATGCAGCGAATTGGTGTAACACAACTGGGAATTGTTGTATAACATGACCAAACCTCCACTGACTCTATGCAGGGAACGCAAGCCAAGAGACTGAATGTGTAGATTCTGGACGGCCAGTGAAAAAACACCCCTAAAGAGAGGAGAGTCTGTTATTAGGAATGAAATAAGCAGCCATTTTTCCTTAGTTTTTATGTTTCACATAGGAAGAGTAAACATAAAACTGCACAAGCAAAGAAACATAAATGAAAGCAAAATGGTAAGAGATGAACTACGAATACTCAAATGACCCTATGGACTCTTGCTGGCATGTGCTGCAAACTAAAGCACAGCGCTGGCTAATAATTAGCATTAATTACTATGAAAGTGAGCAGACAGAAGAAACAACAGAGGAAAAAAAGGAGCACAAACAAAGACAGTGCGAGTGGATGGACATCAACACTGTGGCATGCGGTGACGCACAACAGAGAAAGAACACGACCCCATATATGGAATAGGTTTTTGGTGTTTTTCTACACCTCTATCATTTCCTCTGTCTGAAAGTAACCATGTGCACACTTCCAGCTACTCTGTAGGCTTATTGATAACGGTGATGATTAATAACAGCAATAAAGATATTACAGATAGTGTAGTAATGAGTCTGGTTCCATTTGAAACTGCTGACACAGAGCAGGAGGTTTGGTACACAGACAGTACAAAGAGCCAGTTTAAAAGACTTACATGTAAAGCATCCTGCCTCTGATCACTTTCAGGTTCTCAAACACACTGAGGTCAGTCCACTCTTCTGGCCAGGCATCAATGTACAAATAACCTGGTGAAAAAAAAAACATTGACACTGTGTTGTGTGGAAAGTAGTAAATTAGTTTATTTTCTTGGTAAAAAAAAGCTTAAAGAAGCTTTAACAAATGGCTGATACCCGTTATCTCCTCGAGTTTCTTGAAGGCACTCAGCTGCTCCAAAGTCAGGCCAGATGTGTTGGTCACAGGATCTCTGAACAATGACAAGCACCAAGAAACAGTTTGATACTTTAGATGTAAAGTAGCTTCCGTTAAAGTGTACAATCCTTCAGGTAATTCCATGTCATGATGGCTATTTTTCTATTGTAGTAAATTTCTGTTAATTTAAACAGTGGATTGTATAACCCTCTTTATTTGTTTTTTAACAAGCCTGTCCGAACAAGTCGTGCATGTAAACAAAACAGATTCAGCGTTAACCTTACACCCTTATCGTTACAATCAACTAGCTGATAAAATCTCAGACAATTCGGGTTAGTCCCCATCTTTTTTTCTAAATTTTATAGTACAGAGGGAATGGTGCTAGCAAAAACTGCATACGGTAGTTCAGGTTCATAAGATACCTTATGAGAGGCACCGGAGTAAATCTGCCCCTGTATTTCATTAAATATCTGTGTTTAAAGCACATTATGATCTGCATACAGGGTTTGGCTTCGGTTGCAGGTTTTCAGTGCACTCTACTCACAAAACATCACAAACTCATATTTTAATGGAGGGATGTGACTGCAGCAGACTGAAATCCCGTCATCAAGCTGTTCATCATCAATAAATAAAGTGAATGTAATTGTTGGGAATAAACTCGCAGCTTTATGTTTTCATGGTTATAGAAGTCTCATTAGGGCTAAAAATGTAAAATAAGTGCATTTAAAAACACTTTTTGCTCACAATACATGATTGTCAATATTAAGTTAACAGCACAATGATAATCAGGGTATTAAGGGGTGTGTGTCCTGCTCTGGCACTGCAAAATGCAGTGATTCTTCCAGAGCTCATGCATTTTGAGAGAGGTTGGCCATACATGCACACATGCATGTATCTGAGGGGGTATAATGTGGACTTATAAACAGTTAAGGCTTAATGAGGTTTAATGATCAGACTTTTCTGCTGGACTGCTCAATTTCCTGCAAGTCAAGTAAATAGTTTAAAATATCGCTTTTACAACTGACTGAAATCAGCCAGGCCATTTAGGCAGCTTAGCCTGCAGTAAGAGCTACATGCTAATGCGTTTCTGTGCTTCAGGTTGACAAAAGCAGTGAGAAAGTGTACCGTAGCAGATGTTTAATAACTGTGCTCAAGTTTCTGACTAATAGGATGTAGACCAGGGGTGTCCAACACACCTTGCTTCCATTAAATGGATCCAACAGTCAGGTGTGTTGGAGCAGGGATACATGGAAAACCTGGACATCTCTAATGTAAAATTTAGAATGTGAAATATGGCAGTGTTTTACCTGGCTAGTGGATCACCCGAAAGTTGTAGGTGAGACCACCATTGCCTGCCAGAATACTGGTTGTGTGAGTGTATAGTATATTGTTTGTGTAAATGTGGTGGTGAGGAAAAACAAGGAAGTGTTGTTCATTTAGCTTTAATAGTCTGCTTTTCACACACACACACACACAAATTTGGGAGTCACTTTGTGCACAAGTGTGCAACACCATCAGCAAAAAAGAAACAACTATTAAAGTTTCTTAACTTTCCCTTCAGGTGATAAATAAAAACCTAAGCAATTAAAAAAAATCCAAAGCAAATTTGTGTCTTACCTTGCAAAGCTCTGAGGGCGGAAAGCGAGACTTCCAAAAATCTTTATACACTTATTAAACTGTGCCACATTAGATGATGTTACCATGGTGACACCATGGTTGTCCATGACGCCGAGGTTGTCCATACCCAGACCGTAACACACTAGGACACAAAAAAGAAGAGATTTGAACCAATAAATACTGAGATGTGAAATACAAGAAATGACTGACCTATTGGGCTCAATTTTTTAAAAAAATGAACCGTTTTATTTATATTAATTTTCTTGATAAACTCATTTTGGGTGAGACCACTTCAAGAAATGGGTCCAACATTGAGCTTGAGACATTTTGCATCAACTATGTTATGAGATAACAGTTTCAGCAGATTCATTGCTTATTTATTTTGAAAATCTCTCGTTGCATTATTGTCACCTGATCTGAGAAGCCAGGAGATGTAGTACTCATAGGAGGACAACCTGATCTGTTTTGGTCCTGTACAAATTTCTGAATTAATCAAAATAATAGTTTTATCTAAACCTTCAACTGTTATACATTTTATTTTAATAGTATTTTAGACCGAGTCCCAACCAAATTATTCAAGGAAGTATGTTAATAAATCTATTCTCAATCTGATCTCTAGTCACAGAATATGTACCTCAGTTTTTTCAGACAGCTGTAATCAAACCTTTACTTTAAAATGTACTCATGATCCAGAAGTGTCAGCTAATTATAGACCAATATATCTAATATCCAACAATCTTCTGAGAAAATTGTTTAAACTCAACTATGTGCCCATCTAAACAGAAACAATCTGAGCTCATAGCACAGAGACTGCTACAGCTTTTCACCATCATCATCATCTTCAATGTAGAGATTCAACAGCTGATAATAAATTAAACATAACTTGTTAACTTTATTCTTAAAGTATGTCAGAATGTAGAGATGAGAAATCCCCCAAATCTGTTGAAACTCTGATAACAAAGATCAGTTTATTTGATCATTTTAAAATAATGTATGTACTGAATGACTACCAAATATTTTTTGATTAATGACTGATATTAAGAACATCATCCCAATAAAGCAGAGTGTATATTAGCAGTATGTTGTATGAATGCATGACCCCCACCTTTGGGACAGTCTCGTTCACACTTTTCACATTTCTGTGTTTCATTTCCATCAGGCTGAAGGATGATAACTTCCTGGTTGGCTCTGGGGCAAACCAAAGTACAGGCCATATCCATTGATAGATAGTTATCTATGGAGAGGGAAACAGTATTCAAAGGGCATCCAGGTGGCATTAGAGAAAAACGTTTTGAAATCTCCATTTACAGAAAAAAAAAACTTAACTCGTGAAATAGCGCAGCTTTTTTTGAATGAATTGGATCTTTTAAACAGAGTACTTACAAGGACATGTCTTGATACAGGTGGCTCCAAAATTAAACTTTTTGTCTGGGTTTGGTTTGGTCTGAAAGGAGACGGGGTCATAGATGGTTGGAGAAGGACAGTTCTCTTTACACACTCCGTTGTCATTGAAGTGACGACATGCCTGGAGAGACGTGGAAGGAGGAACATGTAATAACATCTGTCTGGCAGCATAAACAGATAACAGAATTAAGTATGTATCATTTACCAGGCAGTCCGAGTCTTTGGGTCCCGTGCAGCCAGCAGCGCACTGCCTGTGACAGCAGTCATTGGACTGAGTACCTTTACACCGCTGACAGCCAGATGCACAATTAATTCTCGTCACTTTAAAATGAAAAATGTTAAAAATGGAGTTTAAGCAACACTTTATCTGATATATCCGAGTTTCTCCAGTTAGAAAAATACACTGAATGATCAACACTCACATGTTTGGCAGTCCTGTGGGGTTTCTCCCCAGCACATCCCCTGGCATGCAGGGGGACAGCTTGGACCTGAGCAGAAAACATGTACGGTACCATTTAAACATCAAATACTGAAATATGTCATGAAATACTAATTTAATCTATTCTGATTTAAGTAGATATTAAGCTCCCAAATGAAGCATCTTTTTGGGGGGATGACTGACTTCACTGACATGTCCCTGCGTCAACAGATGTGGGTGGGTGGGGATAATTCCCAGGTAAACTCACAGATTATTGAGGAATTATTCATTCAAATGAGAAGCTGCTTGTTGGCATGTTTCTAAAATTCCCACAGGGGTTTTCAACATTTTGCATGTATACAAGTCAGATTTATTTTAATACACATGGTGCAGTTCTTTCTCCATCTGTCTGACATTTCTTTTTTTGGAACACCCAGGGGGAGGTTTCAGAGTCTCAGTCACTCAGTCAGCTGCTCACATTTAGGGGCCCGAGCCTGCAGTCGGATTTCCCTGAAGTGGTTGTCTTTGTCCAATGTGTCTTCCCAATTGATGCCCTCCGGGAAGCACAGCTGGGGGTTCCCTGAAATATACACCCCACCTAATAGGATCTCTGCAGGAGAGAAAACACAATAAAAAAGATTAAAAATAATAATAACTTGCAATTTCAAATCTTCCAGTGAGTAGCAGGAAACACTAAAATGGACTGAAGACAACTAAAATATTCAGTTTCAAGTCTGGGCTTGTACAGTCAGGTTGTACTGGTCTTGAACAAAAGCTCTGATAATCTATTAACCAACCTGAAAGGCTACGAAGCCTGAGGGTCCTCAGCCCCTGACTACCCAACGTGTTATTCACCACAACCAGAGAGTAGTTGGAGTTGTATGGCTGACTGCCTCTAATGATCCGAAGGTTGTCCAAAGGCATCAGGCTCACCGAGACGTGTGCAACAAGTACATAACCCTGCACCTCTACAATTCCCTGGTAGGCAAGAGGTGAAGAGACAGAAGGAGAGACTAAAAATGGTGGAGCGCATCAAATGAATGCAGTAAAACCATTAAACATAGTGTTTTACTTCTTAATTATGATGCTCCTTCTGTTGAAAGACCACTCAAACTGTACCTGTAGGAAGGATAGATCACGGTCTCCATGAAGGTGTGTAATCTCCAGGTTGCCATGGACAACCTGGCAGCCTGTATAGAGCAGCCTCAGGGTCTCATAGTGATTTTCCAGGCTGGAGGGCAGAGCCAGTTTCATGTCCGTCCCCAGGCACACTGCAATACAGAAAACATGAGAACAACTTTATCCAAGTTTCAAAAAAAGTTTTACATACAACAAAAGGACACATAATAACCGACCCATATGGACAATATATATATATATATATACATTCCACCAGCAAGCACAGATTCCCAACAGTGTGTCACACACAGTATTACATTCAGACTCATGCAGCATTACAATTTACGAGAGCTTTTGCATTGCTCCCATGCCTTAGCAGGCAGTCACACAGTGGACAGTCCCTCCTCTTTAGAGGTTATAAATGACTTCCTCTGGATTCCTTCCAACAACCCATCAATAGTCAACCCACTTTCCTTGAATGAGCCCCTCACCCAGCACTGCTCTGCTATCATTGTCTGTCCTTTTGGACAGACCCATATCGCTGCAGGAACAGGAAGTCTTGACAGGCAATACAAGGGGGATTGTCTGATGTATTTACCTAGTATAAACATCTGAAATCTGAAAAGGTTTACTGTGATAGCAGAATAATAACATATTAAAGCTTTGACAAATTAGCAAAGAGATAATGGGTATTACACAAACACACACACACACATATATAATTAAGACTTGCATTAAAATCTGGCAGCAAGCTACTGCAGCAAATGGTTCATGAAGAACAGAGCAGCTGCCAAAAATACACACCCAGTAGTTGCAGCTTGTGTCAAATAACAAATTAACTGACTGTTCACTGCCTCTTTAAGTGATGCCATCATGGAAAATAGCCTTTACATGTCCAACCAAGAGGAGTGCTCAGCTTTTTCTATAGCCTTTGATAATTTTTTTTTATAATAACAGGAAGAAAAAGACAAACATAAGTGGATTCCCTGAATTTGACACAAAATACTAAACACAGCCAAACACATAAACACACAAACAAAAAGACAATAGTAATTCCTGGGAAAAGGAGAATGTGCTCTAACAAATCAATAATAAATAAATAAATAAAACAGATAAAATAAACCTTGTATTTTCAGTTCTCTGCTTCTCCTTTTATTATTAAACATTATTTACACTCAAAAAGCCTCTCAGCAGCGCCTGTGTGTATACATGGCCTCGTGAGGAGCAGCCCACCCCTCCATTCCTGCAGCCAAAAATACTCGCTCTTTTATCACTCACTCTGCCCACTGTCATCTCGCTATCACTGCCCTTCATCATCATTACTTACTAAATATTTTAGAGTTGAAACTTAAGTCATTTAAACTTTCCCGTCCTCTCCTTAGTCCGTTTCAGTCTGTGAATCACTGCTCAACTTTCATGTCATCTCATAGAAATGTGTGTCGTTGCATATCTAAAAGATGACACACTTGTATTCACACTTCTGAAGGGTTACAAACTAAGCTATGAGGGTAGATATCTTCTACAGAGATACATCTATGACCTTTGACCTTCTACTTTATGACATGACTGCCATGTCAGATAACATTATGATGCATGCACACACAGGGACAAATGTATTAAGGCATCTGAAGTAACGGCAGCATTGCTTGAAAACTTCCGTTGCTCACTTTTTCACGTTTGGGTTTTAAAATGTTTAATTATTTTTATTTAGTGTGACTGGTATGTTGTCATGGTCAGCTTCAGCTAGACTCCCCTTGTCCCAGTATAAATGCATCAATCATTCCCCTCAGGTTGCTGGAAGGGAATGTTTTCCAGTTGATCTACAGTATTATCATGAAGCAAAAATGTACAGACATTAAAATTGTACAAGGACACTTGGACATGTAGTCAGGTGAAGCCTGGAATTGAACTCCCAACCTTGAAGTTGAAAGACACCTACTCTTCCACCTGAGCTACAGCTACCCTGTACTATAATGTGAAATATAAAAAAGGTAAAAAGAACATGATCAAAGTAATGTTGGAAGTAAAAAATGCTTAACTGAAAATTAAATGACTTTTGCTTCTTAAAAGTAAGTATTTTATTATTATATCCTATGATTTCGCTTAAATTTTCTATAAGAGCAATACTGAACTATTGCAGCAGAAAAGGATCCATAATGCATCACATAAAAGTACTAAAAACTCTGCATATAAACACACACTTCTATGCAAAAGGCACAATGTGGAAGATGTATGACAGCAATATTGACATACTGGCAGCACTGTGGTCATGAGTAAAAATTAATAAACTGATTAAAAAAACAACCATGCAAGAGAAAAACAGTTGGAGACAATTATTTATAAGCTTCCAATTTTGTCACCTTTGCACTTGCACATGTAATGTGGATGTGAAGTCACAAAAACTGTCAAGCAAAGCACAACTTATGTGCCACAAGCATTTAAATTAGAAAGGTTGTAAGGATATCCAGCTAGATATAATCTGACATTTGTTTCTATAGAAAACCATGTTATAATTAGCTGAGCTGAAATATTCGACAACTCTATCAATACCTCATATTACAGTACATCAATTTAGCTGCTCTCTTATATATTAAAAGATGTTTTCCTCTCACTTTTCAGCATTACAAACTGACTTTGCACCAAGACATTTGAGATCGTTTTACCGGAGTCCCCCTACAAGCTTCTTATGCTGCAAGTGACGACTCAGTCATACATATCTGGATAACTATACATGACATCTCTTTTATTTTGTTATTTTGAGTTAAAGAAGACAAAGCTGAAGAGTTTCATTTAAAATATGTACAAGTTGTGTAAAAAAGTTGTCATTAAAAAGTTTTGAAAAATTATATTTTCCAATATCATATTTTAATAATATCGGTACACCAATAATAGTGGACATCTCTGTATTTAATATATTTCATCCTTAATTATTTTTATTTAACATTTCTGGTATTATAAAACATTTGAATACTTGCTTTCATGGTAGCCATATTGACCTACCAATCAGCTAATAAAGAAGAGTTAATTATCAGGTTTGGACTGGCATTAAAAATGTGGTAAGCACTTTTTTACCTCAAGAACCCTCAATTTTAACTGCAACTTGTTTTCATTATTATTAATAATTACTTTGTCATGCATTATTATTAGACATCTTGAGCTCAGGAATCTTCTTAATATTGCTGGTTTTACAAAAGTCTAATAGTCCGAAGAAAGAACAAAAATCTTCATGAGGCTTCAACAGTTAATGTGTTAACATATAATGCAAGCTACACTTCACAGTGTACTGTTGGGATTAGAGCATTCACTTGCAGTGAGCTCCTTTAAGCACATGCTATGTCACTAAACTAATTCCTGTCCACCGCTGCTTTTTTTGCTAAACTTTATGAAGACAGAGTGTGTAAATATTTTTCCTGCACAAAGATCCTGAATAGGGTTAATATTTGGACACGGTGGTGATCAATCTATGTATGAAAGTCAGCCTGATGTATCCGGATACTGTAATCTTGGAATACGTCCATGCCACCATGGAAGAAAAAAAAGTCTACTAACAGTATAACCTGATCATTCAGTGTCTTCAGTAGTCAGTTTTTGGATCAATAACATTTAGTACAACTCTTCAACGCCTGCCCCTCCTTGCAGCTGCACTCAGCACTTTAAAACAGAGTAAATCTGCATCCATCAGCAAACACCAAATTAAAACTTAAGCTTTAAATATGCTGTTGGGGTTTATAAATATTTTTTTTCCTGGCCATCTTCATATTGCTTTTGCTGTTTCATCTCACCGGGCATTTACCTTACCTCAGATCAATGGTTATGATTGGTTCACCTCTGTCCTTACAAGTTTAGTCCCAATCATTTTAAACTCCATGCTAACCAATAATCTGACCCCTCTGAAAAAAGCAATACACTATGATGTAGTTTCTCACAGCAGCAGTTAACATTAAACAACTTGCTACCATCTGAAACATATTAATCCAGCAGTAATTTTACATTAACAGGCTTTCTACTATTTCCCAGACAGCATAAGTTAACAATTGATCCCCTCAGTGAGAAAAAGTTGCGTGAGCTTAAATGTAAACAACCCAATTTCCTGATCTTGCTTCCTCATTTTTACTTATTTATTTTGTTGATAAGTCACCATTTTGTACGTGACTGTTTTGATAGATCAGAATCTGGTTCATGAGAAGGACATGACATCTGACTCTTTGTTGTTTTGAACTAATGAACCACCTGAGTATTAGGAGTGAAAACTGAAAGCCAGCTTGAAGCCACACCTGTGTGTGGCAGAGTTCCAGTCAGCACAAGGAGTGTGAGTTTGTTTACCAGTGTGCTCATAATAAGCGACACAAACACAATGCTACTGTAGAGGTTAGCTTGGTGGAAGAGCTTATGCAACACATAAGAATAATTCTACTGATCATCTGACATCCATTCTCCTCTACAGGAGATCCCTCAAAGCTCAACACAAACAGAACAAGCTGATCCAACAGGACTTTCCCCTGTTAATATTCCTAATTCTGCAGCAGCCAGGATCCATGCAGTGTGACTTGCACAAGCTACACATTTCTCCGTAACTTCTTTGAACACATTCTTTCTTCTTATTCACCTTCGGCCGTGGAAGAAGAAAAAAACAGGTATTGCTCAACAGACAAGCAGAACAGGATCTGTGCAGTACTTCGTATCCGAAGTAAAACACAGATACGAACTCCTCACTCATTCACGCTGTCGTGCACAGACTACAATCACAACAAATTTAGACATCTACAACAATGACTAAACCTCCTGCATTGTTTAATACACATTACCACAGTATCTTGTGGTTTATTAAAGGTGTTTTATAAGTGGGAAAACCAAACAAGCCGTCCATCTAAAGCAGACAAATTTATTCTCTAATCTAAAGGTTTTCACTGAGATAAATGATTGTATGTTGGCCAGTGATGCGTCGTGATTCAGATACCTGAAGGTAGCAGAAGAGACTAATGAAAAGAAACACGGTATATAATGCTCCAGCGTCAGTAAATCTTGGTATTGGTTGCATAACTCACAGGATGTTCTGATGCCTTATGTTCCATCTCATAAACTTGACAGTGGAGTCAGATTCAGCTGAATTAAAAATGGCATTATGGTGCGACTGATCTGCAGAGGTTGTTGGGTAGTCGGCAAGTTTTAAAGTATGCAAGCATTAATGCAGAACGTTGGTTTTTAGGTGGAGCAGTATTAATGTTATGGCCTACCTGGGTCTGATTTATTTCATTTTCGTCCTTTTCAAACAACAATGTTATGGAAAAATCCCAAAAATACATTAAAACTTGACAAAAATCATTGAAAGCAATTTAATAAGCATCTAAATAAATTATTTTTTATCATCAGAGAACTGAATTTCAGAAAAAGGTCTCACAGCTGGTATCCATGCATCAGCTGTTTTGCAACTGCACCTTGCATGCTGCTAAGCTGGAACATTAACCTACCGACGGTAATTCTTATGCAACTGCAGTTGCACCCAAGTCTTCTTCAACCCACTAATAACTGCATTCAGAACAACTCTACAGAAGTTAGTCACTGTTTTTGTTGAAATATTACTGAGCTGAGCAGTCTCAGTGACTAAAGCTGCTTCAATCCTCATGTCAACAATGAACTCACCTTCAGAGACCTAATCATAACCAATAGCTGCCACCCAGAGCACCCCTATGGAACAATGGGCAATCATTTTCCAGTCATTTTAACTTAGTTTTGTCACTGATCTGAATCTAAATATTGGCTCCATTTCTTTTTCTGTGCCAGTGATCTAAATGCCTTCTTGGTTTTAGACAGCCGGATGGACAAAATAAGGAGTTTATCAGCTGAGGATTTGTGCGAGGCACCCTTGAGATTTCTGATAAAGAATAAAGCTACTTTTCTTTTTATTTGTTCATTTTAAGTAAACAGAGGGGCGACTGAATATGAGGAAAGGTTTGAAAAACCAACATGTAACAAAGACTAAACATTTCATCACTTTGTCAGCACTTTAAAGCCATAAAAATCCAGAGCAGAGCTGAAATGATAAGTCAAGTCAACATGTTCTTTGACCAAAGTACCGATCCCAAGTAGAGATTTGATTTCCTTGGAAGTAACTCAAGACCATGATTCTTTTAAATGTAGAAAGTTTATCATTTGCCATTTATTTTTAGTTAATCATTAGTGTAACAGCACTATAGAGATTTGTTCCAGCACATGCAGACTGAAAATGCACAGGCCAAGAATAACAGGGTGAAAGTGTCCGTGAATGTTGTGATTCAGGTCTGCTGGTGGTCTCCCTAATCAGCTCAGTGTGAGTTAGATCACTTGCATGCAGTCTAGTCTGGCTGAGTTAACCAGCAACGGGGGCCAATTCAGCGGGGCTTTAAGCAGCACTCAGTGGGAGCACAGCAACGACACAAACTCTGAAGACCACAGGAACGCACAACTTACGTTGAGTGATGTAATATTTAATGATTTAAAATAAAAACTGTTCAAATGCATCCACTTTGTTCATGATTCATTGCTTAACTCTGGGAACCCGTCAGGGCACTTGCACAGATCTGATGCCGACACCGAGGGTTGAAGTGCACCAACCTGTTCCCACCAACAATGCAGTCGTATTTGAAGATTACTTCACCTGTGACTATTGGCTTTGTTTGTAGTAATGTGTAGGTTGGTGCAGCTAATGAAATACAAACAACCGCTCGTGCTTTTATGAGTTGCACAAGTAAAGTTTTGCTCTGAAAAGATTTAATTAAAATCCGAAACATGCAGTGTTTTCATGCAATTCCTCCATGCACAAAGCTGCATGCAGAACTTTTCCAGCTGGCTTTTAGTTTAACCATGCAAGTCAATAAAAATTGACAAACACATGTCAATAAAGTCTGCAGTGCAGGAGAAATTCTCAGTTATTGATGTTAGTATTTTTGCCATAAGCTGTGTCCATATAAAAGCTTTTTAAAAATGATCTGACAGGGCTTACTGATAGATTTTCAGGTTCATAGACAAACAATAATAGACAATACACAACAATTTGCTCCATGGATTCAATGAATATCTGACCTGTTTGACAAAACTAAAGACTTCATAAGTGATGCAGCTCCTATAGTAGCAGCTAAATGTTCTTACTCTAAGCAATAATAGCTCATGATTCTGACATGGAGGGAAAACTGTTTCTAAGACCAATAAAAAACAGGGAAAATGCTATTTGTATTTGACAAATCCACACTAGTTTTCACTTTCAGTTAGCTCTTGTTTTTTTGGCATGAAGTGTGACAAGTGGCCCTATAACCAGACAATGTCCCCTTTAGAGACAGAAGTGAATAATTGACATCATGATCCTTGCCTAACAATGCACCGCCTGTGTGTGTTGTTTATTTGCTTTTTGTTTACGACGAACATATAAACCTTTTTTTTTTTAAGTGGAAATTGTGGCCTCTGTTATTTAACTTTGTTGTGTCTCTAACAGTTCAGACTTTTTTAACCTTGCTACAGTTTCTAGAAGTTTATTTGTGCACGTGAAGGGCAGGACGGAAAGTCTCGTGCGAGGCTACAAAGTAACAGGTGTGATATCCTTTTTTTTTTCCGCTCCTCATCCACGCTTCACGAACCCCGCGAGCCTCGGAGGGGGGACGCGGCTGCAGAGACACGGAGGAATGTGCTCCATGTCCAGAGAGAAACTCGAAGATTTGCCAAAACAGGACCGACTCACTTTCGTTTGCCATCGTTTTTGATAAACGGCGGATATGTTCTGCCGAACAGTGAAGCGATTTAAGAGGAGAAAAGTTACCCACCTTCTCTTCCCAAAGCGCCCATGGCTCCGAGCAGAATGGCCCCGACAAACACCAAACTCCTCGTCGCCTCCATCTACTCAAACTCCGCGTCTTTAGTCCATATTCCAAACTAGAATGATTTAATATTCCTCTTAATGTTGACTTCTTCTCTTTCCCAGTTACTGTGTCTGTTTTGGCTCCTTTTTTCCCAGTTTCTCCGGTACGGTGTGGAGTTGTTGTCTGACTGTTTCCCAATCTCAGTGACTTCCTCTCATGGACTCTGTCGGTAGTAAACCGTGACAGCGCAGGAGCGCAAGCGCGCGCTCCCGTGAAGGCCTAAGCGGGGAGTGGCAGGTTGACTCAGCCCGCCCTGGTTTAGGCTATCTGCTGGCAATGCTGCATTTAAATATAAATAAAAAGTTGTCCTAATTTCACCTGCAGATTAAAATCTCGCAGTATCATAACAAAACCAAGACCAGCTCCTGATCTGGGTCTAAATCAGACTGTGGTCTAAACCCACTATTCTCAAAGTGGGGTCCGCGAGCTGTAGCTTAGTAAAATAAATAAATAATAGCCTAGAAATAAATTAATTGCTTATCTTTGAGTATGTGAATAACAGGATATACAAGAGGTCTTTGATTAAAAAAAAACTGATGGAAATATTTTTAGTAAAGTTTAGTTCATTTACTTTATTTTTGTTGTAATTCTTGAATATAAACTGTAAAATAAAATGAGCCATAATCTTAAAATGTAATGTGTTCTAATTTTTTCTCCCCAAAAAATTGTTCAGGGAGCCATAATCTTAAAGTTTATTCATTTTTGTGAGGTTTTACAGTGTTTTTTGTTTAACTGGGTCCATTTGGAAGTAGGTAGTTCTACTACTGTTCATTTCTTTTAGGAACGTTAAGATCTGTTACATAAAAATAAAATGTTGTGGGTTTAAATTTAAACTCAAATAAAAATTCTATTTAAACGTGAATTGTACACATTTATTTGTAGTTCGGTTAAATTAAGTCGATATGTTTAAAATGCAGTAGTTTGACAGTAGTTCCCCCTGACCTTAAAAAGTTAACCCTTGGTCTAAACTATCAATGTGGAGAGCCAGCTGCAAAGTGAACATTAGGGCCTACATATGATGTGATCACAATGTTAAAAAGCTTTATGCATTTCCCACTGTTAGCGTTAAAAACTAGAATCACCATATAGTAAAAGTTCTCTTTTCACAGCAGTTTGATATTAACAATGCAGAACCTCCTATTTTCCATTCTAACACTGGATTATATGATGAAATCCTTAATCATCATAAGTCATATATGGAGTATGTTAACCTAAGTGTTTGAGCGTGAGTTTTTTTCCTGAAAAAAAAACCACTTTACACACAGATTAAGTTCTTGCTAAATACTAACTTAAAATTTGACTCTGGCTGCAAGAGCATCCAAGGCTTCTTATTTCCACAATAAGGAATGTGTACAAGTCTGATCTGAAAATATACAGATAATTCCTGCATATGAATGATTTTACAACCTGAGGCTCAGACAGCACTTAAAAGGAACAACAACAATGATGAAAGTCTAGCTTTGGTGCGCCATACATTATCCAGTTACATCCTTTTGAATGGTGCTGATGGTGTCACACATATGGTGGTCGTGTGAAGGTCAGTTTAGTCTAAGCCTTGCTGGCACATATGGTGGAGCCCTTTCACCTCTGGAATTGTTTTAGTTCTTCATAATAAAGATTTTAAAAGATTCTGGTTCATATTTTTACATGGTAGCAGATTTTATGTGTGCACATCTATAATGGAAATCTCACAATACACACCACATCCCCGCTGTGTTCTATTAGAATGAGATCTAGGAGGTCTTGTATTTTAGGTGCAGACCAGCAGTCTGAAACATTGATGCAATGCAGGATGCACACTCATATTAATAATGTTAAATTAACTCAGTGGAAACAGAAACTGATCAGACCAGGAAATATTGTTCCAATTGATTTATTTTCCAGTTTGGATGAACCTGTGCAAGTTTTAGCCTCAGTTCTTTGTTCTTAGCCAACTTATGACCTTTTGTTGCAAATACTTAAAGGTTCAAAATGTCTGTTCAGAGCTGTTATTTTGCATACCTTGGTTGTAACCAGTGGTTTCTGTGGTTACTGTCTCATATTAAAACCAGTCTGCCCATTCTCCTCTGACATAAACAAGGCTATTTTCATATACCACAAGATATTTACTCTGTTTGTGAGTTTTTTTCTGGACCATTTTCTCTAAACCAGGGGTGCCCAAACTTTTTGCCTCCAAGGACCAAACTGAAAATGAGCCAGTGAGCCACAGGCCAAACATTGCAGCTTTAAAGCATCTCTTGTCTGTACGCCACTGCCTGTGGTTCTCCATGCGGATGTATCGAGTCTGAGAGCTTGAGGCTGCATGTGCAAAGGCTCATGGGGGATTTTTCCAAGGTAATAAAACTATATAAAAGTGAGGAAAATATTGACTTTAGTATAAAATAAGTTGCACAAATGTGAAAATACACCAAGGATTAAACTTTAAATTTTTAAAGTTGATATGAAAAGAAACACAATGAGTGAGCTGTTTATATCCAACCCTACATAAATTGCTAGAGACTTAAGTAAGAGATATTATTATCATCCATCATTAAGCTCTGAAATGTCTTTTCATCAAGATCTGGAGGTTTCTAAATAAAAACATTTACTAGTGGGCCAAGAGCAAGTGCTGGTGGGCCAATTTTGGCCTGCGGGCCCCACTGTAGATCACAAATTTCTAAAATACTTTGAGCTACCCATCAACCAGGCCTCAATCAAAGCCACTTGAATTCCCCTAATTTCCATTAAAGTTGTCTTTACCATGTGTACATGTTTACATGGCCTACAAGCAACCTAACACCTTTGAAGCTGCTGGTATAGGATAGCTTTAAACATTGCTCAACTCAGCATGTTATTGCATATAGCTCCATTTTTCTGACTGGAAGATGACTTCCACAATGAAGTCAGAAGTGTGGTTTGAAAATTGATCAAATTAAAATACTGTATCAAAAATATACAGATTATTCACCCCCCAGTAAGGACAATCACATAACAAACTAACTGAAACCTGCATGCAGCAGGTCATTCATCCATCCATTTTCTATACTTCTTAGCCTAATCTGGGTCACTGGGAAGCTGGAGCCTATACCAGCATCTGGCGATGGGTCGAGTGCATCCTGGATAGGTTGCCAGTCCATCGCATGTCCCCACTCACGCTCTCTTCTGAGGAGAATTTAGGGAGATCAGGTAACTAACATTCATGTTTCTGGACTGTAGAAGGAAACCGGATGATAATATTTATCTGTTTACATTTTATAGTGACGATAGAAAAGTCATAAAATCCCCAGATGTGAAGACAGTGCAACATTAAATCACCAAGAATGACAAATAAACATCAATAAAACTTATGATCTGGCTCATTGTTTTTAAATAAAGAGTAAATCTTTGTCCAAGAGTAGTTAAACACAAACAATGCAGGAACATTCACAGTAAGTAACCGTGGATAATAAAAAACTGAGTAACTGCAATGACAAGTTTACATTTAACTCTCCTAAAATCTAACATTTTCAATAAATTCCCAAATACTTGTTTGGGATAACGTTTTAGACTGATGCCTGATTTGTTTCCTAAGTGTGTGAATTTGTAAAAGCTTTTTCATCTACAGCATCTACTGTCTGCTGCCTGTAAACTGTCATTCAGTCATTTCCAGAGGCCTTATTGTAAGGTAGAGATAAAAATAAAACATATTAAACCAAATTTAGGTTACTAACATTTATGTTTGTTTCATCTATAATTGAGCAATATGTGCAAATCAACTTTGAGACCTTTGTTTGGGTTTCTGTGCCATTTAAATTATAATGGAGGAGCTGTTTGCAGTATAGCCTCTTAGTGCATCTTCTATTGCTTTCACATTTCTCATGCTCCTCAGTCAGTCAGAGATCAGGAGTTGAAGGAGGAAGAATAAACTCTATTCATCCCAGTCTATCCACTCTCCCCACCCACTGCAGCCAGGGTCAGAGTCCAACCTCTTGCACAGAGCTTCCAGAAAACAACATAGAGCTACTCACTCAAGCCACACAGATTATAAATCACAGATTTAAGACTGGGTTGACTGGTGATGGCCAAGCTAAAATGTTTGGTTAAAGAAAATCATTTTAGAAGTTCAGTTTTGCTTTAATACAATTAATATTCACTAACCTATAAATAAAGTTTGATTCAAAGCTCCTGAGCATCAAGTTTTAGGTCAAAGATTGCTGAGTCTGCATAAACCTCATAGTAGCAAAACTGGGAAGTTGTTTCATCAAACTTCTCATTAAATTATGAAAAAGTTCCACAAAAGCAGATAAAATCATCACAATCTTGATTCCTGACATGAATAATAGCAAACAGTTCTGTAATTACACAGAACAAACTAAACCCATAAAACAAGCACCAGTTGAAAAGTGATGTGGGCAGTCCTGCAAGCCAGTGAGAGACACATGTGCAGGTCATTTTAAAGACAACTGCTCTGCAAAAACAGAGATGTTTGTTATTCCTGTCAGCCAAAATAATCACACAGATCATTCATATCCCAAATTGCAACTTACAGCACAGGTTCTCTGCTTTCAGTGGCTTGTGAGCTTCACAAGGACAAAGCAGCGACGTTGTAACCTACATCCAAACACATTCCTACGGGAACCTGTTTTGATTAGACCAGAGACACAACGACAACCTGCAAGAATTTGTATTTATAGTGGTAATGTAAATGGTGCAAGGTCAGCGGGACCCTCAGACTGCAGGGGGGAAAGGAGGAACCACAGAGAAACATTTGTTTGTCAGGTTTTCTGCCCTTGAATCGGATGTTCTGTTAACTTCTGGTTCAGTTAACACAAAACACTAAATAAATTCTTGGGTCTTGGCAGCAAAAGAAAGTTATTAAGCATTTGTTGTCTTACATCGGACATCAGGGAAGCTGTTTTCTGAAAGGACAACTTTCAGCTCAAACATTCCTTCTTGTGAAACCAATAAGGATGCGTTTTGTTTCTTCTCAGTCTTTGAGGTTTTCTGTTGTCTCTTGCTTCATGTATCATTTATTTCCTTCAGAAACTCCTGTGAAAGAAGCTGTTGTCTTTCCAGTTGCCATTATTGAAAAACTTTATTTACCTTTGAACTGGTTTATGCTTCAAAGTATTTCACAGAAGGTTGTAAGCCATCATCAGGTTTTTCTACGTCTCTTCATGTGTTTTTGCGGGGTCTTCTTTCACATCTTGGGAGTTTGTTAGACGTTTCATCAAACACTGATCGTCTGATCTTCCACGATGATTGTAATGTGAGATTTGATTCAAATCAGTAAAGTGACACAAACCAGTTACAGCACAGATAATTACAAGAAGTGGGACTGAATGAATGAAATCAGTGCAGTAAAGAAGAGTCTGGCTTGGTGGTAATCAGTGCAACATTGTATAAAGTTTAATCCTGATGATAATTTCGACTGTAAAAACCTTAATGATTGTCAAGTTGAGTATGTTGCAAGATAGATAATGACTGGCATTTCCTGTATTATAACATTTGCTGGCAGAAAATTCTTGGAAGCAATAACAACCGAAATGATCTTATTTTCTTTGCGTTTCCTGAATAGAGGTCAGCTAAGCTACAAGGTGTTCAGACTCAACAGGGATCTGTTTGTCCTTTATCAAGACAAATCACATCCACCATAAAAACATCCAAGCTCAATTCCTCATCAAAGACGATTCAATTTGTCCATCTCCGACGCTTTTATTATTTTTCTTGATCAGATATTAGATATGAGTTGGTGGGGATGGTTAGTGTGAGAGGTGAAGGTGTGTGGGGCAGCAGGCAGAGGGCAGCAGAGCTAGTTAACTCTGTAGAAACTCATTTACAGCATGTACAAATACACCTGATCAATCTGTTCAAAAAGGGCTGTTTCTGGTTGTCATAGTGATTGTTCCTGTTAAATTTAATATGTTTATGATAATAAAAATGTATTTTATAGTTATAATTGGACCTGCAGCACCATTGCACGAGTAACAGTGCTTCTGCAGCATTCCTAAATCTGGAAGCAATTCCGGCTGTAAACACTTCATACGTCTGATAAATATTTTATTGTTTTAAATCACAACATTGCAATCTCTTCCATGATTACCGGTAATCTTTTCCATGTCCTAAAAACAGCCTCACCGTGTCTTTCATCGTCTCTCCCAACCCCAAGCTATCAGCAAAGCTAAATTTATCCATCGTCTCACATGTGGTGAGAAAACCTTAAACATATAATATATTTATATACACATACACACATAGTCCCCCACACTACAGTACTTCAGAACGATCTAGCACAATCTAGATCTCACACACACAGCAGTTCAGTTTGTGGTGGCAAAACAAAAAAAACACAAAACAATGTACAGAGAAGGCAACATGTACACACATACTGGTCATTGTTCAGATTCTCACACAGATGAACAAAGGCATGTGCAGACATGTAAATATACTCATAAGGTGCACACTTGGAGAGGAAGCTGAAAGGGTGGGATGATGAAGCATGCTCATAAACAGGCAGGTTATACTTCAGAGTGTAAGGCAGACAAGGATGGAGGTGGAATTTTTAAATCATACAGAAGATCTCTGTACAACAGCTGGTCTCATCTGTGTGCCGATTTGGAAATAGTGCAGTGAAAACAAACAAAATCAAAATGATATGTATAAAATGAATGCCTGAGAAATCAGTCCAGCACTCACACACCCCAAAATCTATCAGAAACTCTTAATGTGGGGTGGTGGAAAAGTTCACTGCAGCTTTCTGTTGAACTGCTTCACCCCACCCCTAAACCCCCAATCATACCTCACACTAAAAGGCAATACAGGTGAATTTAAAAATATTCACCTTATGGTTGTCAGTTGTATCCCACCCAAAATGCAAACGTAAGTAACAAAAGTGAAGCAAAATAAAGTGATCCATAACAGATTTAACAATCAACTAAGGCAGATGGTTAAAATAAAAATAAACAGTGATGGCAATGAACACAGAACAATAAACAGCAGCAATGGAAACAAGAGAGGCACAAAAATAAACGTGTGATAGTAAAAAAAAGAAAAACACAGTCAGCTAGAACGGCCTCCAACATAAAGCCTCTTCACTCCCTCTAGAACAATCAGCTGGCAGCTCACTGTGTCCACCTTCCCAGTTTTGGCACAAATGACACATGTTGCAGAGCACGGACACTCCCGACCACTCAGCTGGTGCCATCTATTGTCAGATGCAACAAACTGCTATGTGTGCATCGTGGAGCCAGTGCGAGCCGGAGTCAGTTTCTGAGCTCAGATCAGTTTTACAAGTCCATGCGAGCCTCGTGGAAATCCCATTCCAACCCAGCGAGACTCTTTTCCTTCAACCTGTGTTGCAGTTGTGATATTTAGTAAAAGAAAAGCAGCACACGAGGCAGTACAAGGCAAAGTAGAGCAAGCTTCAATCATTGCAATCGTTTTAAAGTGAGAACCAAAGAAATACAATAAAAGTCAAGTGAAATAAAAAAAGTAGAAAATGTAAACAAAGTCTAGTTTGATGAAAGTCAATAATGCCATGCATGTCATCTGGGAGGATGAGCTACTTCTGTGTTCAGATGTCTGGTGCCATGACCGGAGTGTTGCGCAAGTGGGGATGTGATGAAGAGGCGATGAACTCCTCCTACTCGACTTTTACACCCATCTTCTCTGTGTTTAGCAAGTAGAGGCTGTCATCTATCAGGAAACTGGAAGGTTGGAAGAAAAACAATATTTTTCCTTGATGCTTTGGATTTGTAAATTCACTGATTCGTGGCATAACTAAAATGTTCTTTTTTTAAGATACAGCATTTTATTATTGTTATTCAAACACAAGTGGGACAAACCTGTAGAAAAGAAAGTGCACTGGGATGGTGCTGAGGTGCCAAACAGCATGAGCGTCTAAGATCCAGAGCAGTGGAGGGAAGTCTAGCAGCTCCAGCAGGGCCAGACCATGAAGCAGCAAAACCACCAGCCCGCACTTCCACCAGTATGGAAGGGTCCGACGGTTCTGCCAGCACCAACAAAGCCACCACAGGAGGTTCACCATGCCTGTAAAGAAACAAAGAGCCGAGTAAAGAAAAATCAAACAAGGGAATCAGTGTGGTATCAAGATGCAACATCAATCATTTCAGGGTTGTTCATAGATATCAGAGCTTTGCTGCTGAACTGACTAAATAAAGAAATGATGTCATGCAAACTATTCTAAATTAAACTAAAGAAATAGACATAATATTAGCAAGTTTCTATAAAAAGCCACAACTGCAAGTCATGTTGGCTGTGTTAACGTGCTGCAGGATCCAGGTTTGATTGTTAAAACTGTAAATAGATAAATAGAGGCAACACTTTATCCACGTTTCTAAATATCTTCTGCTTGTGAAAAACACTGTAGCTCAAGTATGATAATCAAACCCATTTAGATACTACACTGTTCAGATAAAATGTCTATTTCAAGCACAGGGACATATAAACACCTAGATCTTTATGTAAATACCACTCTTTTGATCAAAACCTAAATAGGACTTAATACTGCTATACTATTGTGAATGTAAACACACTTAATGCTTATGATTGCACTGACAGAAAGTCAGACAGGTCTATTAGGCCAAAGTCTCTGTGAGACTTTCCGTATTTACTGTACCGATGGTGGCATTAGCAGCCATGTTGTAGCCGTAGTCAAAGCTGACAAAGGTCAGGTAGGACACATGCGACGTAAAGGTCAAGATGAGCAGGACACCCACCATGCTGGACACCCCGGGTCGCCTTAGACCTAAAGTTCTGCAAAAAGAAATGAGGAGGACACCGACACACTCAAGGTGTTTTAACACAAAGACTTTAATACTGACAGAAATGTCAAACTAAGTGGAATTTTTTATTCTTATATTTGCAATCTGAAAGATCCAGCAGGAATCGTTGCTATCACGCTTACCTGACACAACACAGATAGATTGAATAAAGAATGACTGCTGTAGCACAGAAATAGTCCATTTTCTACAAAAGAGAACCAGAGAAACTCATTTAGTGTCAAAACAAACCAACATTAAGATAGTTTAAGATAATAAAAATAATGCAGGTTAAAGACAACAAACAGCACAAGGCTTGAAGCTTTGTCGGTAATGGCATTAGGATTGTTAAGCTCATTGGGCAACAAAAGAGCAATCAGTCTTCTCAACAGATGGTTCAGGCTGCTGCAGCAGTTTTCCACTCAAATTACAATCACATTTCATTTTTATACATTTTATATGTAGTCTAAAAAGATTGCTGCTACAATATTTAACGTACTGTTTTGGACTACTGGTTGTATATTGCAGACATGACAAACTCTGTTGACTCAGGATGTTCCTTAATGCAACACACCTGATACACACAGCAGACCTGTGCAAAGATTAACATCAAATTCTGTGCAAGTCTGCTAATTAGTCAGTGTTTTGAGTCAGATGTGTTTCAGCAGGAAACTATGCCCTATCATAGTCTAGCTTCTGGCAAAAATGCATCTAAACACTTGAATAACCATTACCTCAGTAAGATAGGTGTCCCTGGTGTGAAACACTGTAGACCAGAACCACGCATTCAGAGATACCTAAACAAACACACACAGACTGATGTGTCTAGATGAAGATACATTTTTACGTTCTGTCATGCAAAAACTTAACAGACAGAGCCGAACTACGTACCAGAGAGAAGGCGTTGATGGTGTGATACATGGGGCTCTGGCGTGGCACAGTGCTCCGATAGCGCAGCAGCATCAGAAGGCAAGCCAAGCCGTTGAGCAGAGATGCCAGTGCAGATGCCGGCTCCTCAAAACACAGGAAGCGTGCAAACGGCCACTGGGAGAGGTAAAAGACGCCACTCGTTATTTCACATGAGACTTGGGTCAAATGACATGGAGTGATAGGAAAGTCACACATCTAACCTATGCTGTTTAATAAATCATAAGGAAAAAATACATAAAGACAGATCCGTTATGGCAAATAAATATTCTGTGGCAAAAAAAAACAGTGTGAGAGCAAACCTTGCCATGAAACTGTGGTATGCTGAACCCTTCAGCCTGGTAAAGGCCCACAGTGGTCCACATGCACTGGTAACGACAGTCATCTCGGCACGTCCAACCTGGACCATAAAGACAAACAGAAAGGAGCTGAAGGATGGCATGCACACAAGTCAGAGGGTCCAACTCAGTAACAATAATAACCACATAACAACTGTTTAATAACCTGATTAACCAGGATTAACCTGAGATTGTAAGTCATACAATCTCAGGGATTATGAATAACTAATTTTTTTAAAGTCACATAAATTAGATAGATAGATACCACAACAGCTTTAGTTGTTCTCTCTATACTCATCCATAGATGGAGCAAAATGAGTCTCTTCTGGCTTTTATTAAGAAGCTGATTATGTTTGAATCCTACACATTTAATGGGAAAAGAGAGTGGAAATGTAGGATGTACTTACTTAGCAAGAAAAATAAGTTTAAAATTGTGTCATCTTGTGAAATAGTTGCATATTTTGAAAAACGTCCAAAAAGCTTAAGTAAACCAGATTAAAAGTTCACATTACAGTCTGACACACAAAGAGAAATGAGTTTAAAAACAGCATCAAAAATAAAAATGCAGTATTACCTGATAATGTGACAGCTGGTGTAAAAACAAAATTACAATACAGCTAAATTCAGGAAATGTACTGTCGAGAAACACACAGCTAGTAAGCTAAGTTAGCTTAACTCACCTGCCAACAACGACTCACCTGTCAGCGCCATGTACTGCGGCTGGGTGGACTGAAAGCCTCGCAGCCGAGCGCCGGTGCAGTTCATCCGAACACATAGCTTCACACAGTCTCTGTAAACCGGCTCCTTGTCGCCTTGTGAGGACTGAACCGTGGTCAGAAACATCAGGAGCAAGATGACCAAAGCAGAGAGTCTGACAGATGTGCAGCGGGGAAATAGTGAGGCCATGGCGGCGGGTCTGGTTCGGTCAGGACTCGCGAAGGCACTGCGGGGCGAGAATGGCAATGAGCCAGCGGTCCACATCACCACATGGTCATTTTGGGTTTGTGGTGACAAACCGGACTTGATATGAACAAGGTTCCAGTAGAGGGTGCCCACTGGTTCCCAGTTCTCTGACCACAGTTAAGTTTCGTACCTCATACCCACACAACATTTCCTGCCGCCATTTCCAAAATAAGACAATGTTTGTTGAAATCTTTATTTTAAGTGACAAAATATCGAAATACAATCATAACATTATATATACTCAGAATTCTATATAAACCTTTAAAGTTATTCTGGTAATAACAGCTACTTAGTTGTCAGATTTTTTGGTAGATTTAGAGGATCAAGCGAAAGTTTACCTTTATTTTGAAGGAATATGTTTTGTTGCATTTTATTGTACATCCGGTTAGTCAACGACCCTACTACGTCATTAGACGAATGAGACAATGGATTATTACGTAATAATAATAATAATAATAATAATAATAATAATAATAATAATAATAATAATAATAATTGGATTTAGATTTTGACAGAGATAAAAAAAAAATGGTTCCCTAAGCCCCTGGAAAACAATGATTGTTTGTTTGTTTGCATTTATATTATGTGATATGTGGGATTTCATGTAGGTTGTCATGTAAAAATGAACAGGAAATGTAAATTAGCAAACGTTTATCATCCTAAAATATTCTGTTCATGAATTGAAATCAATGTTTAATCTACATTGAAGATAACGTTTTACTTTGTGATTTATATTATGTTATAAGTTGAACACCTGGAATAAATTAACAAAATGAATAACAAATACTTTATTAATTTATTTACCACTGAAACTATTCATTTATTTTAATCCCAGAGGGAAATTCATAATTGTAGCAGGGTATTTTTTACTTTCAAGGTAGGGTTCCCTGTAACCTATCATCCTCACTGTTTTTGCATCTTAACGATTATATGTGATAAAATTCCATTATTCCTACAGCAGACATAATCAGCCATTTAATAGTTTTGATTGTATGCATTAGGGATTCCCAAGTCCACATGGGCAAATTATATCCTGCATCTTTTAAAAGGATACCTTCTCCAACACACCTTTATCAGATGGCTTAATTTCCTCATCCATGTGTCATTCAGCTCTCCAGATGTCTGGTAGCAACCCATTAAATTGGTTTGTAACTCATTTAAAAGTTGCTGGATAATGATGTTTAAAGACCAGACTTGGGCACCCCTGGTATACAGAGTGATGAACCATTATGACATAGGACATTTCCTGCAGTCCCAACAGAATCATTAAACAATATCCTGTACAAGTGAACATGTACATTTGCAGAGCTGACTCATATTCCTTCCAGTTTTATGTCATGGATTTGCTTTAAAAATGTAAATTAGGTACAGAAGACCATGCAAAATCCTAAAGTCCAAATCCAGACTCCAGACTTTTTGTCAATCTAAATGTAAAATCTTTAATTTCTTTTAGTGGGTTGGTTGAAAAATATACTCAAGAAATTCAGTGAAAGATATTTGTATTTTACAAATGAACATTATTTTTCTCCTGAACTTATGTACGAAACAGTCTCAGATCTTATTAGATGCATAGTAAGTTAGGACACAGGGAAAATGTAAACAAAATGCAATGACTTGCAAAGTCCATAATTTCATTTACCGCATGACAAACAATATAACAGAGGAAACATATCAAATGTTTAAAATAAAAATAATCTTAATCTTTAATCTGGTGGCACTAAGAGATCTTAAAAAAATGTTGACTTAATTTAGATTCTCAGTCATCCAGGTCATAGTATTGAGTTTACATTCAATGAGGCAACAGGGCATGATGCCATTCAGCTTTTGACGTGCATGTACTCAGTGCAGTACGAAGAAGAGTGCTCAGCTCTTAATATAGGAAAGACCAAACAACTTCTTCATAAATGCATGGCATGACCAAGGACAGCCAGCTCTACAGGTCACAGGATTCATCGGTCCATCTGCGTCTCAGTGGTAAAGTCTTTTGAGGACAGTAATGTACACATTATGGACTCAGAAGACAGACGGTTCCAGAGAGGTGCCGAGGAAGTAATTTATGTTAAAAACTGTCTCTTAACTGAGGACATGGTCTCAAGTATCACCTTCCCAGCAACTACAAACCAGTCTTGACTCTCCTCCCCATGTGATTTCACAACTATTCACATGTTGGACCTTGTGACCAAAACAGTTTTGGTCAAATAAGGGAAACCACTGCAAGAAACAGTGAATGACCAGTAAAATTGAAAAATGAGTCACTGACACCATGTGACCCTAACAACACACAATGAGTGAATGTTCCTTTATAGTTTAAAAGCTCAAAAATAACAGTTTTAAGAAGAAAAAGTATGTGTGTGTAGGGAAATGGCCAGTAACACGTTTAGTCATAAAAGAGCACTACAGAGAGGCAGAGTCTCTCAAAAATAAGGACATCAGAGGTTCAGCAGCCACTAAACTGCCTCTACGAAATGTGGAGTCATTTCAAAATAATGTTCCTGAGTGTGAAATTGCAAGCAGACAAAAGCTACAGTGAAAAATCTCATTAATAGATTCTGATGTGGTCCATAATACCTTCCTCTTCTCTGAGTCAGAGCTTGTTTAAAGGACTGAGGCAAAGTGGAAATGTGTGGTCAGACAAATCAAAATATTAAATTATTTTGGAAGTCATGTCAAGTCAACACAAATTTTTAATATTCTTCAATATTATTTATAAGAAATGTAACCAGAGGTTTTACATGATCAGGAAATTGCATGGCTTTGGTGTAAGCTCACAGATTTTAGAGAGTCTATGTGAGTTTGATTGAAAGTGTTCTTGTGTTCAACATCTCTGTTTGGTTTTCTGACAGTGGCAAATAAGAACAAACTGAACCAAATAGTGAAACACGCATCAAAGATCATTGGCAAAGAGCAAAAGAAAATGGAGCTTCTTTATCAGTCTGCTGTGCTCCGGATGTGTCGGTCCATCACAGGAGACGAGGAGCATCTTCTCAGTGAGGAGTTTGAGTTGATGCCATCGGGATGTCGTTACAGAATGCCTTTAGCCACAAAGAAGGTGTATAAAGGATCTTTTATTCCAAACATGGTCGGACTCCTAAATATGCATGAAATTGTAAACTGCAGCACACTTAACTTAATTCAACTTAATTTATTTATTAGCACCGGATATTTTAAAGCTTTTTTTTTAATCAACTATGGACTACCATATATATTTGTAAATATGTGAAATGGGTAATCTGTTTAAATGGTGAACCAAAGACAATTTTCCACCATGGTGGACAATAAAGTAAATTTGATTATTTATTTAATATACAGCTTTGATGGAATGAGGGTGGATTAGAGCCGGCAACTGCCACAAATAGAAAGGCACTGTGTTAAAATGTATAGCTTAAGAGCATCATAAATGGCATCTTTTCCAGGGAAAGCTTTGAATCTTTTAGAAAGACAACCCTTAAACACATACAGGTCTGGTCTTTTATGAGCTGAGAATATTCAGCTCATTCTTAGAAGTGTTTTTACTCTGCCTGTATTTGTGTGAACAAGCTGTAAGGTCTGAGATCTTAGTGAAAATCCACAGGCTCAAAATACTTGAGGTGGCTTTGCTATTATAAGCTATTCATATCTCTTTCCCACTCAATAATCTTACTAAAAACAAGTGTTTCACCTCTTTTTGCTTACCCATATATGTAATAAAATGTGATGTGCTGAAACCTTTGCATGCTACTATTTATTTGACTGTTATGAGAACGAATGTGCAAACAGCATACAAAAACAGCCTTGAATAAAGAGCGTCAAACCTTGAGTGCTCCTGTATCATGTCCACTATGTAATGAATCTTAATCCTCCAAGCAAGGACATTACTAAACATTTGATTTGACTGATTTACATGTTGTCACATTTATTTATGGTTCACTTGTAGAGATTTAAAAGACTTATAAGGTAATAACATGAGGACTAAATTTAATCTGAAGGCAGAATCACACTGCTGATGCTAGTTAAGTAGTTACCGGTATGTCTTATTGAAATCTTAAGCATTCCCTTCTCTTTTTCTTTTCTCTTCTTTGTCCCTCTGTTATGCATGTATGTGAGAGATGCCGTCCCTCTGGGATTATGGATTGAAAAGCCAGTATTTTTTTCCCTGTACTTATCCAAAGCAGCATAAAAATATCCTATGTGAATCTTTATAATGCGTGACCACATGCATGTAACAGTCCGTGTTCGACAGTGTTCACCCATGCTCCCACTTAAATCAGCAGACACGTTGTCGTACGAAAGATAGTGGTGTTTATTTGTACTTCTTTATTCGTTACAGTTGAGACAGAGACACAGTCACAACAACAGGAGAGAAACCGCAGTGAGAGAGAGAAAGAAGATAAAAAACAAAGATTTTTTTACTTTTGTTTGTCCCTCTTCTTTCCCCCTACTCACCATCTTTCGCTACCTCTTCCTCTATTTACAAGATTAAAATAAAATAAAAATCATGCTCTCCTCTTTTCGCTCCAACTTTTCCTTTAAAATAGAGGGGTAGGCAAACTATTATAGTGCAGTACTCCTACTCTTTTACTGTGCTCTCCTCTCCAATACAGATGAAGGGAGAAAGCCAATAAACACTCTGCATGGTTGAGACTAACAGACCTTTTGGGTCAGACAGCTCACTTGTTTCAAGGAAGTGACTGTGCATGCACCACAGCATCCAAGAGACATTTCGAACAACTGCTGTACACACTGGACTGCATATGCATGCTCGCTATGCGTAGGTATGATGCATGCACTGTTGGCCTTAACACAGAATGAAAGGGGGGAAAAGGAGGAGGAACAAGAGGCAGGGACAGAGATAGAGAGAGTGTTTCAGTGTCACAAGATTATTTTATTGAAAATAATCCCATGTTCCCCTGTTGGTACTTACACACAAACCCCCCCAAATCCCCCCCTCGTCCTCTCGCTGATTATCTCGGCAATGGAGAGAAGTCTTTTCATGTTGAACTGGCGAGTGGAAAGAGTAGGCCTGGGCGTGAGTGTGTGCAAGGAAGTCATGGCGTTGGAGAAGGGGGTGTGAGTGGATGTTGGCATGAGTACAGCTTTGAACGGAGGGAAGGATCATGACAGAGGGCTGTTTATTCCTCCTTGTCCTCTCCGTGTGTGATGACGTAGCAGATGTTCTTGTAGTCCACATTGCCAGCCACATCAGGAGGGAATGCAGCCCACAGGTTGGTCATCTGTAAAGCAGTGATCACAAAGACCGATTACAAAGTCTGAAAAGTGAAGTTTATCACAGAATATGACAAAGACGGATCATCCCACCTCCTCAGTGCTGAACCTGTCGCACTGGGTAGTCAGGAGCTCCTCAAGACTGAGGAAGTAAAAAAGCAGGGAATGATTATAAGACATGCCACAAAAAAACTCAATTTTTTAATACAAGTTAAAGGTGAAAGCTCTTACAATTCCTTCTTGATAGCACCGGTACCCTCAGGGTCAAGGACCTTGAAAGCGCTGACAATAACGTCCTCGGGATCAGCACCTATAAGTAGACGAAAGTCAGTTAGTCTTGAAATAAATAAAAATCTATTTTGGTACTATTTTCTAGTACCAAACAAAGGAACAAGCAGGAGAGGAATAAATACACACCCTTCAGCTTCTCGCCGAACATGGTGAGGAAGACGGTGAAGTTAATGGGGCCGCTGGCCTCCTTCACCATGGCTTCCAGTTCCTCATTCTTCACATTCAGTTGGCCCATGGTGGCCAGCACGTCTCTGAGGTCGTCCTTGCTGATGATGCCATCTCTGTTCTGGTCAATGATTGTGAAAGCCTTTTGGGAAAAGTGTGGGAACAAAAGAGCGATTAGTCAAACATCATGAAATAACCAACTGTGTTTTGTGTGTTGCTTCCTTCAAAAATTCAGCTTAACATTAGAGATTCTCAAAGTTGTCTCAACCCCCTGTAAGAAGAGCTGTTAATCGTGATCATAAGTGGGAGACGGTCTGCCAACATAAACGCGTAAATGTGTAGCTGTTATCCACTTCTCTTGCCACATAGCCTCACGTACTACCTAGTGAAACCAGAGAGGGCATTGCAATCCTTTTAGGACTTGGCAACTGGTTGGCCACTTGTCTCTCTAAGGTGTTAAAATGGTTTTGGAATGTGAGACGAGCCTCGTGCGACATTTAAGGAGAAGGTATTGATTACAGCTGTCATCCTTTTGCCTTGTGACTGAATCTTCTGACCATGTTACCAATGTTCTTTCACCTTTTGAGACCTCCAAAGAGGCAGGCTGAGCTACTGTTGCCTCAGTATGCACTTTCATCTTTACTAGCATGCTGCAGGAAACCCATAGGGATGATCAATGCAGCAAATCAACAATCTGTCACACTTTGTAATCCCTAGGTGCAGACTCATCTTCAGATCTAGAGACGTCAAATGTTTTCTTACTATTTTTGCTTTAAGCCCCTCTTTTCTGCTTTGATTGGTTTGACTTTCCACCAGCTGTTGGGCTGCATTCCAGTGGAGTCACAGAGTTAGTGTCTCCAAGGAGAATTACTGAGCTAGCACAGGGAGACGATGCGGCTGTCATTGGAATAGCTCAGATTTATTGTCCTGCCATGCTGATGAAAGCATTTTTGCCAACGTGCTGCCACACTTATCAGGTATACATCATTCAGAGGACCTCAGAATGAAACACAAAGCCACGTGATGAAAAAAGAACATCATATGTTGCTTCCAGGCATCTTGATCTCTGCAAGAAAATGTGGTGAAGAAAATCTTACCTCCTTGTACTCCTGGATCTGGCTCTGCTCAAACATGGAGAACACATTGGAGGATCCACCCTCACCCTGCTGCTGCCTCCTCTTGGCCTTCTTGGGTGCCTGGAGGATGATAAAAGGTAAAAACACATTTTAAGCATATAAAACGACAGCACTGAACCTGGCTAAATCTGGGTAAAATCACCAAAAAACAAACACAACCAAATGAAATCAAACCGTGGAATATGCTATGAAACAAACACAAACAGCTTTAAGCATAGCATATATATATTAGCACTCCTAATATTATTTTTCTATTAAAAATATATTTTTAAACAGCAAATTAATGAAAACTATTTCTTTAAAGGTTTCTAGAATTAATTATGATGTGATTGATTTGGAGGATGCAAACAATACGGCAAAGATCCTCAAATAAACTTTGTTTAACTATTTCATCAATCAGTGAAACACTATCCCAAGCCAGCAGATAAACATGAGCACTGGGTCCAAATCCAGAAGTGGGAAGAATGGTTTAAGAGAGAATTTCCCTCCATGTGATGCTGGTAATCCACATAGCAACTGTATCAGTGATGCTCGTCTCATCAGCTTTTGAAGTTGAGAGGAGATCCTAGAGACCGTTCTTCCAGGGCATGTGGCCACACTCACCATCTCTCAGGTTTGTGGAGTTGTTGGTGGTCAAGAAGAGAAGCCTACGCCAAGCCGATGTGACTGACATGTATGTATTGGCCCCTAGGGGCCTTATATACTAGCCAACAAGGGCTAACTTTAGCCACACCATCAGGTTTGGCAGGAAAGCAGAGCTGAGGGAGAGTAAGAAAAACAGGGAGGAGTAAAGAGGTGGCTTTGCAGATCAGCTTACTGACGCTCCAAAATAGGCTGCAGGAGTCTTGGAATGAGGTGAATTCAATGCCAACAGATAGGCCTGACTTTGGTGTCAACTGTGGACTAATAAGGCCAAACAGATGCACAGAGCACACTGAGGAACAACTAAACCCCCCAATACCAATTTCATTTCTTTGTCACAACCCCTTGTATTGTGTCTGTTCTTGTTAACTTTACATTCACTGTGAGAGAAGAAAATCCAGCGGTGTGATGAAAGGAAATGACAGCTTTACTCCCTTAATGCAAATCCCCACAGCTAACTTGACCACTGCTTTCTAATAAATAACACTCTTGAGCAGTGCCCAACATATGCTTCCTGTTAACATATCCTTACATCATCAGCTGTATAAGTGATAGGTCTGATCTGGTGTTTGTGCCCACAACCGCATCAGAGTGTATAAACAGTCATGAAACTTGAAATCAGTTGGCGGATGGACACTTGACAACTAAGCTGCTACTGCCCGTGCACTAATGAGAAATGCAAACAGCTTTATAATAGTGACACATGGTGCAAGGAAATCCCTTTTAAAAAGGCAGACTGCAGGTTCAAAAGGTAAACTGTGATGTAAAAGAGAAAGAACCCCGATGCAGATCACGTTTTACTAAAAACATTAATAGATCCAGGATAGCTGAATAGTTTAATACATTTACAAAGAGAGGGTATTGAATGTAATGTGGATTGTTGGTTTTGTCATGATAGATGTTTCACCATAGTACTGACTGTAAGGCCTTTTAACACTTCCTATGGTAAAAAGTCACATCTGGGATGAGAAACTAAAAAGTCTTTTTAGTCTAAATAGGCAGTTTTCTTATCATGGATACACTAATTTTGGTTACTCCTGGAGGTTCCCAGAACAGGACAGTGACCCACCCACATAACTCCATATATGAGCTCCATAGGCAGTCATCAATCATGGTCACAGTACAGCTAAGGCATGTTCTGGGATTCAGCAATAGCATGAACCGACAGTGTTTCTCTCTTCCAGAGCAAATAATTCAGGTGGCAAAATATCACCCAATTCTTCCAAAATCTGAGTTTTTATGGTTAAATATTTCACTGATTTCATTTCAGACACAAAGTTACAGATAGGGCTTGAAGGTGAGGAGACACAGAGAGAAATACCAAGCAAAGTCAAACACCATAAAAACAAGACAGCTGTACAGACTGAAATAGCTCTGTTAACCCCCACCATTCTCTTTCTCAGTCATTCTGACTCTCAACTAAAATTTAACAGACTTCAAGCTTGTTGGTTTGCTGTGAGTCCCAAACAACTGGCCTCATTCTTTCTTTTTCCTAATCACTGATCAAAATGGGATGGTGTGTTGCTAAAGTGGCTGCATCAAGTCCCTGATAGATTAAATCAATAAGCTCTTGTTAAACACAACATGAATACATTTCTTTAAACTTTATCAAAGATATTACAGCTGCTTTAAAATGTATAGTCAAGTCTTGCAGTTATGAATAACTGTACTAGACAGGAACATTATCATTTAGTGCTGCAAGACCTAACAAAAACATTAAGACGTCATTGAGGCAAATGAAAATGTATTTATATAGCACTTTTCATACTAAAGAGCACCTCAGAAACCACCACAGTCACAGCTGGTCACATCGCAACCATTAGGCTTTGGTGCAGAGACCCAACAACTGCCCAGTATCGGGCGGTTTCTGCAGCAGCAACCCTGCTGACTGTGCATGGAGGATCCCTGGAAACATTTGAAAACAATGGGGTTGAAATAAAAAGTGAAATGGTAAAAAAAAAAGATTAAATAAATATAAAATTAACTTTAAAACGAGTAGATCAATAATAATACAAATAAAATAAATATCTAAATAGATAAATAAAAGTGACAATTTTCACAGGTATATGTGTAAAAGAAATGGTAAAACCTTAATGATCTGCTACATTAGGAAACATGTTTAGGTCTTATCTGAACCAGGAATCTAAACCTAAGCCCTTCTGGACATAGTTGTTGCTGTAAGTGTTATGACATAAATGTAAACAGGTTTAGAGTAAAGAAAAGAAAAAAACATGTCTGCAGTTTCATATCACATCACCCAGGCATTGACCCAGTCAGCATAACATATCTTTAAGACATTTTCCCATCAGTATGAGTTGATAATGAACAACAAGGTCAGAGGCAGAGGAAATAATGAATCGTTTATTAAAAACACAAGTTTAAAAAGGTTGTTGCTGAACAATAAAAATATCAAATATATCTAAAAAAAAATGTTTCAGCTTATATTAACATTGTAGTTTTGTAAAAATGCAACATGTTTTTAATAAGAAACGGCTAACTTTGCATTTATTATCCAAAATCTATCAAGTTTCCTTCCTGAACAACTTCACCAACATGTCGTCTTTTTGACCAATCAGCAATCAGTTCCTTTACCTCCTTTCCAAAATCCTCATGCAATTTCTTAAAATCTTCTTGTGTGCCTAAACAGAGCCCTGACAAGTCAAACATAGGCAGACCAGGAGTGCTACCAGGCACCACATTTGTGCTCCTCTTGGGCCACAGTTTGGGCGATCTCTTACTAGCTGATCCGGACCAAATGGGCTGAGCTTGAAGCAGCTGATTGGAGCTCTGAACGGGTCTTGCTCCTGCAGCTTGACCGAGATGCGGCGATAACGTTGAAGCTTGTGTGTTTGGATATGCTGCTGCATGGTTTGCTTCTGCTATGTGTAAATTTGGCATTGTGAAAACTTTGCGTGGTTCATTGGGAAAGGCTCTCAATGCATCTGAGAAGAGAATACATAAAGATGGATGAACAAGCAATAAAAAGGCTGCAGCTGTTTAACATTTCATGCATATGGCAGATGATTGTTTACACAATGACACAAGAACTAATCTACAATCATATTCCAAATAAAAAAAACATAGTGACTGCAGAGCATTAAAGTGTCTCAAACCAGTTTATTTAAATGCAGTTATTTAGGAAAGATTTTTTAAAACAAACAAAAGCCGTTGCATATTAAATTTGTTACAATATAGCTGAAAAAAATCTCCACATCGAGCTGTTTCACTACATATTCGGCTGAGATGGATTAAACTGTTATGGCTCCTAATATGCTGATTGATTTAAGGAAATATTAACTATTAAAAGTATAGCATAAAGTGTATAGCAAACAACCCTCCAATAAAACAAACATTTGTGTGCTAAAAAATGGTTTCCTGTTTCGGCAACTCTGATGCAACATTTTCAGCTGCAGTTACTGTTGGTGTATTTCTTATATCTATACTGAAGTTAAATGATAAACCAGCAGAGCCTAAAACCTTTTAACTCTTAACAGCTATTGTTCGAAGATAAACCGTCGCCTCCTAATTCTTCCTTTTTTTCTCTCATATGACGGGAAATAAGTCTCTTTGGGTTTTGAACAGATCTAATGATCAGATGAAACACATTCTTTACCATATCTAACTGCTGTTATTTATCATTTCAACAGAAGATAAATGAAGGTTAGTTGCACCCTTATACCAGACTTTTTATTCGGTTTAGCTGCTTTCACTTTGATTAAACGCAAACTGTCAAATGCTTTCAGATAATAAGGTCTGTGTGTTCTGTACCACAGTGTACAGGGTATGTGATGTAGAAGCTGTAAACAATGATGCAACGTCTCTCACAGAACAAAGGTCACCCTCTTTCTCCCCAGAGAGATAAAAAGCACTCATCCTCTAGTCCTCACCTCTATATTTCCTCTCCATGTCCATCATCAGCAGGGCCAGGTAGCCGTGGCTGGCTGACAGCAGGGCTTTGATCCAGCTCTCCTGACTCTCCTGGTCCTCTGCAGCAAACTTGTACGTCCGCAGCCCAGGCTCACTCCATACCAGAGAGAAAGCAAATTTCTCTTCGGATTCACACAGCTGGACGGTGCAGCCTTCCAGAACAATGACCCCCGTCAGGTCACGATCTGCTGGCCTATCCTTGTAGAAGAGGAGGTTCCCCTTCAACACGAACCAGCGCTTCTGATAGGAAGTCTTTATCTCACCCTATAAGACAATCTGTGGTTATACTCAGTTGGTAATCATTTCTTTATGTGTTAAGTTTCTTATACAACAGCTTTAAGGCAATAAGTATCTTATTGAGAGGTTAAATGTCACAGAAATGCTTTTTTCTAGGGTAAAATGTAGAAAGATATCACATTACTTAGAGTGTAATGACAGCTTTCCTTATTATAAGTCATGTATGTATTATGGTATTTATCTTGTGATGTACATTTGTTTCCCTAAATGACTTCTTCTGTATTAAATTATTAAAAACCTAAAAAATAAAACTAAAGGTTTTTTACCTTTTTATAGAGGTAACCCTGTTTATCCACAGGTGAGTCGCAGGATTCAAAATAGCTGACAACCTTTTCATGAAGCTTCATCTCAACATTGCAGACAAACCACAATCTGCAACAAACAGAAGAAGTGAAGAAAAACAAAAACACTTCCGCATTCATTTATGAATATGTGCTTCACTGCTACATAAATAATAAATGTCATGTTTCTAACACAGCGTAGCTCATTTTTAGTGAGTGAAAACGTTTTTTTCTCGTTTTGTACATGAATTAATCTTCACATCGCGGAATGCTAACACTTTAAAATCCATTAAGTCCCCTTAACGTTAGAGTTTAATGCATCATGTTGGAGACAAGCCAAACAGACCGCCATTAATAGCTCTCCAGTTATTTTACAACGATTAAAGTTTCGACAACAAAATGTGACTCAATATCAGTTTCTGGTTGTACAACATGCGATAAGTTGAGAAATTGTAAATGTGGAAGTTTCGCACATCCACATGCTTCTTGTTTACTTACCTTTCCGAAGTGCTGCAGAGTATCAGTTGCTTCCTGGTGCGCGAGGTGAGGGCAGCTCCACGTCAACGATGTTAATCTGTCCTCTAATCACAAAACATCATTACAGCTAGCCGCTGTTAACTTCTCTTTTTCTCTCACGCTTTTCTTTCAGTTTAAACACATTTCTATATATGGTTTGGCACACCTATTTCATTAAGATGTAATGTAATGATGAGTCTGGTACAGGCGCGCGCTAACTGACAACAAGCAGGGCACAGATTGACTTATTCTAGTATTTACATTATTATTAAAAGTAAAAACGACTAGTTTCTCTATTTTACGCACAGATACACACAAACGAAACTTTACACACAATGCTACAAAGTGAAACTCAAAACTGTTGAGCTATGGAAGCAATAGTGTAAAAACTCTATAAAACTTATTATAAATTATTTAGCTCTTTGTTCAGCTTCCCAAATGAGTTATGTCTCTTGTAGTAATCAAGGACAAAGAACTTGCAGCTGTATCAGCTAAATCTAAAAATGATTGTGAAAAGTGATGTCTTATTCATAGTAAAAATAAAGGGGTTGCTAAAAACAGTGCAAAGTAGAATGAGGTGCATGGTGTACTGTGCAATAGAGCACCCACAGCCCTGCATGTTTTAAATGTGTTCCTACTCCTACACATCTGATTCAGATCAATCAGCTTTCTTGTTCTTTGCAACTTGTTAACAAGCTATTGAATTAATTCAGGTGTGTTTAATAATGATTATCTCTAATGTATGCAAGCCGTTGGTCTTGACGACCCGTATTGTAAAACACTGCAGTAGAGGATCATTAAGAATGTTGTCACTGCCTCCCTTCACAACAGATCCCACCTTCTACACCTGTTTGCTCCGATGCAGTCCGGGTCTACATGGGTGTACAGAGTATAGCTACCTGTTTTTCTGTCAGCATAGAGTATAGCTATTCCTAACCTCCCTGTGATGTCTGGTATTTAGTTGCATCTGTGAGCCAAAAACAGCAAGGCCGTAAATCCCCCCTCCTCTTCTTCTAGGTGAATAGTTAGACCTACTACCTTACTATACTATACAGTCATTTGGCAGATGCTTTTATCCGAAACGACTTAAGCAGACATTTTAACCATAGCCATTAACCTAACATGCATGTCTAACGTGCATCCATTGATGAATTAAATTGGTTAACTTTAAAATCAGTGAGGACTGATTAGTTATTTAGACAGTTACCAAGGAAAACATTGCTGACAAATACATGTTTCCTTAAAAATGTCCACTTTTATATGCATGATGAAGCAAGCATTTAAAAAAAGGACTTCTTGAAGGACCACCACACCACCAGCACAGAAATGGATAGAGGAATATATTTGCTACAACAATCAAATGGATCGTCTGAAGCAGCTTTTTGCTGATGTTAGAGGACG
>JBAMHV010000023.1:11010817-11032840 GCA_037177535.1 Pseudomugil gertrudae
ATTAATCTCCAAGGGAGAAATTCAGGTGTCCAGCAGCACACACACTTACACAAACACACTTAAACAACAATAAAAATAAATAAAAAAAATAAATAAATAAAAAAAAAAGGGACCCAAGCCCTTGGGTCCAAGGGATCCAAATAGTGATTACAGAACTTATCAAATGTGTCTGGATTTGCCATTATCTTTAGTAATTTGATGCATTATCCAAAAATAATATCTAGTCCCCTGTATCTCTTCCCTAGCATTTCTAAATGCCTTAAAAACAATTCTTTTAAATAGTCATACACGTATTTTTTCCTGCAGTGGGGAAATCTGAGACGTAATGCTACCTTTGGCCACAGGACGGCGCTATTTGCACGCAACTTTACCAATGAAACTTAAAATCATATTACACATTTTAGACATAATTCGAAAAACAATATAACTTAAAAAAATGAAGTTTAAAACAATTATTCCGCATACAGCAGACATGAGACGTGAAGCTGCGTCATGACGTGTGCGCGCCTCTAACCTTCACAGGTGAGGTCATTTAGAAGTTAATGAGCGTCTCACGCCGTGTGACGGGTGAAAGCAGGTAAACCCTTCATGAAGTCACCGTAAGCCGTCGGATTCACGTGTTGTAAAACTTTCCAAAAGCACACGATGAGTGATTCAGAACGGCAAAAAGTAAGTCGGCATCATTTTGATGCGTTTTAATGTGTAAATTGTGCTGAAGTGAGCATACAGTATCACTGCACGCACGTGCACAGGGCTGTGGCGCATCCACAAAAAAGTAGGTGGAAGAGCCACCTCACCTGACTGGGAAATAATCTTTTAAATAAGTGAAGTCCTCATATTTCTTCCTGCGTGTATTCCCAGTTGTGTTGCAGTCCTGGAAAAGGAGTTTTCATCCCCACACTTTTGTTTCCATTAGGAGGCAGAAAAGGTTTGTGAGCCTGACTGGCCTGAAAATGGAGATGCGTGGAGTGATACTGAGAATGAGACCAGTATGGATTGTGAGCTTCTGCAGGCCATGGCTGAGGAGGATGAAGAAATCAATGTCTACAATGAGGAGACCTTTGGGATGGGTGTGTTCGTGTGCACCATTTTTTTTTCTGGGGCATCCATGTACAGTTAACATAAAGCTTGTGCAGATGGTTGCAATGTTTTTTTTAATAATTCTGTTTTTTTTCTTTTAAAATATCCACTTTGTCTTTTACTTTCAGTATTATGCTGATGTTTCCACATGACCGTGTGTTTCATTAGATGCAGCTGCTGCAGAACATTTTAACAAGGTGTTTTAAATCAGTGTTTTTATCCTGAGCACTGCTGGATGTGCAAAACTTGCAAAGGGATGCTTTTAAAAAAAACTAATTAAATCTCCCATTCTGAGATTAGAACTGCCAACATCAGTGACCTGTCAGGAGATGTTGCAACAAATTGGTGATTGTTTTTGATAGCAAAAGGCTGCAGCAGAGACATTTTTATTGGTGTAAGGTTAAATTCAGCTTCAGTCAGTCTTTATAAGAGGTGGACCTCAATTAAGATGGTGCAGAACCAGTCTAACCACCTCTTAGAAGTCATGGCTCTGGTTCCTAACTAGAGAGGAGCACCACATAAGTAGAAGACAATTTGAGAGGGTAATTTTAATTTCTTGTAAAGGAAAAACTGGCATTTATAGTCTTTTTCTGGTTGTCTGCTTTATAGAGCTTGACCAACATGACACCACTGACAGCCTAGGTAGCGGTAATAATCCGTTTGGAGAGCCGCTGCCTCAAACGCCACCACCGGCACCCAAGCCCAAACCCCTGTCCCCCATCAGCGCCCACTTTTCCCCTCCGAGACAGAAGCCACAATGTCTGCCTCGGGCTTCCCTGTGGCTTCACAGCAGAGGCAGGGGATGTAGGGGGGGACCAGGCAGGCAGCAGATGTTTGAAGACCCAGCTGTGATGAGGATAGTGGAGGGAAAACGAAGCCTCATGGTGAGGGAGATTAATTGGCCAAAGCATTGAGTTGGATGGGTCAGCTTACTGCAGCAGGGATTCATGTTTGGCTTTTTTTTTAAAGAACCTTGACAGCGCCATAGTGGATTGTGGGCATGCCTTATGCCGGAACACCTTTGAGGATGATGTAAGTAACTTTATAAAACTTTATTTTTTCTTTTGACGTTGTAGGCTACTTAAGGGTCTTTTTTTTCATTTATCTGCAGAAGATGATGCACTCTTTCAGAAAAACCAAGAGTGTTTCAGAATCAATCCTTCAGGTGAAGAGAACACGTCATACGTGTAGTTTAAACAATGGCATCTTAATCTGAAGTCCATATTTGTTTCTTTTAGGACAGTGCTATAGTGTGTGTGATTGGTCACAGAGGCAGAGGTCAGCAGGTCGACTCCAACTTCCTGAATATGCCATATCCCATCTCCTGTCGGGGTGGGAGAGGGGAACCCAGAGGATCCTACAACAGAAGACCCTTTGGCCAGAGAGGCCTTTCCCAGGTGGAGTAGCTTTTCTTAAACCAGAATTCATTCCATTTTAAAAGACTTTACTCATGAAATATCAAAGCTATCGCATGCATTTAAATTTTCTTATAATATACAAGGTGGTTTATGATTTATAACCTTGTCTGAGATTGATGGTTGGCATAAAAATGTAATGTTCATTAACATGTCAGCTGTTCTTTTTAAAGGATCACACACAGTTGCTAACACCACTGTTTTAAATGGCTTACTACTTTCTATGTTTGGTCCAAGAAATGCCCTGTAGGTCAGCAGAAGAGTAAAAATGAGTTGGAAATGTTCTGTTAAATTGATATTTACACTGTAAACATTTTCCTACATGGCAGATCTGTGAAATATTCTTCCAGAAATCTCTAATTTTAGTTTTAAATATATTTAAAGGAATGTTTTAAAACGAGCTGCTTATCATTAACCTGTCAAAACGAGCCAGAATAAAATATATGAAATTACAAAGCCACATGTAACCAGGATCACCTCGTAAATTTCACAGCAGTAAAGTTGTTTGTTTGAGAATGGACAGTTTACTAAGTGAGCCAAGATAATTCCTCCCTTTTTGCTTGTTTTCTTTTAAATGACAAATATTCTATCCCAATGAACTTGCTGCAACTTACTGGTCTTTTAAGAGATTTCCTGAACATTTTCTGATTCTAAATGTAAGAACATGACTTCATGCACAACAGTGATGCCTCAAACATGTCATCACAGAAGTGTTGCAGACAGAGGAGAGTAAATTTCAAATGTGCCTGTTTTGCTGCCACAGTGTTTCACTGTCCTGAGGCATGATGCTAAAAGTTCAATAAATAACTACTTTTAAAAACTTAAAACCAGACAATTAATATAGAAAACGGGTGGGCAACCTTGGTCCTCAGGGGGGCCTCGGCCCTGCGAGTGTTAGAACTTCCCCTGCTGCAACGCACCTGACTAAAAACTTTGGGTAATTAGCAGACTTGTGCAAAGTTTGATTTTTAAGCCCTGAACAAGTCTGCTAATTAAGTCTGTGTGGCAGCAGGGAAGTCCTAATACTTGCAGGGCTGTCGTTTTGTATTTTGCAAAGGGATTACATGTAGATATGTAATGGAAGAGAGGGCTGGGTTTCTGCAGATGTAGATTTAAACTTTTTTTAACGCAGGACAGAAGATGCAGTGTAGGCAGATTGGGTCAAATCTAACTAGATTGGTACATTTAAAGCTCACAGACTAACATGTTTGCGTAATCCATGAAAAAACCTTGTAAACGAATAATGTAAGTCTTGGAGAGAAACTAAAAAACTGACACTCCACCCCAGCTCATGGAGGAATTATTTACATTTTAAAAGCATTTTTCTTGGTCCAGTTCTATTTTTAGATTTTTTTTGCAGATCTATGCACCCATGGTACCAGGATCCCCCATCTTCTCACGGCAACCACTGCCCCCTCGACATTTTAATCAGGTCCATAAAATAATTGGCAACTTTGAATCATGCAAATGTATCTGCAGAGGTGGTCTATACTTCACTCATGTTGTGCTGAATTAGCCAGGGGGCCTGATGTTTCCTTCAAACCACCCTTGCCCCTCCACTCCTCAACCACTGACTCCAAAGATGATGCACCTGCGATTTGGTGCCAACTCACCAAGACCGTCACCATTTGACAGCCCTTCATCCAATCCAGTGCAGCCTTTCCGGTAGGTGGTGTCAGGATATCAGGAGTTTCACAGCAAAGATTGTGTTTTTACTCATCATTTGAGTATACTTCATACCTTAGTCAGTAGCAGTAATGTGCCTTTTTAAAGTGAAGCATTAATTGATTAATCAAATCTATGCAGATTTAATAATTTCTTGGAACTCAGGATTGAAATTTAGTTTAGAGTAAACTGACTATAAAAATGTGTGAGAATGTAAAAGAGAGCTCTGTGTCTTTTTTCCAAAATGCTCAAAGCATTTTATAATATGACAGCATTAAGGTGGAACTTCTGTTGGTATATGAAATAAACAGTTGGAAGCATTCAGGTGAGAATAATTTCCTTCTGCTTTAAAAGGTACCCCGGTCCAGTCACACAGCTCCATCCTCAACATAAACGACTACTCGGTCAAAAACGACGTTTATTCCAAAGGTCAGCCCTGCATGAAGCAACCCCCCCTCCCCACTCACACACACACACACACACACACCTTCATTCTGAAGTGTATGACTTAAGAGTTTGTACTGCTCATAGAAAGTCAGAAGGCTGGGACCCTTACTGTGATCTCATGACTGCCAAAGAGAAGGAGTGGATCATTCGTCTGCAGATGATCCAGCTGCAAAGTGAGAATCCATACCTTGAGGACTATTATTACCAGGTGTGGAAGCAAAGATTTAAATCTTATCCATTTCATCTGATCTTTTTTTTTTTTTTCCCTTTTTAATACCACGTGTGTTTATTATGAATCATGTGCTTTTAACTTTCTAACAGGAGTATTATCGTCGAGTAGAAGCAAAAATGGCAGAGGAAGAGCTGGGCATCAGGAGCAAGCGAGAGCCACCTAAACTGACCACGCCTTACATCACAAAGACTGACGCCTACACACCAGGTTTTTTATCCAGTTGCCTTTTCCTGTTCCACTACAAGCTTTTTTTCCTTTTAGTCCAGTCACTGTTGAGACGTTAACGGTCTTAAAGGAATAATCTCTGTACTTGGAACAATTAACTTAACAAGATGCAGCAGGTGCTTTGCTAACTTTTACCCTCAGATTTGCCTTGAAGGTGTCAGACATGCTGACCTGGCTTAGTGTTGAGACTTATCCAGCCTCAATGGAACACCTGCCCACAAAATCATACATGATTAAATCTACAAAGCTAAATGGTTTTTCTCTATAACCGTACCTAAAATGCATGAAACACGTTCACCTTTTTTCATGTTGAAGCTTTTTGTGCTCTTCCAGTGGTGCACATTGAAGGCTCTTTGGGTCAAGTGGCCGTGTCCACATGTTACTCTCCTCGCCGGGCCATCGGTGCAGTTCATGCAGTCCAAGCTCACAGCCCATTTGAGGTGTTTATTTGTTTTTTTTTTTTTGCCCCCAGAACTGTAATATTGCATTAATCTGCACCTTTCTCGTGGAACAAACATTTATTTTTCTACTTTATTTTACAGGAACAAAAAGACACCAGACAAGAGCGGCTAGAGGTCCTCAGCAAAATAGAAAAGGTACGTTCTTTTTATTTTATTTCTATGCAGTTATTTGTATTTGAAGCCACCTAACACTGTTCACCTCTTTCCATCCTGCAGTTATTCATAGCTCTGCTGGAGGTGGAGGAAACGGAGAGAATGAAAAGCACTTTACGGTCTGTGGCGGAAGAGAGGAGGTTGATGGAGAAAACCCAGAGAAAAGCAGAGCACATCTACTCCCAACTGCAGCACCACAACTCTATGTGAGCTTTTGTCTGGTGGGAAATGTGGAAACATTGTGTCCAACTTGACTTCATGATGCACATTTTTTCCTCTTAAATGTGAAGATTAAGCTCTCAATTCTTGATGCAGAGATTCAGGAGAGGAGTTTCTTCCTTTCCTGCTCGTTTCAAAAGGTAAAAAGCTCCTCACCCGTCTGCTCCCGTTCCTGAAACATGAATCTGCACTAAAAATCTTGCACGTTGTGACCTGCAACCTTCCGACGTTAATGAGCAGAGACACAGAGGAGGTGGGTCAGTTTTTAAATGTCACTGTTATCTCGGTTGTGGTAACGCAAACCTGTGCTACATGGAAAGCGACGTCTGGAGGTCAGCAGGCATATTGCTGCAGCCTTATTTATATTTTGATTAGTTTGTATTATATTTCTCAGACTTTAGCCAAGAATACAAGTGGAAAAATCACATTTGCATTATAAGTAAATGAAAATTGGAGTAAATTGATCTAAGTAGTTGCCTGTAATTTGTTGCATTATGCAGCTGATTTGGTTGTGGGGGCGGCTGTGGTGGATGTAGTAGTGGGTCGATTCCTAACCGGTTCAAATCCCGGCGTCCACATGTCGAAGTGTCCTTGAGCAAGACACTGAACACCCAGTTGCTCCCGGTGCTGCGTCACCGATGTGTGAGTGTTTGTGTGAGCATATGGGTGAATGTGTCAAATAGTGTTAAAAGCACTATGAGTGCACTGATGTGTAGAAAAGCACTACACAAGTACAAGACCATTTACAGCTGTATATTAATGATTGCAGCTGATTGGCAGGTTTGTTCTTGTGGGTTAAATTAAATTTTTGGCTTCCTGATTTTAAATAAACATTTTTATTCTCATAATCTACCCCTCTGATCATTTTTAGGCCCTTCCAGTGCTCTATCCACCACTTCGAGATGTGATTGGTAGCCTGACGTTCAGTCAGCTTATCGCTGTCCTCAAAAGTCTGGCTGCTTCAGAGTCTCTGGCAACATACGAGTGTCTCTCACTGGCATGCCAAAACAAGGTTGGTGTTTTGTGTTGCTGTGTGGCTTTTCTTCAAAGGCTCTCCTCATGTTTGTTCTGCTTTCAGTTTGGCCTGTCCTTGCTGTATGCTCTCCTGTCACATGGGGAAAAGCTGCTGTCCTCGAGTGTTCCTCTTGAGCCCAGCCCTGGTGACTTTGAGATTTGGTGGGAATCTGGATTTGTGTAATTCACTTGATTGGAAAAGATTGTTTTTTTATGTTTTGACACATCTTTCATGTTCTTTTTTGGGGGTGGGTTTAGGACAGACATAATATTTCAGGTAGCAGGAGAGCTGTCCCAGTGTTCTCTTGTGGAGCCACTTGTTATGCCGTCTAACCTGCTCACGCTTTTCTGCCGCTACCTGGACAAGCGTACAATCCACCAGCTGAAAAGCAACATGGAGTAGGCAATCTTGTTGACTTTTCACATCATAAATACTTTATTTTAATGACCATCAAATGTCTTTTTAAAATTTTTTTTTTAGGTCTGCTACTGGATTCCTGGCTCTTCCATCTTAAGGAAGATGTCTGACATGTTTGACCAGGTTGTGGTGAGCACTGGACTGAAAGAAGCAGATGCATGAAACCTTGACTGCTATTTGTAACAGAAGCTGCATATCATGCCCTGAACTTTTCCATTCTGCGTCCTTGCCTTTCCCAAATCCCTCACATTTTTTTTGCACCTCAAACTGTTTCCCTTTTTATTTCCTTCATCATAGTTTTACTTTCCTCCATTTGGTCTCCACTTGACTACATCAGTGTTGTTCTTAACCATTTTTTTCCCTCCCGTTTTATCTCTTACAGGGATTATCCATGTCCATTTACATTACCATTTAATTTGTATTGAAATTCTGGGCTGTTCAATTTAAGTCTAATTCTTCAGGTACGGTGACCAGGTTGAGGATTGTGTTATTTATGAATGTACAGCTGAATTCATATGTTGATTATAATAACCATTTAAGGAAGTTGCCATGGCTCGACACATGCCATGCAATTTTGGGTTATTTTGTAAAGGCATGCATTGTGTATTCATGTGTAATATTATATAAGATGTATTTGATGTAATTTGTCCATCTTAAAAGTTTAAGTTGTGAAGATTTTTATTTATTGTATTAATTTGGAAACAGGAATAATTTAATCTGCACCCTTGTAAAGCACTTGCAAAATGAATAAAAAAAAAGAAATTGAAATTGCTCAGTTTGAAAATGTATTTGCTTTGTTCTAGTTTGTTGGCACATTTTATACTCCTGGATCAAATTTACATAGTGCAGAGTGGAATAAGTGCAACTTTTGTGGCCATATTGGTTTGTCACCAACATGACTGTTGGAACAGAGTTGGATACCTTTTGTTAAAGGTTCATACTGTCGTCTTTTTAAACTTTTTTTTTTTTTTATTTACCTGCTTTACATGTTTCGGCCACTTCCTGTGGTCTTCCTCAGAAGCGTCTTTTGGACTTCCTTCAAACTGCCTTTAAGGAGAAATGGCAGCTCACAGGAAGTGGTCGAAACATGTAAAGCAGGTAAACAAAAAACTGTAACAAAAAGAACCGTTTAAAAAAAAAAGTTTACCATTTTCAAGAAATCTGACAAAATAAAGAGCAAGTCATTAGGTTTCAGGGGGATTCTGTAAAAAAAGATTATTTACTAGGAGTAGAGAGCATAATTTGCCACTAGTTTCTCAAACATAATGCCCACAATCATTGGTGTAAAATGACCTGTATGCTTGCGCTTTAAGTTTAATATAAATGGTCGGAAAATGCTGGAAAGATTTTTTTTTTTTATAACCACAAGTTCTCAAACTGCCTTTAAGGAGAAATGGCAGCTCATGAGCCTACAGGCAGTACTTGCAATGGGTGTAAGTATTAAATGCGGTACACAATATTGCCTAGAAAGCATACTGAAGTGTTCAAAAAGACCGTATGTACATGAAACCCCCCCCTTTCTTTTTTCTGGTCAGTGATCTAGCAGGGTCTGAATTACTGAGTTATTGTATGAAAGGCAGCTCAGCACAAGTATGTTCAGCGGATTTCTGGCAATAGTTGCTTTAAGCCTTTAACTTCCTGCTCCACCAAATGGTAGAGGTCAATTTGCAGTGACTGATTTTTTTTCTTATGGAAATAAACCTGCTTAAACCATCTCTATCACTGTATGGTATGTTTATTCCATCAGCACTTTCACGTCTCTACCAGTTAATAAGCCTAACCTTTTAGCTAAAACCCTTATTATATAAACTTTTATTTGCCCATTTGTGTGTAAAATAGTCTGTTTCTAGATTCTCGAGCTCTTTACCCAAACTTTGCTTGAGAATATATAGTTCAGAAAAGGTGTTTACAAATCTTTCATTTCACCACAGAGCTGCTTGTACAGTATTTTGTGACTTGTAGTTAATAAAACAAACTTCTCACAGTTCTCTGCAACATTGGCAGGTGAGTTTGGTTTTTTAATAGCTATCATGTTGGACACTGAACAGCTGGCTGCAAACCAACCTGACTCGGAGCCTTGCTGGGCAACCTGCCTTCAACAGCTGCACACGAAAAGGCAGAGACATGGCTGCATGCCGTAAGGGAATCCCTCTTGAACAGTGGTGTGATTCTGTAACATCTTTGGAGGGTCACATGCTTACATCCTGTCCCCACTTCAAAGCTAAACTGACTGCACAAGTTAAGGAAAGATGGTTTCCACATAAACTTATCATTTGGGAGTAAATCTGTTGTCATCTATTCTGCTGAAGCCGTTTGCCGTTTCCACTCAACAGACCTGCAGAAACATCCCAGTTTACACCAAATTTCATTCAGTCTTCATGTTGGAGGTTATTATGAAACCTTATTTAAGTCTTGAGAAGTCAACATTACCAACCATTACAGTGTATTTATTTAGGAAAATAAGACCTCTCCTTAAAGTAAGGTTCATGTTAGCTAAATGAGCTCAAAGGCGACTTATCCCCCACTCTGTGTGTGCTGTGTAAAAGAAAAGAAAAAAAACTCATATATGCATGCACCAAACACATATTTCTCTCTATTTGAACACACACACATCTGGAATATCCTGCATGATAATGCTTCAGACAATGCCCACCCGGGCTTCCGTTAAGGGGATGAAAAGCAGGTTGATCAGCCATGAACTGAAGCGCATTCATCACCAGGTTGTGAAAAGCTGGACAGTTTGTTCAGAAGCCAAGTATGTGAGAGGTCTGGGTAGGCTGGGAAGTGAGACATTAACCTCTCCTTGACCTCATAAGGAGAGGATTTCGGCTATAAGTGAGGAATCTATGTGACAGGCGAGATATTTGGAAACAATATCTTCCTTCTTTTTTTCCCCTTTAAATATACAAAAGGTCACTTAATGGTGTTTAGATTGATACCATGGAAACCTTTCTGGCTCACTCGTCATTTTCATCATATCGCTCTGTTTTTAGTGATCCATTCAGAAATAAGGCTACATGGAACTGAGACAGGTTAAAGTTTAGTTTTTGTGCTATTAGTCTATAAATTTGTTTATCAGATTATCTTATCCTTATACCTGCTTACAGTCTGCTATCTGTGGAGTAATGATTTATTATGCTGATATTTATCTTTTCTTTATGTTAAGAGGATATTTCCAGTGTGAATTTTGATGTGTGAGTGATTTATATGCTATCTTGATTTAACTGCAGCTCGCCTAAATATTATGAAGAACATTATGTTCAACAGGCTTACAAGAAATGGATGAAAATTATACAATAAAAACTATATCCTCTTGATACTGTTCATCTATAAATGCTGGATTTGCTTGAGTAAATTTCACCCATATTACTCTGCTTTAAATAAAATCCTCTCTAGACTGTGAACAGCATGACGTAGCTCCAAAAATATTAATTCAAGAGACTGAGTCTGTTCCCTCTTTTGAGTCCATGGTTCATCAGTCAACGTCTAAACAGGTGAACTCCATCTCATTGCTTCCCTCTCTCTCCCTTAAGTGTTATAAAGTAGTTAATTATTCAGTCACTGTGTGTACACCTCGGTGTATGTCCTGACAAGCTGGGGAGGACCTGGATGCAGAGAACATCTAAAAGCAGCAGAAAGGGAGAGGAGGGGCGCCTGAAACCAGAGTGTGTATTAAACCCTCCTAATCAGAGCCAGTTTCCCACTTCAGAATATCTGGCCCATCCTTTTGGTTCTCTTGCTGAGTCTAAAAGCATTTTTCTTCCAGGTCCACCATGGTTGGACGACTCTTCCTTCAGAGTGCAGTGATTCTCTGGCTGGTGCAGGCAGCACACACGGGGGGTGAGTGTCAAATGATCAGGTTTTCATTATATAATCATTCAGTCAAAGGGGATTTGTTGTTTAATATCTGTAACAAATGCTGTTTATGGTAAAGTGAATCGCTTGAACAATGAACTTTGTTCATGCAGAAATTTGGACACCCTGAAGTTCTTCTACTGTAAATAGCTGAGCAGGAAAATGATTTTAATGTTTAACAATAGGACAAAGCTATAGATGAAGCATTTCTTCTTTTATAGTTTTTTTTATAGTTTAAATAAAAAAGATGAGTGTTTCAGTGTCAGAGCCTGATAAAGGCTGGAAAGTATGGCCACTTGTGCACGCACGTTTTAGCAGCTTCGATGTTTGGAGGACTGTTTTCCAATGTGTCTGCAAAAGGTTTAAACCTCTATAAGATCTAGGCTGCATTGCATGATCAATTCTTTTTAATATTTAGGGTTTAAAAAAAGTGCAGACAGTGTGACGTTTTCCAGTTGATCTACTTAATGCTCAACAGATTTGGAGTTTTAGGGGTTTTCTTATCAACCTTTGGCTCATTATTTTAAAAAAGGTCCACTCTGACTTGGACCTAATATAATTTATTGCTTTTTTTGTAAACTTCTAACAATAAATTTGATGAAAAACATGATTTTTTTCTTGTTTATTCTCAATTATTGCCTCCATAAATATCATACCCAGATAGGTGCTACACCGTAGAAAGCACTGTGTAATGTTTACTAAAACTTTATTTTTGTTCATGAAAAATATTTTCTTGCATTTTAAGTGTGCAGCTTGACCTCTGCTGTACCGGCTGAAGACAGTTTATGACTTACATGATCATGTATTTAGAAAAGGAAGGAACTCAAATCTCTTCAGATGCCTGAACTCTTTCTTTGTTAGCATTTCTTTTATTTCTCTCAAACTGTAAAATATGAAAAAAGAAAAGTCTAACATTTACACAGTCCACAGTACATTGTGTCCCTCCCAAATGATTGCATTTACACCACCCTGTCAGTCAGGAACATGTTAGTCTGGGGGTGAGACGTGTTCCGCGGTGTGTGTCTGTGGTCTTCTGCACACAGCGTGAAACTGAAATTATGAGTTGAGTTCCAGCCAAGGATGGTGATGATGTGGTTGGCACAGCAGACAAGCTCTGATTCCAGATCTTTCCGCTGGACTTTGGAGTTATTGTAAATCTGATGGACTGGTGGCCCCTTACAGGGTGTACCTCACCTCTGGCCCAGTGATTGCTAGGATAGCCTCCAGCTTCCTATGACCCTTCATTTTGAATAAGCAGTGCAGATAATGGATGAATGGATGTAAATCTGTCTCAGATTAATTAAATTGTGTCAGAAAAACCCTGAAATAATCAGAAATGTTCTTCCACACGCTCCTTTGATTAAAGTTCTGCCTCCAACACAAAGACTTGTCCGTCAGAACTGGTATTATCCATATAGTATGTTCAGTTTATGTAATTATAAAAATGTTGCATTTGTTTTCTTTTATAAACTAAAAGTTTCTTCTTGATTTGTTCTCAACATAGATTTGAAAAATGTATTTCTTCAATCTGGCTTCAAGATTTGTTTGAATGACTTGATCAGAAATCACAGGAAAGAGACATTTTTACTATACACTGGCACAAAGGAGTCCTTACTGCTGGAGGGAGGAATGAGACAAATGTCTTTCAGGTGGTCGGGTTTGCCTGCCGAATTTCAAACAATCATGTTAAACCGAAATCTCAGCGACGCGAGCTGTAGAGCTCAGTGTAGTCTGCTCTCTGCTGAGTTTTCTTGTGATGATGCGAAGCGGCCATATATTTTCTGCTTTCCCTTCACCCGCAGACTCGCTGTGTGAAATCAAAGGCAGCTTAGCTTTGGTGGCAGCAGGCATCTGAATGTAACACTCCCCTGTGAGAAAAGAAGAGAATGGTTTTACTGCTTTTACACAGTCGCTCCATTGACTTTGGCTGATGCTCCCAAAAATGTTTATCAATGCAACGACTCATCACAAAGCCAATCTTCAACTCGGTCATGTGAAGCCTTGCCACGTTTTTTTTGTTTTTGTTATATATAGTTATAATATAATGATGGGCAGGGCAGAAGAAGGGAAATGAGTACACACTCATTAACATAACTTCAGAGACTGGGACCTCCTGTTCCTGGATCCCAGCCCACACTGGTGACCAGTATGATGAGCTGTCACCAAACTGTTGAGGTTGTTTATGGATCTTCCACAAGCTGCTGAAGTTCCCAACAGTAACCCAACCCTCTAAGCTGAATAAAGTGTAATAATTGTCCTTATTTGTTGTACTGCTCTTTCCTCATTACTGTGTGTAATTATCCAATTCACCAAAAAACTGTAAACATGACTGAATACCAACAGGAGAACGTTGCAGGGAGATTTTAGGACACCTGTGTTACTCATTCCACAGAAGCACGATGCTTAGAAGTTTTACATCATGTAAATGTGATCAATCAGGCTTTCCAGTGATGGATGATGCAGCACCAGTTAGTATCAAAGAGAAAACGAACCAACTCAACACACATTTCTGTTTGTAGAGTTCATACATTTTGTAGCTTCAACCAGGATGTGAGTACGTGTTTCATTAATGCAGATGTTCGGCTTGTGCTGACGATGGTGATGAAGGTGAGGTTAACTATGTGCATTTAAACAGACCAAAAACAGATGTTTCATCTCAACAAGAAGAACTTGCATTTCATCATGGAGCAGCTTGACACATTTACACAACTGAACATACACAACACAATAACAAACCAAAGTATTTTTTAACACTTTGAGGCCTGATTTATAATAAAATAGTAAGAAAAATCCAACTTTATTTGGCCTTCAACAAAATGTAGCACAGAAATAAAGATTTTTTTTGTTTCTTTCTGTTCCTGTTACAGGTTACAGTGCTGGACATGGCACACCCAATGGACAAGGGCCACATCTTAATGGTGAAACCATCATATTTTGTGTTTCTCAGTCTGTGAAAGAATTTTTATGACCTTTTTTTTTGGTTAAAATTATAATGAACTCATCTTCAGTTTTCACATCTAATTTCTAGGAAATAAACCTCAGAATGCAGGTGGTTTGGGAACATTGCTGATGCCACCAAACGGTAATGTATATATGTACATGTATAAATGTATTTATTTAGGTACAGACGGTGGAGCCACTACATGAATATTCTGTGTATCCTGCAAAATTTAGTTTACAAAAAAATCCTGTAGCTATCGGACAACATGTAAATTCTTGTTTAAAGGTTACGGAGGTGCTGCTGGGGCGAATAAGGGAATAGGAACCAAAGGTACTTTTTTTTTTTACAAATTTTTTTATCATAATCAGAAGTCTTTTTGTTCTTTTTGTTTATTTTCTAATGTCCGTGTTTTGAAGGCTATGGAGCCGCAGCTGGAGCAACAAACGGACAAGGTGGGTTTTCCAAGACAGAGCAGACTTATTGCAGAAGAAGGGAGAGTTTGTGCTAATGTATGATGGCAGTACAACCAATATGGGTTGATGTAGCTGTGGTCTGAGTGACACAGGATATCAAAGCAGCACTGTTTTCTCTGACAGTACGCCTATGAAAGCACATTTTTGCTTTTTACTTTTTTTTTAGTATTTTCACTGCTATTTACTGATGTTTACACTTTGCTAATGCAGAAAGAAATTGCATCAGAAATGGAGCTAACAGTAGATGCAGTATCCTGAATACATATCCAGCCTTACAGTAGATATAAGTCAACTTTCTTAAATACTTATTGAATCTAATTAACTTATTTTTCATGCAGGTTATGGCCTTAAAGCTGGCGCAACACTTGGACAGCAGATAAAAGGTGGCACCGAACGTCTTATCAAAGTTACACACACTGAGTACATCATGTTAGCTTGAGTTGTCTTCTTTGTTACAGGTTACGGTGCTTGGGCTGGTGGAAACGGTGGACAAGCAACTAAAGGCAATGGTAATGCAGATTTTCAGAATGCATATCATCCTTTTTTTAATCTGTTGTGTTTATTTTCTAGTGAATTTTACATGTTTGTAGGTTTGCATGAATGTCATTTACATAATAATAGTTGCATTTGACTATTATTGTGCTTATAACAGGAGGGAATCTGTCAGTTTTACCAAATGAAAATACAGCTAATGCAGTTACTAAATACATCTTTCTGAATACTTTTACTGCCTTTTCCATGAGGAAAATAATTCAATTTATTATTAAATCCAGATAATTAAGAGATAATGTGATCCGTTTTGCAGGTTACGGTGTTAAAACTAAAAACCACAAATGGACAACTAATACATAATAAAATAATTTAATTAGTCTCAGTCACATTAAAAATATTGTTTTTGAAGAAAAGCTTTACTCTTGTTCCAGGTTATGTTTCTGGTGGAAATGGACAAGGGACCAAAGGCTATGGTAGGAAAATAATTAGTGTTTAATTACATGTGTTGTTGGGAAACTATACTGGACTGTATTACACTGACAGGGACACATTATAGAAAGTTAAAAAATATCTGTTATTTTAATCGAATGTCTCTCCTTGTTGCAGGTTATGTTCCTCAAACTGGTGAGTTATGGTGCACAGCGGCTAAAGGCAATGGTTTTTAGATGTGATGATCCTGTTGCTTAAAATGAGGGTGGAGTTTGACACACAATAGATTTTTTTTATGAAGCACTTCACTAAAAACAATAAACGTGCTGCTTCAATGAAACCATGAAACATTTTCCTAAAGTTTATATTCTTGTTAATATTTTTATAAATAGGTTAACTTAACTTAACTCTTGACAGATGAGGTCACAGTGGATGATGATATAGTGTATCTCATTACACTGAAAAGAGTGACTAATAAAGTTTAGCTCATTAATAAGCCTCACAGGAAGATACCAGCTGTTTTAGAATAATGCTCCTCATAGATTACAGGTTCAGTCTATGTGTTCAGGACTGAAAACATAAAGGTAAAATGTCATATAACATTTCTGCTGTGCTGTACCACTCATATGTAATGAGGTAATGGTGCTGCAGCTGCTGCACATAATGCACTTTTCTAATGTGTCTCTGCTGTTTGTTAGACTAACTAAATATCTACTTTTTTATGATTAAAGAGTAAGTGTAGAATTCATATTTTACAGAAGATTAGAAACTAGAATTTGGTACAGCTCAGTGTCCAGAAAAGTGCTGACACCGTGGCAGATATGACAAAACACTAAGCTGTGATTTGAAAAACCAGAACAAGTTAGAAGCAGCTTTATTTTGTACTATAAACCAGTTTTACTGTAGCTGTCACAATTTTATCTGACTGAAGCTAACATAAAGATAATCCAGATTAAATCCCTGCTTTCTAAAAACATTGATCACTGTTTGCATTGTGTTTGTAACGCAGGAGGAAATCCAGCAGTTTTACTCACCGGAAATGGAGCCCGGTCTCACGGTAGGTACCGTTTGCTGAATATCGCCCTGCATTACAGACCCTTACCACTGTTTACGTAACTCACATCAGTAAGTGATGCTTGGATAATAACCAGAAATGTGTGTTGAAGGATATGGTGTTAAAGCTGGTCTGACCAACGGACCACAGATGAAAGGTAATCTCATCCATTTCTCATCAAATTCACAGATGTCAGTGTGTTTTGCATTGAGCTTGATTCTTGCTGCAGGTTACGGTGCTCAGGCTGGTGGAAATGGTGGACAAGGAACCAAAGGCTATGGTAAAATATGATCTGTTGAATTTCAGCTCAAAAAAGAGTTTTATTTGCATTTTAAAGTAACTTTGTCAGTGGGTTTAGGTCAGGATTGTAACTGTCTGCTGCACATCAGGGTCATTGCTCAAAGCTTGATTTCTGTTTGCATTGTGTTTCCTACACAGGAGGGAATTCAGCCACCAGAAATGGAGCTAATGGTAGATTTACTGTTTACTGGATATTCTCAAGAAATAATTCAGTTTAATGGCATACTGAAATAATATGTTAAATATGTGACTTACATGGTAGGATTTGGAGTGAAAGCCGGCCCAACAAATGGACAACAAATGAAAAGTGGTGAGATAAATGTTTTTAAACATACACATTCACACACTCTAAGCAACGTGTTTTAATCAAAGTTTTCTCCTTGTTGCAGGTTACAGCCCACAAGCTGGTGGATATGGTGTGCAAGGTACCAAAAGCATGGAGTTGTGTTGATGAATTAGGGTGGATTTTGACACACTGACACTCACAGGCTTTTTTATTAGGACACAAAGAGGAAATTCAGCTTATGTGAAAAGAAGATTGGAGTAAAAATGGCCATAATTCAGTCTAAACATGTCACTTCACATTTAAAATATTTCAGATGATGTAATGCTTTAACATTGAACAACTAAATGGGTTCATTTTTATTAGGTTTAAACAGGGCATTTAAGATTAGAGTCTTAAAAAAAAGGTCCACAATGACTTTTCTGGATCTTATTGAAATTCTGAGGGATATTAGGGTGCAACAGGTCACCAGTCCATTGTAGAGTGTGTGAAACAAAATCAAAGAAATACAACAGTAGTTGATAATAAAAGTGAACTGAACAGAGTGGGACTGAACAGCTTTGTAGCCATCAGAGAACCGCTATTTAGCGAGGCTAACCCGACAAAGATGCTTTTATTTGCTGCTGAGTGAAGATTAGAGTTAGCCACAATGGAAGAAGAATATGTGGATGAGTCCACATTTACTCTGTTCCAGAGGGATGGACATGTCAGCATAGGAAGTGATGCAGCCATCCGACATAGTGCCTACACGCCAGCGAGGGCAACGATATGGTCTGGGGTTGCTGAAGTTTATCAGAGCTAGGTTCAGCAACGTGATGTACCCAAAGAATTAAGTCAGCTAGCTACCTAAAAGAGTGGGTTATTCTGTCAATGGGTTTCTTATTCCTTGATGGCAAAGACATATTCTAAAAGGACATTACCAGCAGTCATTTTCACACACGGACTGGTCCCAGCAGTCCACACCAATGGTCCATACCTGATTGTCACTTGGAATATTTGGCATGTGCCGGAGACGGATTTGTGCAGTGGTTGATTCCCGTGTTATTAATATAATATCTTGGTAACTGAATGCAACACTGGATGGAATAAATATTGTGACATAGCAGAAGTTTATTGAAACAAGTCAAATTTCTCATGAAATATTAGTGTGTGTGGTCTTTTATTTCTGCTGGGGACTTTTTCTGTCTGTTTGTGAAGGTCAGATTCCAGTTTAAAAGCCTCCGTATGAATGCTTTTAAATGAATGGGATATATTGTTATTTACATATGAGCAATGCAGATTTCTCACTGTGTTGATATTTTTGCTTCATTTTGTTTGCATTGTGTTTCTGACACAGGAGGAAGTCCATCAGTTTTACCCAGTGGAAATGCAGCTAGGTTTAATGGTAAATCAATGTTACTCAATCTTTGCTTCCACAGTTGAAATAATTTAACTTTATGAACAACTTTTATAATGTAATTATGGGGATTTTGATTGCAGGGTATGGTGTCAAAGCTGGCCTGACAAACGGACAACAGCATAAAGGTGGTGTGATATTTGTCTTACAGAACCCTCACATTCATTCACTGAATAAGAATGAGGTCGTATTCATTTATTGTTACACTTGCAGGTTATGGTCCTCAAGCTGGTGGACAAAGAATGAACGGTAAAATATTATAGGAAGATTTGTGATTTTTTTATGATGAATGACATTTTATGATTGACATCAGAATCTAATCTTTTTATGTGTACTGCAGGATATGGGCTTAAAGCTGGCCCAACAAATGGACAGCAAATAAAAGGTGGAACATTACCGTACGGTACATTTTACTGAGCTGTCACACTGAACACATCAGGCTTTAACATGAGCTTCATTCTTGTTGCAGCTTACGGTGCTCATGCTGGTGGAAACGGTGGACAGGGGAATAAAAGCAATGGTAATGAACACAAATAAATGAATTAGTTTAAATGTTGTTTAATAATTTGCTATCAAATCTAATTTGGCCTGCATGCCTAATTTACATATGATAAATATTTTACTCGCTTTGGTCTTTGTTTGCATTGTGATTATAATGTAGGAAGAAATCCATCAGTTTTACCAAATAGAAATGGAGCTAATGGTAGGTACTTCATACTCAATAAAGAAAATAATTCAATCCAGATAATTAGGTGATTATGGGATTTTGTTGCAGGATATGGTGTTAAAGCTGGCCCAGTAAATGGACAACATATAAATGGTATAAAAATAATTTTAATTAATCTCACTGATAAAAAATTCCTTAATTGAAACATTGTTCTTGTTACAGGTTATGGTTCTTTTGCTGCTGGAAATGCTGCACAAGTAACAAAAGGCTATGGTATGCAGACGTGTTGATACTCCATATGAATTAGGATTAATTTTGACACATGGACACTGTGGGTATCACATGTTGAACTGCATTTAGCAGAAAAGATAATTTAATAAGGACATGAAAAAGCATAGTAATGAAAAACGCTAGTTATTTTAGTTGCCTGCATTAAATTCAGGCTCAATGTGGTGAATATTTGTGACACGTAAAGGGGTGTTGCAAACAGAAGAGTGGAGTTAAGTTTCCTCGTGTCTGTGTGTTTACCGGTAGGTAATGGGGCTGCAGCTGCGGCACAAAATGGACTCAGAACAAAAGGCAATGGTAAAATCATTTGTATCTGATCATTTATGTTAGCTTTTTTATTGTCTTCACCAATTTTTTGTTTTTTTAATTAAATTTTTTAAAAGAAGCATCAAAGTTTTTGTTTCCAACATTTAAGATCATCTGCATTGAATTTTAACTTTGTAAACCTTTTTCAACATTACAATGTAACATTTATGTAATGATTATATAAATGTTACATTTTCTCACCTCCTGTTTTAGCAGATTTATCCATGCTGGTTTTCTTCCTGTTCTTACCTGCTTTTCTTTACACCATCCAGCCACAACAGCTTTGTTGTTCTTTCAACATTTTTTCTTCATTTAAAATGTTGCAGCTTATTCAGCAGCATTTTGTTCAGGCAGGCATTAGCATTAAATTGACACACTAACATAAGGATGACCACTGCATGCACGATATGGCACAGGATAGCGTCATTGGAAATATAATGATAGCACTGCCAGGAATAACCCAATAAACAAAATAAATAACCAAAATAATTGAGAGAAAAAGTGAAAGACATGAACTTGTGCTTCTTAGTATAAATCATCGGTGGAGGACTGAACCCAGAGTTGCAAAAATGGAAAGAGGAGTGCACATCTCACATGTCACATGATTTATTTGGCTCACATCACAGATAGAAATACACTAACGCGTTTTGGCACAGAGCCTTCATCAGAGCTTCTCCCACAAGAACCAAAATAATTTTTCATTCATGATTTGCTCATTTAACTAGTGAGCTTCCATTTATACCCAATAAAATGAATATTAATTGTAATCTGTATTTAGTGGGTTGATGGACTATTTGTTTTTAAACCATTAAACAAACTCACTTATTATGAGACATCATCAGAGCTGATTTATTTTTCATTGTTCTTGTTGCAGGTTATGTTCCTCAAGCTGGTGGATATGGTGGACAAGGAACAAAAGGCAATGGTACTTAGATGTGAATATAAAGTCAACCAGTTAGTGTTGCAGTAAATGCACTCTGAGCATCTCATCAGAGAGTCCTGACAAATACACTGCAATGCAAAAAGCTCTGCCATAAAATCTACACTTTGAGTTTAATTAAAGAGAAAGATGAGAAATTAAGCTGCTAATATTTCCAAAACTGTTGTGTTAAATCTTTTCTCAGGTAACGGTGGCACAGCTGCTCTGAATAATGGACAAGCAATGAAAGGTATGGATATGTGTAACACTATCCATCTCTCTCTCATGGGTATGTTTGTTTAAAGCATGCTGATGAAATGATCTCCTAACTGGGTACGAGTCATAAAAGAAGAAATAAAGAGTTGAAAATCTTTGCCTTTTTACAGCATTACATGTCAGTACTGTATGTTTAAATACTTTTATCTTTTTGACAGGATATGGTGCTGGAGCTGTATCTAATAAAAATGTAGTGAAAGGTAATGATAATGTTAGTAATAACTAAATCTGAGCATTAAAACATTGATGTACAATAGAGCTGAATGTAATAATCGTCTATAGGTCAGGGAGTGGTAGCTGGTCCAGCTAGTGGAAATGGAGCAAGTTCAAACGGTGAGAAATAAAAGGTCAATAGGACATTTTCAGTTCTCAAAAAAAGTATTTGTTTATTATATAAAAGGAAAGTCTGTATTTAACAGGACAGGGGGGAGCTGGAAGTAAACCAATGAAGGCTTATGGCCGACCACCATATGCAGCAGGTAAATTCAGCAATCAGACCTTCATTTTAATGCTGCATTTACATTTATATTAAAATGTATATTTGTGACTTAAGGCGCAGGTGTAAGATCGTTTGGAGGATTTGGAGTCCCTCAGCTTGCCAGGAACCAAGGGAAGGGTAAGTGAAGGCTATGGAACAGTGCTGAGCCCACCACCTGACACACCAGTAACATCTGTATTGATTTTTCCAGCATATGGCAACAATGGTTATAATGGTTACAGACCCAAACCCATGGGAGGTGCGTCACACAGCATTCAGTAATAAGGAATTTACCCTAAAGACTCTAAATTGAATACTGTGAATAATTTGCGTGTTTATAGGACAAAATGGGGGTTATGGAAGTGCTGGTTCGGCTCTGGGACCTCGTTATGGAATTGTAACACTGTAGGAAATGATGGGCCAACACATCTGCTGTGCAACATATTTATTTTTGTAGAAACTGCAAAAACAGAAAAATACAGGTTCAAAGGAGCGTACTCGGTGCGTGGTCTGTACACTGTCTCATCACGTAGTGAC
>JBAMHV010000023.1:11033329-11059214 GCA_037177535.1 Pseudomugil gertrudae
ACTTCTTCTTCTGGAGCGTCAGCTACTGATGCGTAAAGTACCGAGTGCCCTCTGCTGGCGAAACTTATATCACACTACATTATAGCAAATTAGACATTAACAGTAGTTTTATCAATCAAAGTGACCTTGAGCATAAAAATTAAATGGGGGGCAACTATTTTCATGTATTTATATCTCATAGTGCCACAGAATGAAAGGACCAATGAATGGTATGAAGTTTAATCCTTGTGTGATCTTTTTTGGCTCTAAGTTGCTGCTCAGCTCCATTCCTCTGACTTGATAAATATTTACAGGCTATGGCGCCACAGCTGGAGTGTCTCATGGACACGGGGCAAAATCCAAAGGTACATATTACAGACAATTCAACTCATCACAGCAAGTTTGATAAAATGACAAACTTAAAGTAATCTGATTTGATGTTTTGTCACATAAAAAGGTTATGCTGGAACCAGAGTAGCTAATGGCAATGGAGCTACTCCAAATGGTGGGTTAATATCATCATAAATGGGTTACATTTGGAAAGGAAAATGATTTAAATTCTTGTTTTTGCTGAACCATTAAGGTTATGGAAATTTGGATATTTTGTTGTTGTTTTACTACTATTACTTAATGTTTACTGTAAGTTGATTTTTATTCCAGTCTGTTTTCTTTTTCTTTTTTTTTACTATCTTTATATAGGACTTGGTAATATTCCTAATGGGTATGGTGCCAATACTCCAGGTAAGTGTCGTTTTTCCTTCCTCACATCATTTTACAATCGAAGTCTTTCATGACTTAATGGTTTGAAAGCATTTGAAACTCTTTTTAATAACATTTTAATATAAAAGTTAAGGAAGTGCAGCTGTTCCCAAACGATACGATGCTAAGTCCAATAGTATTGAATAATAATGTAAAGAAGAAAGCACAAAAAACAGCCACACATGGCAAATAAAAAAGGAAAATATTTTAATATTAGTATAATTTACTTTTCTTTACTTCAATATAATATTTGACTCTTTATTTTAAAATAAAGTATTCCCATACATCTAATTATTTGTTTGACAAAATTGATATGAATATAAATATACATGGATATTAAATATGTTTGTCATTTTATGGATAAAGTTCTGTTAAAGAGAAATCATCAGATTCAAACTAAAATCCATGCATAATATTTGTTGACCCAAGGTTATGGAGCTGCAGCCGGGGGATTCAAAGGATATGGTGCTCAAAACAATGGTGATAATTTCTTTGTTTTCTTTTATTTTTAATATATAAGATATTGTATTGCCTGATTTTTTTTATACAGAACAGGACTTAAAGTTATAGACATAATGTTGTTACACACATATTTGTTTAGACAATTTATGAATACCTATTTGTTTTGTGATTTTTATTAGTTTTATGTTCTTAGATTTATATCTCACCAGTTGTTCAGTACATTTATCGTTTCCATCTGAATTCTGTCACAAGGTCGCGGAGTCGGAAATGGTGCTGCTCTGGGTGCAAATGGAGGTAAACTGGTGGTTAGATGTCTCTGTCCATCACCAAATGTATCCTAAAATTCAAGGACATAAGTTCCAAACAGCAGTTCTGGTGAATTTATCTTTACCTTGAAACACAATCGTTGTTTTTACATACAGACAATCACTGTTTGCAGGATATGGTGGCTCTAAACCTCACATAAGTACAAAAAGAGTTAGAGCAGGGTCCCAGAGTGAAGGTGGGAAAGACATAGCACCAATAAAAAGTTATTATGGTTTATAACACGCATCAGTTTGGAGCGTTAAACCAAACTATCCTTCATCAGCATATCATCAGACAAACATCAAACAAAAGACAGGATGTTTTCTGGATATGGTGGTCTTGCTGCTGGTAAATCCTCCTGCAGATGCTCGTGTTTGTCATCTTCACCTCTTAAAATCTTTGTTGTTAAACGACATTGATCTGCAGAAGTGTCCACACTTCTGCTGTTTGCATGTCTAAAATGTACCCTTTGTGTTTGGTTCTCAGGTTATGCCATGATGCCCAATGGAAAGGGTCAAGCTGTAACAGATGTGGCTGCATCTAATGTAAAGAGCCTTAAAGGTGAAGTTCTGTCTCTTCAGCAGGAGGCTGTCTCATCTCGACCAGTTATAACTCAAGGTGAAGTGCCTCATGCTCCGGAGCCCACGAGTGGTATCCATGTTGTGGTGATGCAAGAAAAATACCAAAAAAGCTACTTAAATACAAACAGATGTAATTTTTCCCCAGAAGCCACTCCAGAACCAGCATCAGTATATCGAGACTCAGAACCTGCACCTGAGTCTGCATCCATGGGACCAAAGGATAAAAGTCAGAGAGGAATCACACGTGAGAATGCACCAGTGGTTCCAGAACCAGTTCCAGCTTTTTCTCAAGGCAAGCGCCGTTAACATAAAGCCGACTGTGTCGTTCTCAGCTCCACTATCCTGCTTTTCTATCTAAATTATTACAGCGAAAGTGCTGCACATGAGGAAAAGCCTTGCAGTAAATATTGTTTTGGAAGTGCAGCTTAAGGGGGGTGCTGAAAAAACAACCCCCTGCCAGGTTGTTTCGGAAACACTGGCAGCTAGAAGTACAGGATGCATCTCTACCATGGAAACTGACTGTGATCAGACCTGAATTGCATGCGAGGAAGCAAACATCAAGAGTCTGTCTGAAACGAGATCGGACAGGCTCCAGGTCAGAAGTCCTTCCTGCTGGGAAAACACAGAGTTGCCAAATATTGATCCAGCAATCTTCTTGGCTTTCATTCTTTTGATTGTTTATGTAATAACAGCTGCATGCTCGTTTCAGTTTTGAATCAGAAAACCATGTGTCTTCCAGCAGTGCTGTACATATAAGTCATCAATATGCAAATTTCACAATATAAGTGTGAGCTTCCTCATAAGGTGTTGTGCATTAACCCCTTAATACACAAGGAGTGAAATTATACGTTTAACCCACTCACTCAGGATAATCCTTCTCGGTTAACATAACAAATAAAAGATTATTTCCCACTAGGCGCTGACCTTTCTGTCTCTATCTTTCAGAGAACGGAGGAGCTTCTGTCTCTAAACAACCCAAACCTGGTAACCGTTTTTGTTTTATCAGTACGTTGTTAGATAGCTGAAACCCTATCTCACTCACAATACATGAAAACTCAATTTTGTTGACCTGGAACATTTTTAACTAGTTAAATTTTAACTCACATCACAGCTTTTGTTTATACTTTTGTTTATTCTCACAAAACTAAGACCAGCTTTAACGTTTTGCTGGTAAATAAAATGTAAAATAGGTCACAAAGACCGGATGGTTTATAAAATAGATGTGTTCATCACTATGAATTCTTAGATTGTGTTTTTTGTTCTTGTTATGCACTGGTATTGCAGACTGTGGACCAAATGGAAAGTGGATGAAGATACCAGGACCTGGTAAAATAGCAGAGATGATGTGTTTAAATGATTACAACACTGAATATTTAGTGGTCCCAACATGATGCTCAGACTGTTATTAGTCTAAGCTGAATGCTTATTTGTTTTCCCCTCTCAGGTTACAATGCAGGCATTGGCACCTCTGATGGCACATATACAAAAGGTATTTAAACACCATTTGATTTTTATTTTGTTTATATTCATTTATGGGCCTTAAATTTGTTTTGTGGTCATGGGATAAAAACCGTTACCCAAAGCAGACATGGTTGTGAACATGATGACAAATCCACCTTTGTTTTCTTCCTATTATTCATGTGTATTTAAGGCTCACAGTGGATTGTTTTGCTGATATTGATCTATTGTTTAGGGTACAGTGGCACTGCAGGGGGATATTCGAATGGAGGAGGACACAAAGCAAATAAACCAGGTAGAATGCTGAACAAATAACTAATATGGTTCTGTGTTTGATATGAATTACATATATTTTCTCAGGTGTTTTTACTTTTGGTTAGATGCTTTTCTAAAGATTTTTTTTAAAAAAAAATGTTTCTCAAAAGGTTATGCAGCTGGAGGTTTCCCTGGACAAAGTATTGGAAATGGAGCAGGTACTATTTTCAGTCCGGATGTGCTTTATAGTTTAGAGTGCACTTTGATATTTTCTTGCTTGCCCTTTTTTAAACTCATAAGTAAAACTGTGTGATATTTAAAATGGATTTGTGCTTGCAGGACTGGGATATCCTTATGGTGGGAAAACAGTTCAGCCTGGTAGCTTTACTTTCTCAGCTTAATTATAAAACCTGAGAGTGAAGAATGCGGTTTGATTAGTGCCCTTTATGTGCCCAGGTTATGGACAAGGAGCCTACCCTGCAGCTGGATATGGAAGTTCATATGGAGGTTTGGTTTAAATAAAAATCTGGTGACATAGTTTTGTAATTATGCTTGTTAACTGGTTATTAGTTAAACCTAATATACAACTAAAATGCTGCCATTTCTCTCTGGAGAAAAATAAGTGATTTATGTTGCGGCCCATTAGATTACTTTGTGTTAGCTTCAAACACTGAGGTACTGTGTGCTTTTTAAAGGATATGGGAATGGCTATGGTGCACAGCCTAACTATGCAAGTAAGGACATAATAAGGAATGTAATTAAGATGTATTTTAAATGTATTTAATTTTGTGTAAATTACAGCAAAGTCAGCATTTTCTTTTTCCCAGGTCTTGGTCAGGCTGTGCCTTCAAATCATGATAAATCAGGTATGACAGGAGACTTTAGTGGATACAGTTTGGGTTCAGTGCAATATAAAGATGAAGTTTTGAACAGGACACAGAGAACAGTTAAAATAACGTATTTATATTCACTTTACAGGAGGCAACAGACAGCTTCCAGTCAATGGAGCCCCAGTGGTTCCTGTTGGACTCGATGGTAAGGCCATTGTGTAACAATCATACCTTAGAATATGTGGCTTTGTTCAGACAGAAATGTCCGTATAGTGTTGATGTCTGGTGGACTGCTTGCACAGTTTGTTGTCGTGTGAGAAGATGATTATTCCCTCAATAGGAGGATAGAAATGTTACAGGTGTGTTTTCCTTCCTCTTGTGTAGGAATGAGTCAGTTTGAGCCTCAGTCTGCTGGACTGAGTCAAAATGGAAAATTAGGCAGTTTGTATGGTATGTAGGACTTCACACTAACATTTGGTAAAGCCCGTTAAGATCCATGAAAAAAAGTGAAGCTCACAACATTGTTTCATAATGCTTCAGGGATGGGTGACTTGCCTTTCGCTGGTCAGACATATGGAGCGGGTGCAGACAAATCAAACAACAAGTATGGTGAGTTTCATGGGAATTCAAGGGAAGGTCTAAGAAAATATCAAACGTATGCTTATCTCTGTTTTCCTTCACTCTGCTTCAGGCATTGGTGGGCTGCAGTTTGGTGGACAACCCATCAGTGCAGGTATTTATCGTTATTGTAGGCCTGTTTTGATTGTAAACAAAATTGATCTGTGAATACCAAAATATGTTCAATGCAAACATTCTAACAGCATTTTGTTCCTCTAAAGGTTATGGAGTTAACCCCTATGAGCCTCAAGGTGAGGCCAACATTAATAGCTAAACACTTAAATTTAAAAAATAAAAGAAATTCGCTTAAATTTCAGTAACGTTAGATCATGTCAATCATCATATTTGCAGGTGGTTTTGGTGCCTCCATGGGAGGCGATCCTGTGACTGGAAAATATGGTCAGTGTGATGTAATAAGAAGTCTTTGCAGTTTTAATATGATGGGTATAATCTTTTGAACATATTTGCTTTGAAACAGAGTAATTATAACAAATCGTATATTTCCTTTCGTATAAGGGTATGGCGGGATGCCCAATGCTGGACAGCTTCTTGGCAGTAATGCAAACACACCGGGCAAATATGGTGAGCAGTTTGTACAGTTGTGATTTTCTTATTAACTCACTTAAAATCTCATGCACGCTCCTGTTTCTCTGTCATCATTTCTTTTTTTAGGTTATGGAAGACTCCCTCATGAAGTTCCACATGTTAACCTTAGCCCGGAGGCTAAATCGACTGGCCAATATGGTAAAAAAACATACATAAAAAATGATTTGAATGGGAGAAGCACCTTTATGGAGCATTTATGATTTAATCTTGCTGTACTTCATTCATTTGCTTTCTGCATATACTCTTATTAAGGACTTACTGGGTCACCATATCAGCCAGAACCCACTGGCCTTGGACATAATGGGAAGTCAACAGGAATATATGGTGATTTACCAAAACTTCACAATGTTTTACTGTCATTTCTTCATGTATCCAAATAAATGTCATCTTTATGTGGTTGCCCACACTAGGAGGTGGTGATGCTCCATATGCAGCACAGACCGCTGGTTATGGGGGTGAAATTAAATCTAGAAAATATGGTACAGAACATTATACGTGTTTTAATTTGGCTCTATGGGTTTATCTTTCTGTATTTTTAAAACGATTTAATCTCTTCACAGAAAAACAGGAACCGTATCAGTCAGAGTCTCTTGGGTCTGAAACTGAAGGTAAAGCTGGTGGAAAATATATTATGTCACGTAACAGTTAGGATGGAAATAAATAAACGTGACATCTTTTTATGTGTCTTGTACAGATACAACTGGTTTAACTTATGATTCTCGGCCACTTGAGCCAGATTCTGCTGGAAAACACTACGGTGCGTCAGAACAGGTTTCTTTATGAGAAGTCCAAGATCCCAAATCCTCCTGTTAATCTTTTTCCTCTCATTTCCCAGTAAAGGGACTGGTTCCAACTCCAGCACTTGCAATTGAAGGTGAAGGGATGCCTATTGATAGATATGGTAACGTGTATTACTGCATGTTTATATGTTGAAACTTCATTACATTCAATTAAACATTATTCTGTTATTTTCAGAAAATGTGGGCTACATAAATGGACAAATACAGCCAGAAGGTAAGCTATAAATACTCATTAAAATAGTAGATTACAGGCAGTAAAGAAAACATTATAAGTTTAGACATATCAACATTTGCCCTGTTTTCCCATCTTGCTGCTCTGTTTCCTCCAGTACCAACTCCCAGTCCCACCTTGGCCTACCCATCTGACCACATCGAGTCTTTCACACATGATGGAACGGGTGTTCTGGACTTGTCCGACTCAGAGGGCACAGCAAGTCTCCTTGAATCTGCACTTTCTACAGAAATGCAGGGCAAAGTACCCGGGCAATCTGACGACTTACAACAACTACCACGTCAGATACAAATTCAGCAACATCTCAAACTGCATTTCCACCCACAAGGCAAGTTCAGGCGGGGTGCAAATTAGTGTTGGACATGCAAGAATTTAACAAAGATTAGAAACAGGAATTAAATAAATAACTGGAAGAACTCAGAGAGTGCACACCTCAGCCAGGTCATCAGGACGCTGACCTGAAAAAAGTCAGCTCACACACTTACCAACACGTCCTCTCAGCGCTCTTATGTTTATTTCAAGCTAATTACAGTGCCTTTCATATGAAAATGGATTTTCCTGTCATCCCCCCCTCTTTGTGATGTGTTGCTGCATACAAGGTCAAACTGGAACATCAGCTTTGTTGTTTTACAGGGTTTATGAGATTGACAAATCATTACATTTAATTATTCACATTTAAACAGCATCCTATCAGTCATGGAAGAGCAAGTCCCCAGTTTCTTGCTAAAATGGGTCATTATTAAATGTTACTGGTGTCATTGTTACTGAATATGATACCTGATGACATAACTGATTAGTTAAAAGTATTTCGATTAACTCATAACATTGTGTCTCTGCCTTTAGGAGCAAAGAACAGCAAATATGATTTGAATGGCTTTTTTGGGAATAGTGGCTTTCAAGGTAAAACAGCTCGACTCATATAGATGTTTGCTTTGTACTTATTTCTCCGTGACAACACTCACCTTTCCTACTCTTTCCCCCTGCAGGTTAAATCTTCAGTAGAATAAATTGGAGCCCTTTTTCACTGTTAATTGTTTTTTGTTACTTAATTGTATATTTTTTGCTTCCCTCTGTCAAATAGTGCCGGTAGTTTTATGTTTGTAAGTATGTAGATGAAATATTACAACATTTTTTCTGGGTTTCTGTTTCACTGTGAACTTTTGCAACCTCTTTTTGTCCTGCACTTACTGTTCACTGAATGCAGCGAAACTGTTGGAGAAATGCAGTTTGTCCATCACATGTGGTCATTATTTTTTACTAAAACTGTTATTTTTCTTGGTAGATCAAAATATTTCTACAAAATACTGTAATAATAAATCACTCTTATTTATTTTATATGAGAAAGGGTTTTTTTTAAATACTTGTTGCAACCATCTGTTTATTATTGTACAGTACTTGTTTGATTAAAGCCCTTGAAGAATATTATAATGTGTGATTTTATGCATTTCAGAATAGACAAAGCCGTGTTATATTTTCAGATTTTTAAGTGATGGCATATTCTCAGTGCTTTTAAAGTCGGTGTGCTTAAGAAATAAAACACCTTTAACTGTTTACATTAAATTCCCCGTCTGTCCTCGCTGCAGCTTGTGTGAGAGCTGTTTGAGGTCAACAAACAGGAAACACCTCTGTACTTTTAGTCAGTATCAAATGAAACGTGAAGTTTATGTGCAAGTTAGTAATTGGCCGTGACAAGGAGAAGCTGCAGTAGTGCACATGCCGTTTTGTTAGGATTACCCCAGATTAAGAATAAAAGCCGTGTCCTGATTGGTCCTGTTAAAACCATGCCACTTAGTTCAGCTCAACAGGTTGCCTCCTTTGAATTACACCTGTCCCATGATGGGTCTCGTGGATAAGAGTTGCCGGCCGGTCATGGTCACACCCATGTCTGAGAGTCCAATGCGCAGGATTTATTAGGATGTAAATGTAGATGTGGAACCTGTTGTGTCAAACAAATGTACGCGCACCGGCTGCAGGAAGTCATGACGGTGCTTTATCAAGGACCGAGGCTGTTGGACTTTACAAAGACTCCTACGCATCTGCAGTTCAACAAATATGTCCTGACGGGTTATCGGCCTGTGTCCACAGCTCAAGAGTGCCTCAGGAGTCTTTTCTACATGCACAATGAGCTGGGGAACATTTATACTCATGGTGAGTACAGATAATATAGATTTTTTCTCCTCCTTAGAGAATCCCCTCCACTAAGTACTATTCTGTATCTCTTCATACCATATCTGAGTTATATTCAAACTATCTACACATTACTTATAAAAATCACAGAGCTGTTGATCCTATTAAGCAATATGAGAGGCATGCAAACAAAACGGTTCACCACCTGCCAACTACTCTCACTTGTGCCTGGTTCCAAGCATCTTTGGCAAGACTGTAACGAGGATATGGGGTATTAGCTGTAATCTGCTCAGGGAATCCCTGTGTTGGAAATATCTGACGGTTAACTGGGTCTTCAAAGGTGGTTGATGCTTTTCAATAGTAATGTGTGGATCTGCGGCAAAGATTCCTGAAAAGGCCTGTATGTGTGTTTGATTACTGTTAAATATTTTAAAATAATGCCTCTTGTTACATTTATAAACTGAAGCTGTTAAAATTATTTAAAACCAGTAATAATAAAATGCATGACCTGAAAACTGAAAAGTCTTGAACTTTAGAAGGCTTCTTGTTCTTGTCCCATTTTCCCTTTCGGCTATCCCATAAGTTCATTAAGACTAACACTCTTAGCAAGGGGAAGTGAAGGGTATTAGCATTGAAGTATCGCACAAGTTCCTCCGTGCATCCTCACCAACTACCACGTTTCTTTGTTTTGGATGAAAAAATAAAAACAGAAAGAGGAACAACGTGTGGGCCATTCGATAGCTCTGTTGTTCTGCATCAGGGAATTTTTCTATGCCAGACCTGAAAATAGCTACAAAAAAGGATGTTAAAAATGAACTAGCAGCTGTCAAATCCAGTTATAAATTCATTTTTAATGTTTATTTGTCAACACAATTTGCAGTTCTGAAGTGAAATGTAAATTTCATTCATTCAACACTCTAATTTACTCCAATTTCTCCTCCTCAGGCATTCCCTTCTTCCTTTTCTTGGTGCTCCTGCCTTTTAGTATCCCCTGGATGGAAGTGGAGTGCCTCTGGCTATGCATTGTTCATTACTTGGCCTGCCTCTGCCCCACCGTTGGCTCAGTGGTCTACCACTTGTTTATGAACCATGTGGGAGGAGAGCATGTGTATGACACCTTGCTCTCCCTGGACATGTTTGGGGTCTGCTTAGTTAACACACTGGGTATGTTGCAGAGAAATAACCTCAGATGATCTGACTGAAATCCTACATTTCTTAGAGCATGCTTTAGACGATTCAGTAGTGTTGCAGGTTTTTACGTAGTCATACACAGTTTATACTACTAAACATCCAATTTTCCTCTTCAGTTAGCTTTTTATCATCTTAATAGGACTTGTAATCAAAACACTTCATCCACAAGAATTTGGTATAATGATTTAAAATAAATCTTGTTGTCTGGATTCAGTCTAATAAAAACCCAGGAAATATGTAACTTCTGGTGGAAGAGGATGAAACATCACTTAGAAGCACTGGATAGGACCACCAACTCAGCAGGCAGAAAAATATTCATTTGGGTGGAAGGGTTTTATAAGGAGGACAAGATTAAGACAAGAGAAATAAACAGCTGTATAAATGGCCAGTATGTAACATATAAAAGATCTTATTGAGCTACAGAATATAAATACATGCCTGCAGATCAGGGCTCTTTTACCAAGTCTAATATGTCTCACATAAATAATCATATTTTATCATAAAATCATGACAGCAGTATCAATAATAAAATCCTTTCTCTCTGCAGGGGCACTTCCAATCATTTACATCACCCTCCTTTGCTACCCCAGCGTGCAACAGGCGGCCTTGCTAGCTTACATCCTCCTATCAGCCTATGGGATCTACTGTGCCACCACAGCCCGAACAAACATCCTGCGTCTACGTGCTTTCATCTGGCAGGCTATGTTTCGCTTCACCCTCTTCCTGTTCCGGGTTTATGGAAGTGGAGTGGGCAGCCCAAACTCCCTTCGCCTCTTTGTCATCATGGACTTACTAGCTGTACTGGGAGGACTGGTCAACATCATCCAGATTCCTGAGCGCTTTAGCCCAGGCCTGTTTGATAACTGGGGCAACAGCCACCAGATAATGCATATAATGGTTATCTGTTCAATTATCTACTTGCACTGGGGCACTATGGAAGATTTAGCCTGGATTAAGACCTACCAGTGTCCGAATGAGTGATGCCAAGTCCATCTAGTCCACACAGGCTCACACTCAGTGCTGCGCAACAGGGAGGGTGAAAGTAAATGCACTTTAGTTCTAGCTGCAGAAAACCAGAAACGGTGCAACTCAGTTAATGCTATATTTATAATAAAATGTAAAAATCCTGAGCATACTTGATTTATAGCTTAACATGCAGTGGTTCCTGGATTTTAACAAAGAGCTGGAAAATTAAATGAATATGTAATAAATTATATATTTTTATACACTTGCCTGGTTTGTATTTAATCAATGCATGAATAGGAATTGTTTTAAAAAGGAGAGATGATAGCAGTGATTGCATGACTATTGTTTAATTGCAAGAAAAATAAATTGTATATACACTACCAAAAAAAAAAAAAACTAACAAAAAATCTCTGATGTTGCAGCCTGTAAAGTTTATCATTTGGCAATGAATGTTACATTCTTATCGTTAGATATTATTGGACATTTCTTTCTTTATTTTTCATTCAAGCTTAACCTGCACTTCTGAAAGACACAGCCACCTTCAATCCAAAATCATCAAAGCACTTAAAACTGCATCAAATCGTGAGAAAGTGTCGCCGTATTTGAGAAACGTGTTAAATTGATTCTAAAGAGGTGCAGATGTTGCAGAGGTAGAATACCTCCACCACCGTCCCGCAGCTTCATCATTTAATAACAGAATCACTGCAGTGCTGCGTTATGGTGAACATTTCTGCTCTCTTCTGTCTGCATGCTGAAAGTCTGCCCTGCTGGTGTGGACTAGTCTTCATCTGAGCTGCTGTCTTCCTCTCCCTCAGACAGGTCAGCGATGGGAAAGCGTAAGATGGCAGCCACTCCGCTCAGCTGAGTCAGTTCTGAGGAGGCAAATGAAAAGTAGTTTTTCTCAGGTTTTATTCACACATCCTACAGGAAAGACAGGAAGAGCCACAGAGTGTATCTGATATCTGCAATCGACAAGTGACTGGACACGCTTAATCTCTGCTTAACCAGCTGTGTCCATTTTCTGACTGGTGCTTGAAGGTTAGTGTTGATTCTGAAGAGATGATACCTTTTGTGGTTAAATAGATGCCATTGTAAAGTAAAGTTTATTTGTAATGCACATTAAAAAAACTACATCAGGTGACAAAAAGTGGTGTACAAAACAAAGCTCTAAGTTATAATTTAAATAAAAGTACTTATAAGAGACTAGAGAACAATAGAAAGGACCTAAATGCTAAATAATGTAATAATACTGCTACATTAAGCCTGAAGAGGCTGTACAGGGATATAAATGATTGATTGTGTAAATACGTTATTATGAAGTGCTTATAGAAAACACAGTTTGAATGTAAGTGAAGTGTAACTTACGTTCACCGGACACATGAAGGCTGGAGAATATTCTGCAGAAAGAAGACAAGAAAACTTTTTAAAACATTTGGAAACTTTATTTTCCCACAATTTCTCAAATAACTTTCAAACAGACCATAATATGCATCTATGAAACTGGCTAATAAACAAGTAATGAGTCAGACCCAGGATGAATCCTTGCAAACGCTGTGAGAAAGAAATCAAGCTCATTTATAAAAATGCTAACATACCTTACATTTATGTACACTACAACTTGTATTTTATTAAAAGGTATCTTCCAAAAGTTTTAGCCTTCAAACTCTCAACTTCCAAAGTTACCTGACATTGCCGCCGTTGTCTCTCACATTGTCTACCAACCGAACATAGCGACTCCTTGTTGGGACATCCTGATGTCTGAACATGCATACAAACAAAAAGAAATGCTGAAAGATGCATTTAAACACAAATTATAACTAAATCAGATACAGAGCACCAAAAACAATGTTGAATACATTTATTTAATATGTTATAAGTTCTGTGTTTACCTGAACAATTTATCACTTATCAGCAGGGTGTCGATGGCGAGGGCATCAGCTGCTTTCTCTACATGAGCAAGTCTGCGACGATGTAAACAAACGTTTCACTATAAGTGTGAATGAATGAAGCCTCAAACTATTTATCCATAGTTCATCATCTCTCACCCATAGAAAGCTCTGTCGGGCTCATGCTGAAGCATCTTATAGAAGTCTTCCAGGGCTTTTACCTCTCCAGCTGCCTGAAAGATGCAGAAAAATGTTAGTTTACACTTTGACATATGGAGCCAAAACATTCATGTGTAACTCAATGATTCATAAATCAATTCATAAACTTTGGGAATTGACTCCTTGACACATTATAGGCACTATTTGTGTAAACTTGATAAATGAACCTGATTGTGTAGTCACCTTAGTATCAGAGAGCCTACTTGTCACAGTGGGGTCACAAAGTATTTCTGCAAACAACAAACATTTCACTAAATCTTTAGCATATTCAACTATTTTCCTTTAAAGCGTGCAGAAGCTCCTACCTTTGAGTGAATACTTATGACCTGATGAAGAGTGGACCAGCATGAATTTGGGTCGATTTTCCAGCAGGACCTTGTTGTCCTGGCGCACCGCCTCTTTAAAGAGGTAAGTGATAAACTGGTCCTTCACAAACCCTGGACTGCCCACCAGGATGCATTTCACCACTTAGAGAATATAAATAAAAGAAATCACAAGTTAAACTTCAATGATGTTTTTTTATTAACAAAGACAAAAAATTTTGAAAATAACTAAAGGAACATAAAATGTTGCACAGTAAAACTAATGCAATGGCAGCAACAAATCATATTAGGAGAACTAGGAGGTAACAACAGGAACATGATGTACACGTGTAATTGTGTGTGTGTGTGTGTGTGTGTGTGTGTGTGTGTGTTTGTGTCTACGCTGTTGCCTTACCATCAAAATTGATGTGGCGAAGAATTGCCTGCATCACAGCCTCATAGAACCGGTCTAGAGCCTGCAGATTAAGAAACGTTTTCATTAGACACTGCACAGTAACTACACCATCTCAAGTAATATTAACTGCCCTAAAAAAAGCCTAACTGACGCTGTGCACTAAGGATCCAGACCTCATTGCTTAGTACAGAGTATGTACAATACCAGCCCAAAGTCTGGACACACCTGCTCAGTAAAATATACTGTGTGTTTAAACCTTTGACCTTTACTGTTTTCAGCGTATGTGTATCTAATTTACAATAAGCTTAGAGGAGGGCACACTATGTGGCTTGGCGGAGGTTTGCGCACTCTGCTTTTCTACTTAACGTCAGTTTCCATCTGACTGATTTCTTTTAGGAATTACAGTAACAGAAAAGGCTGCCCATGATTTTAACAGAAGAGAAGTAACATAAGTTCATATGACTCATACTGTTAGTAACAACAAGCAGACCACCTCCAGCAGACATCCTGCCCAGAAGGGCTCAAGTGTGTAATATCTATTAGCTATTGCCGAAGTTCACGTGGGTGTCGTCTCCCACCCAAGCATTGTTCTTAAAATGATAGAGATTGAATCAATAAAGCTACACCTTGTGTTTTATCGTTACTCCTCCTTCAACGTCGCTGGGAAACAGGATGACACATACAGTTCAGAGGAGTGACAGCATAATCTGTCATATTTATATGCTTCTGTACACGTCCGAGTTGCTACTAAATTAAACTAGCCATATTAGTTTAATTTTGTTGTATGGCAAAGCGTGGCAAAGAGAAGTTGTGTGATTTTCTGATAAAATTATCTTTTCTTTCTTCAACACATTACTGTCTACCCATAAAACCTTTTCATTTTTCTCTTATATGCTGCTACAGGTAGCTCACCTTTTCATGCTGAGTGCAGCTTCCTTTTCTCTTACGAGGAATGGTAACTTCCACTTTGGCACGAAGTAGGGTCATGGCTGGGGTCACCAGCACCACGTTGGCCAGACCTTCCTGCATTACCACAGCCGCAACATCTGCCCGTTGTGCTGGATCACACGCCTGCTCTAAAGAGCAAACAATGGCACATATAAGAATCACATGTTGTGGTGGATATTTCCTTGAGTTATTCACAACTTATTGCATTTTTGTTTCTGAATAAGCATTTAATGTAAATAAACATTTAGTACGTGTAATTAAACTGAGCCCTTTCTTAGGATAAAAAAGCTCCTCTTGGCAGAGTAAATTAGTTCAGCCAAAGACAGGTTTAAAAAAAAAGGGAAAAACAAAAATCATGACCTGTCTGAAAACAAAGGAGACATTTTAATTCCTGTTCCTGTCAGTTAATGCACAAGTGCATGGTTTACCAAGAATGATGCAAACTGTATTTGTCTGCTGCGACTGCCTCAACCAAATGAAAGAAGTGGTTTCAACTGTGGTGTTATTCAGTTTAACTATAGCTGAACTGCTTACCAATTCTATCCAGCACAACGCTGTCCCAGCTCTTTTTGGCAAGAGTGAACTTCCTGTTAAGCTCAAGCTCAATAGTGTGGTAAGCCCCCATCTGCATAATAACAAACACATCATCACACCACTTTTTTTCCCACAGAGGCCTCTGCAGTCGCAATATTAAGAGACACTTTGGATTGGAAAACATTAAATTAATTCACTTAATTTTGCACAATTTGAATGATTCCTCTCAACACTGACATTAGGATATCCTCAATCTCAACAGAAACGCATGTTGCTTTTTCAGAATAACAGCAGTATGAGTGCAATTTAACAGTCAAATTTAGGTAGTTTACAGTAATTAAGAAGCAAGAAATGTTGCCAGAGACAGACCTCAGTTTACAAAGCCAGTCAATTTTTTTATGCAGCCGCATTTTTTCTAAGTGTCTCAAGACAGGAAGGAAATTACAGACATCTCTGTATGTTATGAGCATAAAGATGAACCATCTGAACATTTTTTTCATAGCAATTGGCTGATAAAGATTCATAAAAGATTCAACACACGAAATGAAGACACCAAATAAATACAATATTATTGAATACAAAAAATAAAGGAATATTCAGCATCGCATCTATATACAAAACTGCCATGAAAGTGCAGACCTTCACATACTGGTTCTCCTCAATGTTAGTGCCTTTAACTCTCAGCTGACATGCCTGGGTGTCAAAGTCGATAGCCTCCACACTTAATGTCAGAGTAGTCCGAACTCTTGAACTACCCACGCTTCCTGTAGTGGACTCTGTCTGCACCTTCCTGCAAGAACAGAAACAATGGTTGAAGGAGATGTGCAGTTATGCTTGTTCAGTACATCAGAACAAAATGTTCAGGTACTCAGTCAGAAAAATGAGAAGCAAAGAAACAATCATAAACTAACAATAAAATGAAGACTATGACAGTTATTGCAATACAATAAGGTTAAAGTTAAGAAGTAATATTTAATCATTATTGTGTCTGTGCTCCCAAGACTTTATAGCACAAAAAGAAATAATATATAAAGAATGTGTTTATTGATTCAAAACAAATTACAGGTACATTTTTATAGCTCATGAAGGTACTAGAGTTTAATTACCACAAGCCCTGCTTTCTTTCTCAGCTGTACTACTAGGTTTAAACTCTCACCTATGAGATTAAAAATTGATGGTTACCTGATGGTTGAGGCTCTCAGGCTGTCCCCCACTTGGAGCAGGTTATAGGTGTGCCACATATCCTCTGCCTCCTCTGGCATAAGAGTTACCTGACTGAGAAAGTGTTTGTGCTCATTCACACAGCTTCTATACTTGTACTATATTTAAAAAACAAAGTTGAATGGATATACCCTAAGTAATCAATTATTTAATTTGGGAACGACGGATAAGTATCCAGATTTAAACAGCTAATGTGAGTATTGTTTATTACCCTACTTTGGTGTGTTTAGTACGTCCAGTCATGAAAGCTATAGAAATAGTCCATTTTGGCTTATTTAGGCTAAAAAGTGAAAATTCTGCGCATAAATATAAGCTCATATACAAATTACTACTCCACGGTTGACATATACAGTCAGCTACATCACAGCGTGTTAGTTAGCTTGCTATTAGCTATGATCTCACACTCACCCGGCATTATCTTTCTCAATATCTTTATGCAGCAACTTCATTTTTGGGTGGTTATATAAAATAAACAGAAATATTAGTGTAAAATAAAAAGTCTGATGTTTAATCGATTTAGAGACATGGCAGCTATCTGTTAAATACTATTTAAGCTAAGCTAAGCCATGTCTCAACTTTAGAATGAATCACTCGGTTCATGCTGCCAGGCGCTGAGACATTGCGTCATGCCAAAATACGTCGTCAATTCACTTCCGTGGGTGTCGCTTTACTGCGCAACAAATACAAAGCGACACAAACCTAAACATTTGAGTTATCTGAACGCATGTAGCGTATCATGAATTGTTTATGAACGGAAATATAAAATTCCTTGCTATTAAAACTTGAGGCGTATGTGAGAATGAATGGCCTTTTTTACATTGAGATTTTGAGACGAATAAATGCTGACAGACGCTAGAAACAGCCAATCAGAGAAGAGATTTGATGCCTCAAATACCGCCTATTCTTAAAACCGACCAATGGGAGCGTAGAAACAGTCAGACCACTTCCGTTCAACCTCTGCGCTAACGCTCTTCTTGCCTTTCTTTTTGTCGATGGCATGGCGCTAGTGGATACGGCATAGGAACCTTTGTAACAATTAAATAGGAATATTTTAAAGTGACTTTGCTTATCAAATATAAAATCGTTAACCAATTAGATTTTCTGCAGCACATGTCAGCCACCACATCGTCAACAATTCAGCTCCCAGCCTCAAAATTTGAGGTTGCGAATTATTCCCCAAGGTTAGCTAGCTAGCGGGCTAACGATAGCCGATTAACGCTAAACTGGTTGAGCTAACGGTAACTTGGGAGCCACTGAACAGTCACTGTTTTTAAAGTTTATAGAAGTGATATAAAGCCGACCAGAAGCCGGGAATAGTATGGCGGAAACCGACAAGTTGAACATCGACTCCATTATACAGCGTCTGCTGGAAGGTAAGACTGTTTCGCTAGATATTAATGTACTGAGGTGCCATTTTAGCTAACGGGTTGGACGACGACTACCGCCAATGCTCGGCTAGCTAGTTCTCCATCTCTTACGTGTTACAAATGAACCTCAAGATTATAATATAGTTATTTCGTCAGCATCTGATTGTTTTTTGATCGTGTGCCTTCTTGATGGAACATTATTATTCACACCTGCCCAAAGTATCACTGAAAGGCTTTATATAATAACGTAAAATACTGCACTACAAATAAAAAAAATACTCGACACATTTGATGTAGTGAGAGTTAGAATTTGACATGATGGAACAAGTCTTCAAAAATATTTTCTGAACGAACTTGACTTGTTTTGACCCGCAAACGAAAATAATACATACAATCTAATACAGTGTGTAGTCATGAGGGATCCTGTTTGCTTTATTGTGTCTTTGAGTAATCTTTATAATAATTTAAACTTCTTTTATGTAATTGTTATTAGAAAATCCTAAACTTCATTCTTGACTGTTCTTTCTTGCATTTCTGGACTAGGAAAGATTAGAGTTGTGAATTAAACTTTTGAAATTTTGACAAAATATTTTTTTTATGTATTTTTTTAGCTCTCTACTTTTATCAGTCAGTGATATAATATGCAATCATAAAACAACTGATTATGATGGTCTAAATGTTACTGGGCAGTAAGTAGTGTGAACAGCATGTCCTGCAGCAAATGTCCAGAGTATGCTCTGTTTTGTCCAGAACTGTTAGTTTTTATAGTAAAACATCTTTTTAATGTTCTATTTTGTTTTAGTTTTTCAAACAACTGTGTCATTTGTTATCTTTTCTCCAAGTGAAAGGCTCACGACCTGGCAAAAATGTTCAACTAACAGAGAATGAAATTCGTGGTCTCTGCCTCAAATCCCGGGAGATCTTCCTCAGCCAGCCAATCCTGCTTGAACTCGAGGCTCCCCTCAAGATTTGTGGTGAGATTTAGTTGTTCTTTGGAGTTGAGGGAAATTTACAGTAAGCTTAAAATCTGCAGGACCAAGATGAGATTGCTTACATTCACATTATGCTGCTGATTCATATTACTAAAGTATAGTTTATTGTTTATATCATTGTTAAGTCATCACACTAACATAATCTTTCACTTGAAGCTCTTCAGAAGTAACAGTTTTCATCTAGAATAATTATTCATCATTCATGGGTTTAAGTAGTGTTGATTTGGTGGGTTGTTTGTGTGTGTGTGTGTGTGTGTGTGTGTGCACCTTTAACAAAGTAAAGTGCTTTGTTTTACACATCATGAATCACATCTGTGACTAGCTGCTGATTTAACTTGAAAATAGTATTTACCTTGGAACATTAAATGAACATGGTCTCAAGCTGTAGCCATTTACCCAACACTTTGGCCTACACTGAGTGTATGTGATTATATTGGGCTTGCTCGTATTGTTTGTTTTGCCAGCAGCAAAATGTTTTTTTCATATCAGTTCAAAAGCCTAATAAACTTTTACCTCCTTTTTAAAAAAAAAAATCAGCCAAAACTATGGTAAAAGTGACTCAACGTGCATCGTCCTCATACAGAGATGCAGCTTGTAATATTTTAGTTTTTACTGTTTGTACTAGACACACCATTTCAGAAACACTGATGTTCACAGTGCGTGCAGACACCTTTTAGGTCCTTCCTGATGATGATGATGATGATGACCATAAACTAAGCTTAATTCTGCTTGTCTCTTCAGGTGATGTTCATGGGCAGTACTATGATCTTCTGAGGCTGTTTGAATATGGGGGCTTTCCACCAGAGAGCAACTACTTGTTCCTGGGTGACTATGTAGACAGAGGCAAGCAGTCACTGGAGACAATTTGCCTGTTGCTGGCCTACAAGATCAAATACCCAGAAAACTTTTTTCTGCTGAGAGGAAACCATGAGTGCGCCTCAATTAACAGAATATACGGCTTCTATGATGAGTGTAAGTAATGTGGCATGCACACTGACATAAACCATAATCTGTGTCACCACTCCTGTCTGTGGTTCCTAGCTGTTTGAATAGAAATTTAAGGCGTGTCTTTGACCTTAAGATATTGTGAGACACATTTTCATAATTGTTTTGATTTTTGTGTATGTCACAAGTGTGTTGCACTTGTGAAATATTTTTTCTTGGGGAATTTATCTACACACAGATAATGATAGATTATGTTTGTAGGTTGTTAATCTTGATAGTGAAAGTAACTTTTCCTCTACACAAAAAGCTTAATTAGATTCAGAAGCTGATCACATGCCTCTTCTGTTCAGAGCCAGGATTATGTGAATGTTTCTAATCTGGTATAATAGGTGCTGTTTGTTGTATGACTCCCAAGATTGGATTATTACTAAGTTATTGTGATTTTTGTCTTGTAGGTAAAAGGCGATACAACATAAAGCTGTGGAAGACTTTCACCGACTGCTTCAACTGTTTGCCCGTTGCAGCTATTGTCGATGAGAAGATTTTTTGTTGCCATGGAGGTATTCTCATAGACTTAAAGAGTACTTTGCGTGATATTTTCTTCAATGGATCTTTTGTGTCCACAAGCCTCATAAATTAATTGAGATGGTTTCAAACCACTGAAACTGGAAGGGCATTTTCAGATGTCACAAAACGCTAGAAGAGAAGTGAGTTTAGTGTTATGATTTTACTCTGCAACAATTTAATATTAAAAATAGTAAAAAGTTAAGCTGTTCATTCCTTTTATATTAAACTGAAAATATCAGTGGTTGGATAAGTGACTTAATGGTTCAGACTAAATAACACCTACATTGATCAACTAGTCAAAATGTGTAAACAAGCACTGATAAACATGAGGGTAAATTCCACCCTCTGCTTCAAATGTTACATAAGGCTGAACACACACACATGAGTGACAATGGTAAGTGTGTAAGTCTTTTATTGAGGTGAAGTTGCAATAAAGCCTTCACTCACATGCAAATGTAGTTATCCATATAACGATTATTATACATGAAAAAGATCACTAGTGAGTCAATCTTCCTCCACTTTGTGGATTTTACTTTATTTGGCTTCAAGTGAAGGATACTTTATTTGCTGCTATTTTATACTTTTTGTTTAAATTTTAGGTTGTCAAAGATACTGAGACTTTCCATTAACTTTAAATGAACCAGTCATGGTTTGGTAAATGCCAAACAAAATGGAGCAACAACACCACATAGGTCAAATTTGGAGAGAAAAAAGTGGCTGTAAATGTGAAATATCTGGTATACTTGGCATGACTTGGACTTAAGATATGTTTTTTCATGTCATACCACCAATTCTGTTACATATCTATTATTGTAAAATTTTCTGACTTGTTGTCAACAAAGAACATCCAGAAACCTGCATCACAGATGCTGAACATCTTCTGTCATTTGTTAATCCATACACTTGTGTCCCTCAGGCCTGTCCCCTGACCTCCAGTCTATGGAGCAGGTGCGGAGGGTCATGCGTCCCACGGATGTGCCTGACCAGGGCCTCCTCTGCGACCTGTTGTGGGCAGACCCGGATAAGGACGTGCTGGGCTGGGGTGAGAACGACCGTGGGGTTTCCTTCACTTTTGGTGCAGACGTGGTCACCAAGTTCCTCCACAAACATGACATGGACCTCATTTGTCGAGCCCATCAGGTCAGTTTTCAAACCAGAGCTATTGAAAAATAAACGTGTATGTTGACTTGCAGGAATTGAATCTGGAAGCAATGGATAATTGTTTTGAAGTTATATTATCCATGTAAACCTGAAGATCAGGATGATGATGAGCTGTTTCACATTCAGTTGCAGTAAAGTTGTGTTCAGTCTTTTTTTTTAAGGTAGATTTTATCACACCATCTTGTTTCTCTTAAATACTTGGAGGGAAAGGTGCATAGATGGCCAAGCTTGTTGCTAACTATGTTTTTAAGCACAAATGCATTTTAAAACATTTCTGATGTTTGCATTGCTCCTACAGCATTGCTTACAGAGGAATGTGTGAAACAGCAAACTGAAGTTACAGTAAATGTGGCTTATTTTCAGTTCACACCCATGTTGTATTTTTAGAAGTTTAGGGAAGTGCTACAGATGGAGGACACACAAAAACACCCACCTGGTTTTAAAGCATTGTTTTCACTGTTGCTTTTTCTGCAATAATATAACTTTGGTTATGTTAGATGGAAACTACATAAACATTTTGACAGTAATTTCTTAGTTTCAATCTCTAAAAAAAAGTTTTTGAAGTGAGTACGTGATGCTTTAGTCATAATTGAAAACCACCGCCAGTCATATTGGTGCAGAATTAATTTAACGGTGAACGTCTTCTGTCCCATCAGGTGGTTGAGGACGGATACGAGTTCTTTGCAAAGAGGCAGTTGGTTACACTCTTTTCAGCCCCAAACTACTGCGGGGAGTTTGACAACGCCGGCGCAATGATGAGCGTAGACGAGACCCTAATGTGCTCATTCCAGGTCAGCATGACACTGACTAATCACTCTAGATGACATTACTCTGGTTGTTCTTTGCTCATTTTGGTTGTTTTGTGTTTGTCTAGATTCTGAAACCGGCAGACAAGAAACTCTTCTATGGTGGTGGAGGAGGAATGGGCTCCGGCCGTCCAGTCACTCCTCCCAGGAAAGCTAAGAAATGACACCAGTAGTTTGCCCTGGACCAGCCCATCCCTCCTGTCCTCTCTACCTCTCTTCTCCTCTCTTTCACCAAACAGCCAGAAATCAAACCTTTACCCAGGGCTTTTTTTCCTTTTTTTATCTGTACTTATTAAAACATTTAATGTAATGAATTGTCTGAGTGAGCGTGTGCGCAGATGACACATGTCGCGTCTGCAGGTGAGCATTAAAATCATGTGTGCACGTGTACATTTTGTGTGAGAGTATTAGAGATTTATACTTTCCCCTTTCTGACCACTTTTCCCGTGGACAGGTTAATACCACAGCATCAGTCTGTAGAGTAATTTGACTGAAAGAGCATGGTTTGGGAGATGGTGGGGAGACTGCTGACTTGATGGATTTGGCAGCATACTCCTGCCTACAGGTGTGCGAGTACCTAAGGAGGGGGGAGTATTTGTTTTCCCTGCCCTCTGTACTGTAAAATCTCAAACAAAAGGTGTGTGTCTGTGCGTGTATGTGGTGTCTTGTCTGTTTGAGTTAATGTCTCAGTATCTTTGAACAGGGAGAAGTTGTACCTTTTCAAAGCAAGCTCACAATGGCGCGCGCACACACACAAACACATACACAATGACTTCAGATTCATGAGCCAGAGCTGTAAAAACCCCATGCAGTTTAGGTTTGTACAGATTTGATTACTTGAAAGAGATTTTTTGTGAATTCGTTTTGTAGTCTTTCATCAAGTTGACCAATAAAGCGAGAATCTGAACTTCATTGTCCTGTTATCTTTTGCTCCACTTCGGTATCCACACATCAAACTCCTTATCTACAGAGATATCAGTTCTGTAGGGACCTCAAGTGTTGGCTGTTATATTAATGGATACTCATTTTATGTCCCAGCTGGGATTAATGTAGGTAAGAGTAGTCAGCAGCCTGAAAGTTTTACTTTTTGCCTTTTCTTTTATAACTCTAATGGTTATGTACATGGTTAATTCAGTGTACTACAGGTTTTTCTGAGGAAAAAATACAAGTAATTTGTGATTAGGAAAAGCACAGGGGAGGTAAAACATTCAGTAATGAATCTTTAGAGGGCGGTGGTGTTGCATTATATCCCATTTTATATTGATACTTCAGATCACATGACAAACTGATTTATTCTTTAGAACAGCAACATTTTTATATAACATTTTGCATAGAAAACATGTTGAATTAAATGAATATTTGACAACAGTTTACAGTTTTTAATCTCAAAAACTTGTTTTTATGGTATTTGCTGCTATCACTTTATTGGTGTGTAGGCTGCTGTCCACAGGAGGGTGGTGTTCAGCTTTAACTGGATACAAGCTCAATAAACAAACATTTTTAGTTAAATGCTTTCCATTTTCTCCATATTTAATTCCACCTTATTTAATTTTCTGGAAAATTTTGATGATCTGCTGTTGAAATAAAATCTTTCATGCAGAAATTATTTTGATGTTAGTGAGGTAGTCTAATATGAAGTATTAGTTTGCATGTGGACTGTGTTGAAAACTCTGTTTTCAGTCATTCTATATTTATCAAATAAGGTCTTGTTTCCTTGTAAGGCACTCTTTGGATCCATTCATCTTCCTGTCATCAACAGCGCTCATCTAGACATGCTGTCCATCATCTTGCCTTGCTTTTAGAGAAACCTGCTGCAGACTTATAGAGGGATGCACTTCAAACTTCTGTCATATACATATACTCTTTTTCTCTGTTTAGCACTGAGATGGAATGAAATATTTCCTCATCGCTTTAAATTTAGGACGATGGAGACTTGAGGTCACCCTTGGTGGTCACAATCTGTCAGTGAGTAAGTGGTCTCGGGTTCTAACAGTGGTTCTTGTGTGGGATCATGTTTCTCAATACTATGTTGGTCAGGAAGTCTTGACTGAAATGTGACCTTGAGTATTATGTGTTTAGGTTTCCTGGCTTCAGTTGTATCAGATTAAACTAAACTAATCGTAAGAGTGAAGCTAATTTTTGTTGCTGCTGCATTCATGTGACTTACAGCCCAGAAATAGTGCCTTGGTTGGATCAGAGTAGCTTACTCAAAATAGACAAGACACTGAAGATCTTGTATATTTTTTGGAGTTTCAGCTTTCAGATGATACCAAATACTGTACATACTCGTTTATACAGCTATGCTGGTCTGACACTGTAAGCCTTTTAATTTATGGCTGCTATTATGAAGCTCCAGAAGTGTTTGGTTTATGACACACCAGTCAAAATATGTCATTTATGAATTATAAGTTCCATAATACAGGGAGGAGACGTTGACAGTTCGGTCTGTTGCGCTTCAGGTCTTCATGTGTGTGTGTGTGTGCTGAAATCAATCAGTGACTTTATCTTAATCATTTCTTTATTAAAAACAAAGGTGTCTGTTTTTATTTTTATATTCAGTTTAATTTTAAACCACATTTCAGATTGTATATTGATTTAGAAAATATAGAGAGGAAATTTACAGGGTTCATTCCTCACATGGTTAATTCAGTGTTGGAATGATGCATAAATGTAACTGGGAATGAATATTCAAGTCTTTTTTAACAAAAAAAATCACAATGAATTCACATTAAACTCTGTATCTTCCTCGAACATCCAAGTTAAATCAGCTTTTACCAATTAAAAAATAACCCACCCTTTAAAATCTGTTGAGTCTGCTTGGTAAAGGCCCTTCTGATCAACAGGCTCGCTGTCCTTTCCACTCCCCAGTGGCTTACAGAGCACAGGGTGTGGAATGGTGTGAACAACCAGGAACTCCTCAGTGCAGCACACATACTGATGACACATGTGCTCCAACATCCCTTTTCTCCCTTTAAGTGAAAGTTAGACCCACAAACCCGAGCTCAGGGATGAGCATTATTATGCAAAAAGCAGCAAAGCTGCTGTGGTGCCACTGACAGCAGCACAGTGTCACCTGCTCTATTTATATCTCATGAGGAATTCTGGATTCAGAGACTCAGCTGCCACTTCTATTATTACTATTAGCTAATGCTGTAACAAGTACTCTGCTAATACCAACTCCTTTATCCAAACCCTTATTAACTAGTAGTAATTATGTCCTTACTGTCCATACCACTTGTAATAAATGTAATGTCCCCCAAGGGCTGTTTGGTATGCTTTACTCTCCAGGTGGAGCTTATTATGTTCCAGTGTTATTAGAAAAAATAGTTATAATCGTTATTTTATATATATA
>JBAMHV010000023.1:11060167-11078341 GCA_037177535.1 Pseudomugil gertrudae
TATATATATATAAATTAGCAAATGAGAGAGGCAGGGTACACCTTGGACAGGTGATGCATGACATCCATACATCTATCCATTTTCTTCTGTGGGGGATCCTGAGGCACTCTTAGGCCAACCAAGAGACATAATCTCTCCAGCGTGTCCTGGGTCTCCTCCACAGGAGCAGCAGTTATACTCTAAGCACCTCCCGGATGGCAGAGCTTCTCAACACTTTCTGACACCAGTCTTACAAGGACCGGGCAGCTCGTACAAGGGGGTCTGGTACTCCATACTCTTAGAGCACTCCCCACAGGAGTCTTCAAAAGACACGGTTGTACGCCTTCTCCAAGTCCACAAAACAGATGTTGACTGGTTGGGCAAACTCCCATGCTTCCACTGTTCCATGACTGGGACAAAAACCACACTACAACTTCTCAATCTGGGGTTCGATTGTCAGGAAGACCCTCCTCTCCAGGACCATTTAATAGACTTTCTCAGGGGAAACTGAAGAGTGTGATCCCCCAATAGTCGGGGCACACCCTCTGATCCCCCTATTTGAAGAAGGGGACCACCACCCCAGTCTGCCAGTCCAGGGGCACTGTTCCAGATGTCCACGCGATCCTGCAGAGGCATGTCAACCAGGACAGCCCCACAGCATCCAGAACCTTAAAAAACTTTTTACAGATCTCACCCTGCCACCGAGGAGCTCTTAACCACCTCAGTGACCTCTGCCCAGGAGATGGGAGGACCCACCCAGTCTCCCAGCTCTGCGTCCTCATGATGAGCTGTTATTATTTAATATCAAACATTTAATCATGTTTCACCACTTCTTTTCTTTTGTTCTCCTTACATGCAGGCTTTTTCATCATGTTGCACCTTTTTTACAAGAGCTCTCAGCAGCAGGCCATGTGGCAGGTGTCCAACAGCAGCTGAACTGAACATTGAAAGTTGCCACAAAAACAATTTCCTATTTTAGAAACCCTCTTTGGAGGAGTGACACAAGCACAATGTTTGTGTTATGAATTGGTTAATGCTGTATATAGTGTAAATATGACCCCGTGGCCATGTTATATATCAACTATAAGTTTCTCTGCAAGTACAAAGCACACATTTTTCAGGTAAGTACAAGAGATGAACATGTGTTTGCATCACTGTGGAGCTTTTTAGCTCTAAAAAATAATTATATATCTTGAAAAGGACCTATCCACTGAGATCCTTGCACCACATCTGATCCCATCATGTATGATGTCAAATAATATCAAACATTATGACCAACTGTAATGGTGCAAGTGTTTGCTGTTATGTTAGTACAGAGAAAAAGGGGAAAGAAATCAAACACAGCAATGATGTAAATATAGCTGTAAACAAGAAAGCCAAGGACTTCAGCTCATTGTTGTCATGACAACGTGATCTGATGGTGGTAAAAGCATTGCTTTAAGCACTGATGGTAAAGTATAGGGGTTTTCCTGCTTACTACAGTGTCCCCAGTGACCAAATGATGTGCTTGTTCAGACGATCTCAAGTCGGAACAAGTGCACACACTGGTTTAAACATGGCTGTCTGTGTAGCTTTGATGACTGGCTTTCAGTCAAATTATGTGTCATCTGAAGTCAAAATAATTTAGAGAATGTGAAGTCCAAACTCAGTGGGTGTTGCTCTGTTACAGCTCCCTTTAAATATGGCAACAACTTTGCAAAAGTGACCGTAAAGTTACCCCAAAGCATCATGTTGTTCTGTACAGTATGATGGGCTGTTAGAGCCTATCATACTGTATGTATGGAGCATGAGATGACGTCCAATACAGGACATTTAAATTCAACTGTCTCTTCTGCTTACTAGTAATGAAGTTCTAATTATATAGTTTGTTAGTTTTAATTTATACAAGGTGTTTATGTTCAGTATTGGCCACAGAGGGGAAATTATGTCGTGTATCATTCATGTAAAATAATGTTTTACAACACCAAGTGCAGTGGCTACAGTTAGCCTTTCAGCCTGATGGCATTTGTATACTTGGCTCCTTTTAACTATTTTGAGGCAATCCAAAATTCTCAGTAATTTTTGCCATATCATTAAACTTCTTATAAACAGAGCCTGAGTGAAATGAATAAATATTCATCAATAATCTCTCTGAGCTGGATGGACTGCTTCTATCCTGCTAACCGCTGGGATAGGCTCCAGCTTTCCTGTGATCCTGAAAAAGATTGAGCTGTATAGAAAATGAATGGAGGAACCTCTCTGACGTTCTCCAAACGTCTTAGCACGCAACTATTTTCATTATATATCATCAGTAGTGGTCAGTCATGACTTAAGGATCAGTGAAAGCTGAAGTCAGTAAAATATGTATGGCTGTTGCTTTAACACTTGTCACTCATCTACATCTTTGCAGAGCACTCACACCCCTCATATGGCAGCAGCACACCCTGTAGTAGCAGCCTCCCCCAGCAGGACACCAAAGAGTATTGCACAAACTACTTAAGTTGTTCGTCAGCATCCAGACACTCAGATATCAATCTGAGGGGACCAGAAGCTGTGTAAGGAGGTAGCCCCCATGTCTTACTGGTGAGCCAGGCTTCCTACAGTACACATCATGGCTCTGAGTCTAGTCTGCTGTGTTGCTTTGAAGTATTAACTATTTTCATGAGGATTAGTGCAGTAAAACACACGCTTGATACTTTTTTTTCCTCTAGACTGTTAAGAAAATAATACAACTCTCACTGTGCAACAATACACCGTCTCTGTTTTTCCTCAGATCCAGGTTGTTTAACATTATTTGTTATATATATGCATATAAAAGCAAAACAAAATAACACTGTGTAAAACCTATTCACATTAGTTCAATGAAGAAAAACAATTAAGACAATGAAATCTTGCGCAGTCTTGCCGATTAACTCAGAGAAGGTTGGAAATGTACTCAGGGGCCAACATATGTACAGGCCTAAAACAAAAACTACAAACAACAAAGCAATTCTGAATTTAATTAGAAGGACAGCATCATTTTCTGGTTAAAACTCTGGCTGCTGAGTTAAAAATAACTTTTCCAGCACTGAATCTACATGCATCTTTTAGTTCATAAACAAAAGAACTCCCAAATCCCTTCATGGGTTTATCATTAGCTGAACACACTTGTTTGCCTTTTTACATTCATAGCTTTTAGAGTCAAATTTCAAAATTAAGTCATTTACGTGTATTTACGTGTTTTCCCACATGGAAAACAAGTTAATGTTGCTTTTTGACAGTGAATCAAACCTGTCTAGTTGCCAGATGCAGTGAGCTGTGACCACTGCTGTTTGTACAGCAACACCTGTCAGTTAATTGATTATTAAAAGCAACGTGAATGGCTGGACAGAACTCTCTGTGCTGTCCAGCAGGCTCAAAATCTGAACAGATCTGCATGTACTGTATATACCTCTCACTTTGAAATGCTGTTTTTGTCCAGTGTAAATGGCGTGTTATTTTCAGGAAGACCAATTTAGTCCTCTGAAGTGACCACAAGAGGCCATTGTGCAGCTCTGGGTAGCGTACGCTGAAGGATCGCCCAACATACGTCGGTTTAAGCGTCGCCATATGTCCCTGATGCCTTGCCTTTCGCATAAAAATAAAGATATAAAACCTGATCCTCCTGTAGCTGCAGCCGGGGCTTCTCCTCTGTGGTGTGGTATTGTGACACTGGCTGTCCCCTTGGCATTTCTACACCCCCCCACTCCTCCCTGAGTGATCTTTCCTCTCTAGTACACTCACTTTCTTCTTTCCTCTATCATCCCCACATCTCACTTAACTGGGTTTATTATGACGTCTGCTGTCTCTGGTGTCTCTGGTGTCTCTTTAAACCTTTAAATGTTCACACACACGTTGCCCTCGGCACACGATGCAGCTGTAGTGCACAAATTCTGCTTTTTTTTCCCCTTTCCGGGGACTGGGAACTTTGTGGGTCTCGTGCGAGCTCTGTGCCCTCTCAAAGATGCCTCTTAATTCTTGTGCTAAATTGTCACCGTCTCCCTCCCTCTGCTTTGCGTGGAGTTCTCTTCTGTATCCATCTTGGTCACCTTCCTCAGCAGAAACCAGTTGAGCCGTCACTCAATGCCCCCCCCACCCCCCACTCCCCTTTCACCCCGTCCCTCTTGACGATCCCCTGTCTTACTCTCTCACCTTCTCCCTTCGTCTTATTCCACTGACCATGCATGTTCCAAAAACAGATCTCATTTTCATCTGCAGTACACTACCCCCCCCCTTCTTTCCAGCCCCCTTTGCCCCCCTCACTACCCCTCTTCTGCATTGCCTCCTTTCCAAATCCAAGCTTTGTGCCCCCCCAGTTCCTGTCCAAGTCCACTATCACACTCCCCCTTTCTCCACTTCGAACCCCACCCTCACCCCCTGCTCACCCCAACACCATGTCCGCCTATGTTGGAATTTGGAGGCATGTGTCAGTGGGGTGTCCCTCCCATCCCGAGCCCGTTGGTAGTATAAAACCCTGAGCGTGTATGCACTTATTCGCTCTTTCTGTCAGTCCAGCACTCCTTAATTAGAGAGTGCCACACTTCTAGGTGAGGGTGGTGGACCAAGGGTGAAAACAGCAGAGAACAACAAAGAAGTAAAAGAGCACGGATAGGCACGGTTAGTCGGCCAATCCCTTGTCTATCCAGAAAGGATGGAGAACTCACACACAAAGACCCCAGCAGAATGCCTGTCTTACTTCGGAGTGAATGAGAACACAGGCCTCTCTCCTGACCAGTTCAAGAAGAACCTGGAGAAGTACGGCTACAATGGTGAGAATCAGGGCGTTGGGGATGGAAGGGGGCAAAGGCTCACACAGTAACCGTTTGGCAAGTAGATCACATTGAGAGCTTCTCGCTCGGCTGTCAAAGAAACATCTCAGTGGTTGCCGTCCACAAGATTGTCTCTGGAAGGGTTTTCTTGAGCTCCCAGAGATGCTTGTTGAGCTGATGCTGTTCATAAGAAGAGCTGCAACAGCTGGTAGAAATGCATAGAAATTGAGAAGCAGAGACTTTGAGGGCTTTGGGAAGCTATTTAAAGATAGCCAAAGAAGATGGCTGGAGAGCGAGAGAGACAGGTGATGGCTCAAGAAGCTTCCTGGGTAATGTATGGGGTGGGCCTTTACGAGAGAGGTGGATAATTTTAGGCTGGGCGAGATGGTGACGTCCATAGATGGTTTATGGCTAAATGATCAGTATTATGATTGATGATCAATAACCATTGGATTAGCAAATAGGAGTCTACTGAAATATGGGCTGTTTAAGCATGCAGCTTGCTTTCTCTGTGAGATTGCCTTATGGAGGAATTTGGGCCTTTGCCGTTTAAGATAAGCCTCCCAGTTCCAGTGCATGAAAGCACCAGTTCAAGAATCAAATGAGCATGTCACATTTATCATCTAATAACAAAGATTTCCTCTTAAACTCTGAAAAATCTCTCTGGTGAACATAAACTAATCATGTTTTCATCTGTTTCTGTGTCTAATTTCTTCCACCTGCTTCGCTTTTGAACTTCAGAGCTGCCCGCTGAGGAAGGTAAGTTTTCACCTGGGTACATTCAGTTCTTTCTGGCCTCTTCTTCATGGAGGATCTTTATTTAAAAAACATGCAGGGTTCATTATTCTGTCTAATCCCCTCAAGCCATGACACCATCCTCACCACTGGACGCTGTCAGTCAATGACCAGCAGCATATTTAGCATTAACTGGACACATTATCCTGCAAACACATTCCTTTCCACACCAAACCCCCTTTAATGCTCATGTTGAAATTAATTATCATTCGCTGGTTTGTACCTTTAAAATCTCATGTGTCAATATCATTGTGTCATTCAGGCAAGAGCATCTGGGAGCTGATTGTTGAGCAGTTTGAGGACCTGCTTGTCAGGATCTTGCTGCTGGCTGCCTGCATTTCTTTTGTAAGTAAAAAAAGTGTCACTATCACTTTTTAATCCCCCGTGCTGTCCACGTAGGAGTCACAGCATCAAATTCCACTACACTTGTGCAAAAAATGGCTCATGAACACTTTCTACATGATTTTCATTCATGAGCTCTGATTACTTACTCATTTTAACTTCTTTTATCACCACTTCATCAGTGTGTACAATGCTCATTGTACAAAATCGTGGCATTATAGCCGCTTTTATCTTCTCGACTTTATCGACTTCTCATCCCCTCCCTCTCCACTCCTGACTCTCCACCCCTCTATGTATTTTTGAAGATGACAACTTGAGAAGAGGGGAGACAAATTGCGAAGGCTTGAAGGAGGTGTATTAATTGCTATGCCCGGTTTTCACTCCTTCGTCCAGCTGTCATGATGGCCTTAGAAGGCGAATATCGAGAAGCAAGTGAGAGATGGGGGGTCAAGAAAGCGTAGAGGGGCTGAGGGGGTGAGGGTTTATTTTAAGAAAGCCTCAAGCTGAGGAGAGAAACTGAATCCTTTGAGAAAGGTCAGGCCTAAAGGAAGGAATGGAGGGCCTCCTCAGATAGAGTTGAAGGCAGAAGGACAGAGGAGCTATGGGAACAAATTAGTAACCATTATGTAATGATACTATGAGGGCACGGAAAAGATATGAAAATAACAGGTGTGAATACAGAACCAGAGAGTTTTAAAAGAATACCTGCAAATGTGATTATATAACATTTAGCTGATGTTGAATCCCATAACAAACACTCTTAAAACAAACCCCCTCACTATGATAACCTACACCATCCTTGAAATACACAGCTCATTATTCAGACATTACACAACTTGTATACTTTTTTTTTTAAGATTTTTTTTTTTATTCAGATTAATTTTAACAACTGAAATCTGTCACTGTTGTCTCCTCTACATTGGCTTACTGTTATCCTGCCCCATTAGGTGCTGGCCTGGTTTGAGGAAGGCGAGGAGACCGTCACTGCCTTTGTGGAGCCTTTTGTCATCCTTCTTATCCTCATTGCTAATGCTGTTGTTGGAGTGTGGCAGGTCAGTGACACGACAGAGTTCATTAAGCAATAACGTATATCTGTTACGGTGATGACAGGAAATAAGTAGGTTCCAATTACTGCCTTGATTTCTGCCCAGACCTGAATGCTCAGCTGGATCACTATGAGACTCAAAGTAGTCCATGTGTTGAGCAACTCTTATCTTGTCTTAGCTTAGCTTATATTTTTAGACATTATGTTCTATGTATGTTAGACATCAAATCATGCCAATAAGCGGTAGTTCTGCCAGGCATCAGCCAGTGAAGGCACATTGCATCATGTCCTTGCCAAGTCTCTAAATCACCTGCTTCATTCTTGTTTTTTCATTTAAACAACAAGCTATTAAAAATCCATGCTGTGCACCTTATATCAAATTTTCTCACCTAAATACCACATTTGAACACTTGTTGTTGCAGAGACCCTTAACGGGATCATCCACCTTCCACAGAAAGCGTCACGTTTATTTGAAACAGAAAGAAAATCCGCCTTAAGGATTTATGGCAGCTTAAGATGGAAGAGTGCACATCAGATAACAGATGTGACCTACTCGTGTGTCATCGCCAACTTGTGCAGCACTGCGTAATTGCTGTTTGTAATGATGCAAAGCCTCTTAGAGAACATTGCCAGCACCAGACCAAGGGCAAAAGCAGTGTAGTTTACAACCAAGCAAAGATAAACAGTCCTGATGTTGTGCCTTCAGTAGTCACAGGCACCCTTTTACCCCATTAAACACTTCTTTAGATTTAATATGTGGCTTTATTTTTTCGACATATTTCCTTTATTTGCGTTTCCTTTTTTATATTTTGTGCCTTGTGTGTGTTTCAGGAGCGTAATGCTGAAAGTGCCATTGAGGCTCTCAAGGAGTATGAGCCTGAGATGGGCAAGGTTTACCGTTCTGACAGAAAGAGTGTGCAGAGGATCAAGGCCAGAGAAATTGTCCCTGGAGACATTGTGGAGGTGTCCGGTAAGAACATCTCTTCAATGGAAGTGCCTGGATATTAAGAGGGAACCTGTTCTGTAAAGATTCCTGTTGGTCACAGTTAGCTACACATTACACGTGAGCTCCTTCCAGCTGTGTTTAGCAGCTCAAAGACAAAATCAGAAGTACAGTATGTGCCCAACGTCAGAGCCAGGTGTCTTTTAAAGGCAACGTGAATGTGGTAGGATGGGGTACAGCAACATGCTGAATGCAAGAAACCACAAGTATAAATATCCTCACCAGTGCCTGCTGCATCTCTTTTCCCTTGCCTGCCATCGCCCACTACTGCTCATTAGTCAGTGTACACCTGTTGGCTCTGTAGCCGGCTGTCCCACTAACCCCCCATCCCCATGCACTTCACTCCCATTGGTCAAAGCATGTGTCACTTAAAGCTCTGATCCACAGAGTAAGATATCTGAACCTTTTAACGTTATTTCTGGGAGGTATTCATAGAGTTATTGGTAGTTCAGCTCCCTTTCAGCGAGGTGCCCCTCATATTTGGATATGAACAGTGTTCTCTGGGTGTAAAAATGGTAGGTGTTAAAAAAAAGGCTAGATTTGACACAGCATACCAAAAAATGCAAATACAATACAAATAAAATGCTAAAAAGATGTTTTTTCTGTTTTTTTTTTGTGATTTGCAACAACCCCAGAAGAACTTACACTAAATTTCTGTTGTCTGTAATCCCCACAGTTGGTGACAAAGTCCCCGCTGACATCAGGCTTGTTTCAATCAAGTCCACCACCCTGCGTGTTGACCAGTCCATCCTCACTGGTAAGTTTTTTTAAAGAGTGAGAAAAAATTGCTTGAAGTTGCTTTCTGTTCCCACTATGCAGAAAGTTTCGAGTCATTTTCTGTTTTCTTTTCCTCAGGTGAGTCTGTCAGTGTGATCAAGCACACTGAGTCCGTTCCCGACCTCAGAGCCGTCAACCAGGACAAAAAGAACATGCTTTTCTCTGTGAGTAGCATAGCACTGTCTAATTTATCCACTGTGGTGTTTATGTTACCCCTAACTTGATTTCTCTCCTTTAATCTCCAACACAGGGTACCAACATCGCTGCTGGCAAGGCAATTGGTGTGGCTGTTGCCACCGGAGTCTCCACTGAGATTGGCAAAATCCGTGACCAGATGGCTGCCACAGAGCAGGAGAAGACTCCTCTGCAGGCCAAGCTGGATGAGTTTGGCGAGCAGCTGTCCAAGGTCATCTCCCTGATCTGTGTTGCTGTCTGGGCCATCAACATTGGCCACTTCAATGACCCCGTTCATGGAGGCTCATGGATCCGTGGTGCCGTCTACTACTTCAAGATTGCTGTCGCTCTGGCTGTGGCTGCCATCCCTGAGGGTGGGGGAGTAAAAAATAATGCCACCCTATATTTTCTGCTCTCTGTTGTTTCTGCCAATTATAAAATTGGGTGGAATCTCTCTTAGGCCTGCCCGCTGTTATCACCACCTGCCTGGCTCTTGGTACTCGCCGTATGGCCAAGAAGAACGCCATCGTCAGAAGCCTGCCCTCCGTGGAGACCCTGGGCTGCACCTCTGTCATCTGCTCTGACAAGACTGGCACCCTCACCACCAACCAGATGTGTGTGACCAAGGTGGGCATCTTGGCATAGAGGAATCACATGCTTTTGATATTTTTGTTGGCAGACACAGCATAGACCATCTCGATATCTTCTCCTTTTGCAGATGTTCATTGTCAAGAATGTTGAGGGAGACCATGTTGATCTTGATGCCTTTGATATCTCTGGCTCCAAATACACCCCAGAAGGCGAGGTGTAAGTTGGTTTTCTTTGCCCTCTAATATATTTTACAAGCAATTCGTGTGCACAAACCAACTCTGATTGGTCTGAAATGCCCTCTTTTTCTATCAGATCCCAGGGAGGTGGCAAGGTAAACTGCAGCCAGTACGACGGCCTTGTTGAGCTGGCAACCATCTGCGCCCTGTGTAACGACTCCTCTCTGGACTACAATGAGGTAAAACCTCTATCTCTGTGCCCCTCAGTGAAACCTGAAAACTTAGTGTAACCCACTTCCCCTGTCTTTTTTTTCCAGTCCAAGAAGATCTATGAGAAAGTTGGTGAGGCTACAGAGACTGCCCTGAGCTGCCTGGTTGAGAAGATGAACGTGTTTAACTCCAATGTGAAGAATCTGTCCAAGATTGAGAGAGCCAATGCTTGCTGCGCTGTAGGTTTACTCTTGAAACCTGCAACATGATAAGAATATTTTATGGTTTAGTTTTTATTATTTACCAGCATCTAGGTCTGAGTACCTGTTTCATAATAAGTCTAAATCACCCCATTCTTTGTGTCCTCCAACAGGTGATCAAGCAGCTCATGAAGAAGAACTTCACCCTGGAGTTCTCCCGTGACAGGAAGTCCATGTCTGTGTACTGCACTCCATCCAAGGGAGAGGGTGGCGCCAAGATGTTTGTTAAGGTCAGCTGTTTTTCTTTTCCCCATCAGGTGCAAACTGGATTCAGCAAAACACAAAATAATCATGATGTCGTTTCCACAGGGTGCCCCTGAGGGTGTGATTGATAGGTGCACATATGTGCGTGTTGGCACCACCCGCGTGCCTCTGACCAATGCCATCAAAGACAAGATCCTGTCTGTCATCAAGGACTGGGGTACTGGCCGTGACACTCTGCGTTGCTTGGCTCTTGCCACCCGTGACAGCCCACTGAAGCTGGAGGAGATGAACCTTGAGGACTCAACCAAGTTTGCTGATTATGAGGTGAGAAAATGACATGCTGGTGAGCAGGATGCTGAAACCTGTGTAAATGCTTATTGGATTGCACAACCCTATTCACATCTCTCTCCGTAGACTGACCTGACCTTCGTTGGCTGCGTGGGTATGCTGGATCCCCCTCGTAAGGAGGTCACTGGCTCCATTGAGCTGTGCAGAGCTGCTGGAATCCGTGTCATTATGATCACTGGTAAGTATGTCTTATAGTGTGATCATTCAAAAGTATCCCAGACTTTGCTCTTGCCTCTTGTTTATGACACTTTTTCCATCGTGATTTTCTTTTGTTTAATCTGTGCATCCCCCCAAGTGTTTGACATTTTACTCAAACACTGTTAAATATTTGCTCTTCAACTCAGAAACTTTCACAGCATTTCACCAAGCTTCTCCTCTGCATGTCAGGTGACAACAAGGGAACCGCCATCGCTATCTGCCGTCGTATTGGCATCTTCTCCGAGGACGAGGATGTTTCAGGCAAAGCCTACACTGGACGTGAGTTTGACGATCTCCCCTCCCACGAACAGGCCGAGGCTGTGCGCAGAGCGTGCTGCTTTGCCCGTGTGGAGCCAGCCCACAAGTCTAAGATTGTTGAGTTTCTGCAGGGTTATGATGATATTACAGCTATGGTAAGAGCTCTGGACATCGGTACAAACTCAACGCTTATGTTATTGTAGTGGTTTTGTTAGTATTTAATAAGATATGGTTATTTTCCTCTTACCACAGACCGGTGATGGAGTGAACGATGCCCCTGCCCTGAAGAAGGCCGAGATCGGCATCGCCATGGGCTCTGGCACTGCCGTTGCCAAGTCTGCCTCTGAGATGGTCCTGGCTGACGACAACTTCTCTTCCATTGTGGCTGCTGTTGAGGAGGGCAGAGCTATCTACAACAACATGAAGCAGTTCATCCGCTACCTCATCTCCTCCAACGTCGGTGAGGTGGTTTGGTGAGTGGCCTTTCTGATCAAGACCCAAACTCCATCTTTCCCTCTGCAGATAACCCCACTAACTCTTTTCTTTTCTTATTTCCTCCTTCACTCCCTCAGTATCTTCCTGACTGCTGCTCTGGGTCTGCCTGAAGCTCTGATCCCAGTTCAGCTGCTGTGGGTCAACCTGGTGACTGATGGTCTGCCTGCCACCGCTCTGGGCTTCAACCCCCCTGATCTGGACATCATGGGCAAGCCCCCACGTTCCCCCAAAGAGCCCCTGATCTCTGGCTGGCTGTTCTTCAGATACATGGCCATTGGTGGTATGTAGGACAATGGAAATTGTGTTTGATTTTGCTGGAATGTTGGCGAAACACTTGCCTGTACCATGACTGTTATCCCTCCCCTTCAGGGTACGTCGGCGCTGCCACCGTCGGTGGTGCTGCCTGGTGGTTCCTCTACGATCAAACTGGCCCTGGTGTCACATACTACCAGCTGGTAAGTACTTGTGTATGTTTCATTCTGCCTTGCACATACACCACTGCACACAATGGTTAACCCCTGCCCCTCCTCTGTGCAGTCCCACTTCATGCAGTGCCACGATGAGAACGAGGACTTCGCCGGCATTGAATGTGAGATCTTTGAGGCGTCTCCTCCCATGACCATGGCCCTGTCTGTGCTGGTCACCATTGAGATGTGCAACGCTCTCAACAGGTACCCCTCCAACCACTTGTAGTCGCAGATTTAAAAGAAAATCTGCTTTAAGTGAAGAGCAAACATTGGCATTTCTTTCTTTCTTTCACTTTTCAAGCTTGTCTGAGAACCAGTCTCTGGTGCGCATGCCACCATGGAGCAACTTCTGGCTGCTTGCTGCCATGACCCTGTCCATGTCCCTTCACTTCATGATCATCTACGTCGACCCTCTGCCCGTAAGTCAATACCTTCAGTCCTTAACAGCTCAAATCAATTGCTGCTTTAATGAATTAATTGTTTTTAGCTAATCAACTCTAGTTATAATCCATGTACGGTAAAGTGTTTTTTGTTCAAATTTCAGTGGTCTATGGTAGGGATGTCCAATATTAGCTTTAGTTCCTACAATCCGTTATACCAATTTGGTCTCTTAATTTCTGATACCAATATTAACCAATACTTTTGCTTTGATCATTTTGAGTTAGAGGAGACTTTGCTGAAGAGTTTGATATATAACATGCACATGTGGTGTAAAAGTTGTCATTAAAAAAAGTAAAAACAGATACTGATATTTTTCAATATTACATTTTTATGCTGATATTGGACAATAATACTGGTATGCTGATGATATTGGTCTTTTCTAATGTGTGGGATTTCCAGCAGATCTGATTTTCTCTCTTTCCTCCTCAGATGATCTTCAAGTTGACCCATCTTTCCACAGAGCAGTGGATGATGGTCCTGAAGCTTTCCTTACCCGTCATCCTCATAGATGAGGTGCTGAAATTTGTTGCCCGCAACTACGTTGAGAGTAAGTGGTCTTATATTTTTGCATGCTCACGCTAACATCTTTTAAAAAAATTAAAGAGACATCACATTTCTCAAGCTAACAGCTAATGTTTGCCTCTACTTATTCATTTTTACTTAATGTCATCGTTTTAAAAAGGTTTTAATTAAAAGTTTAACAGTTAATCTTCATTTTAATCTGACACTTTGAATTTATCACATCCTTTCTTTTTACCCAGTATAACTCTGTTTTTCATGAGCCGGATCTCTGCCATTGCTGTCACTCTTCTGTATATACACATTAACTCACTCACCCCTTTTTTGATTTCCAGAATAAAACCATTCAACCCATCATCATTAGCCTGTAACTAAAGCAAGGTATTCCACAGCTCACGCTGCTAGTGGTATCACTGCGTAGTTTGTATGTATGTTTTGTGTTATTTTTTGCTATAGTTTCATGTACAGCACTGCTCTCAGGCAGATTTCTACCTGTTATCAGACTCATGCTGATCTGCAGTTGAGGGCTTTCCCTACTCAATAATGCAATTGGACGATTGATTTTAAATTGCCAGTGGAAAAAGTGGAGATCTCAGAGCACTGCTGTCTATATGTGACGTCCTCCTGTTGATGTTATTTCTTTTTGTGACATCATGCAGGTGAGTGTATCACCTCTGAGACGCTGCTGTCAGTGCTCTCTTCAGTGTCAGTGTTATTTGTGTCTGCAGCAGGAGATGCCTGTCCCACAAAAATAGGACACTAAATAGAGGGATTGCCCATAGGCATCTCTTCTATTTAGCAGTTATCAGCAGTTTTTGAAACATGAAGTATGTTTTTCATAATGTTATAATATAGGCTATATTCATGACAGCACGATTAAATTAACAAAATGCAGAATTACTGAAAAACTACCCAAATTTTTAGCTCAAACTGTAGCTACAACATAATTAGTAATGAACAACATACTACATGTTTTAATGCAGCTCATAAATAACAGAAAGACCTGCAACCATTCTGAATAGTACTTTTTTAATGTGCTCTTCGTGTCCATGTGTCATTGTGTATTTTTCTTTTTGTAAATTTATATTTTCAGTGTTAATGTTCACATTCATGCCTGGTCAAGCTATAAAAATATGCAGTTTGTTTAGTTGCACACCATTGAGTTGGATACATGTTTAATCATGTGGTCTTTAATGACAACATACCGTCAAACAAGAATAAATACAAATATAATCTACCTAAATGTTAAATGAAATGATTAAAATACTGAATTAGTCTGCTATCAGTGGGTATAAGGGGCTCAGAATTTGTGCATATTTATCTGGATAGAACTTTAAATATACTAAATACAATAAATTCTTTATTTAAACACTTTGTATCTTCAGCACAGTGGTTGAAAATGACACAATTTTAGAAAAAAATTCATATCTGAGTTAAAATAAAATATCTTTTACCCCAATTTGTTGGACTCTAATTAAAAACAAAATGCCCAATGCTGCCTCGCCATCTTAATTATATTATAGTCGGAGCTTCAGTCAGATTAAATTCATGCTGATATTTTTAATTTTGGTGAAATTTCTAACTCTTCGACTTGGCATTGATCACCTGTTTGTCTAAGATGGTTGTAAAGGTTGTAAAATGTGAACCACATTAATCTGTTTTCTCTTCTTATCAGGCACAGAAGTTTATAAATAGAGATGTAGAAGAAGAGGATCTAAAGGGTTGAAGAGGAAGAGGCGAAGAAGAGAGAGAAGTCACAACCAAAGAGGGGAGCCATAGAGAGCCAACCAATGGAAGAGGGTGGAGAAAACACAGGAAAATAGGAAAAAACAATAAAACTTGATAAAAACCTACAGAAAAAAAGCCTCTACATAGAGAAGGAGATTGAATTAAAATGATGGGAAGTATTCCTGCTGATAAAGTATTAAAATATTTAAGATTTTATTCTAAGAGATAAAGTATGTATTAAAGGTGATTTTCTTTTTGTTAATCTTGGATATTCTCAGCTGTTGTGTTTTTGTGTCCTCTGTCCATTTTCATATGATTGACTTTCCAGCTCATTACTTTTACTCTAGTCTTTGTTGCTCGTGTCTCGTGCAGCCTCCCTGCTTTAGCTGGGCTCTGTACAGTGTGGTGTAGGGTTACAAAATGACTTCATATGGGCAGAAAAACACCACATGCCTCCAGCTGCCAGCGCTCCGTAAGCACCATTCAGTCACTTGACTCTGTTGGAGGTCTCAGGACATAAAATGGGGATGCCCACTCAGTCACAACACTTCTGGTCTTATTTATTGTTTACGTGATAAGCTCTAATAAAGTGATCATAAAAATACTCATCAACGTGCATTGTAGAGCGCATTTTTATTGATTTTTTTACACACATATTTGGATAATTTCTTTTATATAGAAACTTATTGAAGTGCAGTGATTACAATGTTTATATCCAAACTCAAGTGAAGGCTTGATTTTTTTCCTTCTTTTTGACATTGTTCATTTTGGTTTTCAGCTTCTTCCAAGTTTTCTGACAGTGTTTCTGCTGTTTGAGTGCTGCAGTGTCAGTTCATCAGCCTTTGGTTTGCAGAGCGCTTTTGGAAAGCACAAAATCCTTTAAATGAGGCTCCTAAATGGTATGTTGACATCTTTCATCTGCTTTTCATAGTCTTCATCGAATATCTTTGACTGCTCGGGTGTGAAATGGTTTTCCCAGTCGCCTACTTCACCTGCACATGGAGAAATGCACAAGACACAGAGTGTTAGAAGTTACAGTTTCCCTCATCCTGTAATGTTGCACATTTGATTGCAACCTGTGCTTGCTTTCCTTGTTGGGCATTTGTGTTCATGGTTAAAGTTTGGTTCAAAGAAAAAGTAAATTCTTCTATCTGAGAAGCAGAGACTGAATTAATAGATTTCCAGGAAAAAGACATAAATTATACATTAGCAGCCTCTGCTTACTGCTTTGTTTGCATATTAGATTGTGTAGGGGGCTTGCTAAAGAGGCTCGGTGGATGTAGAAAAGGAAATATGACATTTGGCAAACTCTGTAGTGTGTTTGAGGAGTCCATGATTCGTTACGGGTGAATTATGATGGCTTTCCTAAAACCATAAACTAATACTGACTGTATGATTTATCATTTATGTATCTAATGTGATCAGGATGCCATCAGTAAAGGTATTTATCATAACAAAGCCTAACATAACCCTAACATAACAAAAAACATTATCTCCCTCCCCTCCCCAAACTCCAAATCCACCTCTGCGAGTTATTGCAAAGAGAAAGAAAAACCTCTAGGGGGCGCCATTGTGGTGCACTGATTTGGAGGAGAACCATAATCTAATAATATCTGAGTCTGGGAGCTGATATATGTACCTTTTCTCATGAAGGGTGAAATGGACTGATCGAACACAGGCGATGGGATGCAGGAATAGTTCGCCATTGGGTTCTCCTTCATGTTCTTAAAGGATGTGAGCTCCACAATTTGGCTGATGACCTCGTCAGAGACTGACAAGTCCAGATACTTCATGATGCGCTCCACTTCACGCCGAGGATTCTGATGAGACAAAGAGGATTTATGTCCATGCAACAGAAACGTGAACTGAAATACAACTGGCTCAAAAAAGCCATGTTAAGATAAGTCGATACATGAGCGGGTTTAAAGAAAAGATGCCAATAAATCAAATTTTAGTCTAATAAAAGTTGATACGATTCTGGAGAATCTAGTATAAAAATGCTCTAAAAAAACTTTGGATTTCAATAAATAATAATAATTTATTTTAATAATACATTCACAACAGAATCAAAATGATTTTAAAACATATAATTTTGGTTATGTCTTATAAAGAAAAGAGAAAAGACTGTTGTATTTGAGAAAGCAAAGATTTAGGTTTTCTTGCATGGTCATGAGAGAAAATAATTCCCAATAGAAATTTTTCTTATTTTCTTTTCATATTATTAAATATCAGCTTAAAGTTAAAACAACAAATGTCAGGGAACCTTCTGAAACATTCGCTAAAGATTAGAAATGTATAACTCTTAAAGTGACAAACAACAGCAAATATCTGTAGCTGATACAAAATCATGTCATTATTTTAGGATTTAAGAAGCATTCCTGGAATGGAAACAGTCGTAACAGCCAGACCATCATTCTGCCTGCTGAGATGCTGGACAGACACGTATATATATATATATATATATATATATATATATATATATAAAAGGAAACAGTCGTATTGCAGAACAACCGTTTTGAGAGCAGTGAAGAAGGTTGAAGTGAACGAATTCTTGTGGATCCTGTTTTAAGGCAACGCTGCATAAATAAAACTCATTTTGGGGGGAAACTGACATTAAAAATGCCCTTTCCCGCAGGTTGTCATTGCCCTGCATCATCCAGATGCTAAAAAGATGCATTTTACAACTGGGGCATTACGTGACAACTGCATTTTATTGCATAAGCCATCAACTGCATAAGCCATCAACTGGATATCAACACAATAGCATATCTGGGTGGGCACCACGGCTATAAATAAAATATGGACAGGACATTTACATTGAAAGCATGAAAAAGAGAGAAAGTGATAGACAACAGTAAATACAAGAGAGAGATCAGAAGAGAAAGCTGGATGCAGATTTAGTCTTTGTTAGATGGTGCCAAAGTGCAAAAATCTACAATTTAGTGCAGCTGCCATACGTGTGAAGGTACATGTTTGTGCAATGGTGAGAACCGATAAAGGTGCATAAATGAAGTGGAAAAACTATAAATGATTAACAAAAAAAATCTTCAGAATGAAGCCAAAGTGAAGTATTTTAACTTGTAGCTACTATAGATTAGGGACGGGCCGCTCCGGTCCTCGAGGACAGTCCTGCAAGACTTTGTCTGCTGCAACACAGACACACAGACTTAACTAGAAAAACACTCTGAGAGTGCAGACCTCCACCAAGCAGCACCATAATGTTACGGAAAATTTCAAAGTGATCCAGAATCCAGGATCTTTTCCAGATCACCACCAAAAGTTAATCATTTGTTCCCAATGACACTCCCAACATATCCTGAAAATTATCTATCTATCTATCTATCTATCTATCTATCTATCTATCTATCTATCTATCTATCTATCTATCTATCTATCTA
>JBAMHV010000023.1:11090076-11130555 GCA_037177535.1 Pseudomugil gertrudae
TTCTACATAACAGAATTATGCTGTTTACTTTCAAACAGTAACAAATGTGTGAGTTTACTCTTTTTCTTGATTTTTATTGCCCTCTAGTTGTCAGTTGTTTGTTTATGATCAACCCGATATGACAGAGAAGGTTGCATTGCAATCACATAAAATTACACAACTCTAGTTGTGCATCTAAATTGTGGATACTACTGGTATTTTTCCAGTTCGTGTGATGCTTCACAGCTCTTTATTTTGTATAAGCAGCTAAAAAACTTTACTTAAAAATCTTTATTTAAATAGATAGTCTCTATTTAGGCACACAGTCTCATTTAACAGGAGACAAAAAGCTTTAATTAAACAGCCTTTAAGAAACAAGATCTGGTCAATGTAAAATATTAAAAAGCTTTATGTTAAGAAGAGAAAACAAATGGGCTCTGCTGGTTAAACAAATGTAATGTCAGATGTTTAGTACCTCTCAAAAGTTGGGACACACTTAGCCATTAAATCCAGGAAACTGAGAGCTGATTATTTTTGGGAAGTAATTGATGGAAATATGAATGAAGATGATTTCCATCACGTTTCCCTTTAGGTTTAGTTTTATAGAATAAATCAGTATAAATAATGGAGTTAAGTGTCACCATACGTGAAAGAACAAAAAATCAGTGGCATGCAAGTTTCATGCAGAAGCATCAGTAAACGGCAAAAGGCTGACCTGGCACTGGACGGACCTCTGCGACTGAAGAACATGCTTTTAGTACCTTTGGTGAAGCATCAACCATGTCACAATGCAGATCTCTTTCCAGACAATGATCACCGGACTCAGAAGGAGCAAAACAAAGCCACGATAAATACACAAAAACACTTCCTACGATCAAATGGAAAAATACAAGTTGGTATTCATTTCATATCTGAATAATAGTTTTGATGCTTAAGCAGTGTGTTTGAGCCAAATATAAAGTATATGCCACCAGTGTTACCAGTTCAGACAAGTCTGAGTGAGACAGAAGAATATAGGTACACAGTACAATTTTTAAGGATAACATCTAAGCTACTGCAACATGGTCGAGGAAGAAAATATGTTTCTTTTACCTTGTTTCATCCAGTTGCAGGTTGATTGCACGAAGCATGGTTCTTCCTACATCGGCTGATTTTCATCTGTGCAGTTCCTCCTCCAGATTGTGGATATCTCCAACACAAGGTCACGTTTCTTTCTCTTGGCTTCTCGCAGTCCTGCTCCACCAAGGCATGTCTGCGTTTGTGGAAAGGAAACAGCAAATAAAATCTATCAATAAAACATTAGCATAAAGCCATTAAAGATTAAAAGAGAATAAACCTGAGATAAGAGTCATGCTGTTTCTTTTCCCGGTAACACATTTAGAACATGCACTGGAGCAAAAAGATAGTAAAACGATGTGGAGAATGGCTACATGCCCTTCACCTTTAACAGATGTGCACCTTACTGCTGTGAGCATCACCCAATCAAATTTCATATCCAAAATGTAAATACTGATATTAACTGTTATTCTTTTTTTTTAACAAACTTTCATTCTCCTTCAGCTTGCTTTCATATCATTATATATGATATCATTGTATCAGTTGTTATTGGAAGGACATTCTCTGGAAATCACAGGCAACTGGGATGCAACAACAAGCAGAAACATAAACATAAAAAAATATAGGATGACTAAACATTATTTCTGTAAAATCAAAATGATTAAAACTAAATAAACAAGAATATACCATTTCTACCAGACCTGGAGAAAACAGAAATGATAAATTTGGAGATTTTTTCTAAAAGAAACGTAATATTTTACCTAAACAATTTAACCTTTTTTTTTTATGTTCTTTACTTCAATAGCAAAGGACTAGCCCAGACTAAGTCCAGTAAAAGAAAAATAGCAATCGATTAACAACATGGCCTGATATGCAGCCTACGGCATATATTACTTCATCCTTTTCATGCATCACAAACCTAAGAAACAAACTGTTGACTTTCAGGCTATGTAACAATTAACAAATAATTTATCTGTATGCTAACAAATTCCAAAGAAAACAGACTATTTTTCCGCTTATTGGAAGTCATAGCTGTTTTGTTGCTGCTTCTGTTTCTAGTATATTTGTGTGATTTGGTGATAAACTATAGAATGAGCTTGCTTTTTTCTCTCCTCTTGAATATTCACCTCAATATACAGTCTACTCTACAAACACAACCCCACACTGTGTTTTTATTTAGTAATTTATTCATCTATTTATTTTTATCCCTACATGCAGATCTGCAAGCAATATTACAGTCTAATAAAATATGAACAAACACAAAGTAAAACTAATTAGAAAAAACACAAAGATAGAGTAGAATTTACTGGAGCTGATAAGTGTACAACTTGTGACATGGAAAGTATCCTAAAAAGTGGTTTCTGTAGTCCAAACAGGATTTAGTCTGCCAAGACAGACCCCTCTTTGTGCTCAGCAACCTCCTGATTTTACAAATAAAGTACTGGAGTCTCTTTTTCTGCTTGAACAAAAGAAGCACTTTATCAGTGTTTACCAGCATTAGGTCTGCTTATGAAAAAGAATGAAATGAAAAAAATAGAAAAAGAAGCTCCACCAATGTGAGGATGGAAAGGTGACCGGGTTGGTGGTTTTAATTTTAAGGTCATGGACGTTTAAAGCTGAGGACACAGACGGCTCAACATATTTGCTTCTATTCAGCAGTGTTTCTGTCGTGTAACTGGCATTAAAGCATTGTTTCTGACTTTACAGAAATGAAAAATACTCTACAGTACAAAGAGAAAAATAGTACATGGAAGCAAACTCCCTAATAAAACATAAAAATTAGATATAGCTACTAAATTCCCATTTTATCATTTACTTTTTTCAGTGGCTTGTTAATTCCTAAATTTCTTTTAAACTTTCAAATACTTTTTTTTCATACCGCTTAGTCTAGGTTAGGGTTGCGGGGACCTCCAGATTATCTTTGTATTTTGGTAATTGAATTTAATGAGCTGAAAAATGTGCGTCTCCTTTACATACTTTACGATAGTTTCAGCCATGAAACCGGAAGTCTGTATGACAACTTCCTTAGCAACGGGACGCTTACCATTTAGCATACGGCTAAATGCTACGTTCTAAACGTTTTCTTAAATGTTTTAGCTATTTGAGCATGATTTTATTTTTATTCATAAAAATTGCTCCAAGCGATGGAACAAGTGACGTATTAGAGATACTCCAAGTGATCTATTAGGTTGACTTTACTAGCTAACCAGCTGGTTCTCGAGCTGTTTACAACAATATGTTTCTGTTGGCAAAATGATCTTTTTTAGCTGGTTTTCATTTAATGTATTTATTGCCCTTTTTGAGTGTTTGGCTCACGCTGCCACACAATTAGGAGACACTTCTACTGTTAATTACAACCCAACAATAGGTGAGCTTGTTAGCTCAACCACTCCAACTCCGGGAGTTTCGGGGACCGTGGACTCTCCAGCCAATGGACCCACTGAGGTCACTCTGAATCCCACTTTGGGCTCCACAATGCCCGTGTCTGAGGAGCCCACTGCAATGGTTACAGAGACCCCGTCTGCAACTACAGTCCAAACTGTTATGTCTGCACAAGGTTATATGCATCTAAACTTAAACATCAATAACAACCTACCTTAAGAATCCATTGTGTCTTTTTCTTTCTTTTTTTTTTACAGTAAACTTTGACAGAAGTCATAAGTATTTCCACATTGTTTTGACGGGCTTAAAAGTAATATAAAAAGTCAGCTTAGCTACCCATTGAAGTATTTTTTGACAGCAATACATACAAGTCTAGATCCCTGATGCTTGTACTTTAATTTAGTCTTATTGAGATTTTCTCTTTTCTGTTGTGTTTTTATCTTTGCTTGATATGCAGAGCGAACATAAGAGGAAACTTTATTGATTCTGTACATGTTAGTTCTTTAACCATGAACAGACTATAAACACAAGATAAGCCAACTTTATTTATAAAAACACTTTCAGACAGCATACTAGTCATAATTTTGCATTTCTCTTTTTTTATATAGCCGGTACTTTTTGCTGTTTACATTTCCTTGGAGCGATTTTGTTTCTCTCAGTGTGTTATTAATAGAATAATAATGTATTCACTGTCATCCTATGAGATTTTATGTGAAAATTAAATGTCTTTGTTGTCTTGTCAGGTTGTTTCTGTAATCTAACCCCTGATTTCTGTGACATCGGCTGCTGCTGTGACACAACTGATTGTGACATTGCAAATTTGAGCACTATCTTCATTGGATGTCCACGACCAGTCATGTATGTCTTCTTCATATCCTCCTCACTTGATAGCCCATAAACCTCACATGTTTTCTTATTAAGTATCTTCTTCTTTTACAGATCAGGAGTTTGTATTGAGAAATGGCTTATGTTCAGGGCCAATGTGGATGCATCTCTTCTTACAGTGACTGACACCATGTTTTGTGTTCGGCCTGAAGGTAAATAAACCCAGTGCTTACTCAAACGTAGTCATTCTCCTACACCTCACAGCAGTGCATTGATGAGAAATACATATATCTATCCATGACTGCTGCTAAAAATATTCACTTTCCAATCTCCCAAAAGATGATGGACCCAAGTCCCTTTCAAGACTAGCTCCATTTCCAGCTCTAGGGGGCTTGGATCACTTTTCACCTCCAGAGCATCCATATATCAAGCACACCAGAGATTTTTACAGGGTAATTAGATATATAGTGTTTTCCAGATATATGTTATATTCTCCAAAATATATTTTTCTAACTTTTACATTTTAAAGTGAAGAATGTATTTTTGATTTATAAAACTAATTTTTTTAGGTAGATGATGCCATCCAGACCTATTTCTCCAACTCCTCTGTGAAGAGTGTCCTCCACCAGCCTTCTCCAGGAGCTGTGTCTGCATTCTGCGTCAACCGCAACCCTGCAAGTAAGCTCGAATCCCATAAAAAATCAAATGTAAAAACTGCTGAGTTACAATATACTGAAGTCTCTTCGAGCAGATTTCATATGCTGTCCTGCAGATACCTTTGCACCAGTGACTATCTCCTGAATGAGCCGGTTTCATCGGCTGTCTTTAAGTGAAATAAAAACAGGACAAAGAAAACGCATGAAATCATGCTTTACCAGAGGACATTTTTGTCTCCCTTAAAATATCATGTTTACCTCTGGTAAAGAGTCTCACTAATGAGCAAAGATAAGCAAGTAAAAGATGACCTGATTTCCAAAAAAGCACGAAGTCGAAGCAGATGCTTTTCTTTAATATTTTAGGTATGATTACCTTTTTATTTCTGTCTTTTACACGTCCAAAATAACACAAGAGTTAAAGGGCCTAAAACAAACATTTGGGTATGATGTTGAAAGGGACTATGATGGTCATGACAAAACCTCTCACTGCTTCTACTGTTATCTTCAATTTTATTTTGAAGGGTTTGCTGATGCTGTATGAACCCATGTAAAATAAACCAAAAGTATGAATAATAATCTCTCTTGTCAATAGCCTTAACTCTATTTAAGTCTTGAATCTCTTACAGTTCATATGTGATGCACCTCCTTTTCTAAAATTGTATTAAAAACAAAAATCAATCCAGCAATTCTGCTTCAGGTTTAGAAAATAATGTTAGTTTTTCCTGGTTTTGGGAATTCACTTACTTTTTTACTCGGCTCACATCAGCAGAAAGTTCGACCAGATATTCTCATTTTCAGTAGATCCTGAAAAACATTCAGTCAGTTCATTTTTATGGTAAATATATAGTTTTAATATAAACAGACAACTAATTAAACACCTCTACTGATTACTTTGTTTCCCTGATTGTAGAATTTTTGAGGTCTGCCTCTCTGTCTTGTACCCGGCGGGTGACCAGTCAGTCATGCACCGCAGCTCCAGATCTGAACGCCCAGTCCTATTTCTCTGACCTGAGTCTGCTTAAGGTCAGCAAGTACACTCGGAAGACGTGCTTATAAGTACATAATCTCTATCAACAGTCACAGCAGACGGGATGACATTTGCTTTCCTTTTCATTTGTTCTTTTCACAGATTCCAACAGCAGAGACGGTGATCTCACCAGATTTCCTGGTGAGTCTGTAACTGATTCCATCACAGAGCCAATCCATTGTGTACAAAAACTTTTATGTTGCACTTCAAAAACTGAGTTTATACTAAACGTTTCTTCTAACGTGTTACAAGACAGAAGTGCTAACGCAGTGCAAGTGTTAGATAATGTAAAAAGTATCATTCTATGGAGAATACATGTATTTAGAACATAAAAGTAAAAGCTTAAACTTTTAAGATACATTAAAACTTATTAAACCATACAAGTATAACAGTAGTGACATGTTGTAGGCGAATAAAGACTATATATAAATATAAAAACTGCTTTCAGATCCCAGTAACTCCACAGGCTCACTGGCCTGCACCAACCCGCCTAAACAACTCCTGTATAAATGCTGTGAAAAGAGTGAGTAGCCATACAAATGAGTCTGAAACTAATAAAACACATATTGAAGCAGAAAACCTTGTTCTGGTCTTGCAGGTGGAGTTTATCATAAGTTACACGGGGAGGGGTGAGCTCACATATGCATTAATCAACATAGACTTGGCTGATGTGGCTTTTGATCAGCTGTTACTGCAGACACACACTGTCATTTTCCAGGTATATAATTAAATATCCTATAAAACTAAATTAACTATGGTTGAGAATGAGATTAATGTAATGAATCTTTTTGTGTAGCTGGCCACACCAAACTCCACTCCAGGAGGACTTACACCTGCTGTCGGTCTTAAAGTGGGATCTCCTGTCATTGGTCGCATTGATGGAAAAGTGCAGCCTGTATCTTCAAATACAAATTTATAAACTCCTCCTTTATTGTTGTTATATTTGGCTTTATCTGTCAAGCTTTCAATCATCAGTGAATCATGATTCCTTAACAGTGAAAACAGGTGACATCACCTGGTCTATCACAAGGTGGGGAGTGCTCCTCAGATCTCAACACACGAGCGCAGATACGCTTCACACATAATACTATGAATGGTTGTACGTTTAGGTGAGTGAATGCCATTTTGATCTCCAGACATGTTGGAGATGTTGAGAATCAGTCCTTGGATTAGTTTTGTATTCATATGCTTCTTTTCATTTCTCTGTGTGCCTTATAGCTCCCCAGCAAATAACTGTTCGGAGCTGCGTTCACAGATTTACAGGATGTTACGAGGACTTTCTGCTCCTGATGTGATTGCCATGAACTGGGGTTCTGAACCAGACTGGACAAGAGTAATTTTACAGGAGTGTCCCATCAGGCTGGAGGTACACCTAAATCAGGGGTTTAAAGTTCATTAATGTGTTAGTTGTACATTATTCACAACCTATCTGTGTGCGAATGCTGAAAGATCTGAATACAACAAAACATAACCAAAAACCTTTTGTAAAAGACCTGTTTAAACCATTATAGTCTTGTTGTGTGAATAAATATACTACATTTCATAGAAAATTCCATACAGCACAGCCACAACCATGTTGAATGCTATGCTAATATAGCCTACATGTGCATCTGTTATCTGCACATACAGATACCATCCATTGTCATTTCTGTGCCCTCTCAGGAAACATGTGAAACGGGCTGCCTCCTCCCACGTTCGCTCTCTGTCAAAGTGCTGTGGGCTCGTCAGGGTTTCATCGAGTTACCTCAGAATTACATCCTGGGAGCTAAATACCAGTTCCAATGTCAAAATTTCAAGGTACAAAAATGCACACAAACATTCTGAAGACGTCTTCAATTTTTACTTAATAAAACTTAAGGGCTATATTTTTTTTTCCTTCTAGTGTCCTCTATTGTCCCCTGTTGTCCTGACTTCAAAAGTTGTATTTGCTGAAACCACACTATACCCAGACCCCCCCGGGGGCTTGCCTCAGCCTCACTGGAAGTTTCCCTTTGGCTTCTTCACTGGAGGCCTTGCTGAGCTGGACGGCCACTTCATCGCTAGCGGCTGTTGCACTGAAAGGGTCACTGGGAGTTTAATGCTGTTCACAGTCATGTTCCTAACAGGATTATAACTTTTCACTAGTTAACATGTTGGGTAACAAGAGCACAGTTCTGTTTTTTCACATTTTAATACTTTGTTCATAAACACAAAATAAATGAGTTTATTAAAGTTTGCTTTTGGTGAACTTTTTAATATAACATTTCATAAAATTAAAAAGACATCAGCCTGTCATTTTAATCAAATGATTATTTTGCCCATTTTACAGAAATACATACATTTTTACACTAGGAAGGCTTCTGTCAGTGAGGTAAAGATGCATTATTTATTCACAGCCCTTTTTTCTAGTTTCTATCTTGTTGGCTTCTGTGCATAATTCTGTCCTTTCTCTCTGTTAACTGGACATAGTTAAAGAGCGTGACGACCGCAGCAGGAGTCATGCCTTCCAGGCGAGTAGCTGCACCCAACTGTGGGAAATGATAGAAAGATAATTAGGTTAAATAAGACAAACATGATGAAATGCAGTACTGTGCATACTCACAGTGCTTGGTCGAACTCTGTCCAGGATCTCTCTGACTTCCTGAGACAGAGACACTGGCAGGGAGAAATAGTCTATGTCCTGCGGCAGAAACATGTTCTCTTCCTTTTGAATTCTCTCAATCTCTTTCTTGTTTAAGTCGCAGTGAGGTTTGTACACAGCTATATGGAGGACAAGAAACCTTTTTACTGGGAATGAATGAGCTCAAACAGCCACAATAAGAATACAGCATGCTGAGGCACTGACAGAATCACTGCAGCTGTAAAAAAGTCAGTTTTTACCCTCAATCTTTAGTCTCTGTGAGAATTCCATGTAGGGTGAAAGACAATCTGAGAAGAGGGAAGCCAACATTTCAAAGGAAACGCCTTTGTAATGCAGCAGCTCCATCCCACTGAAAAACAAAGCAGCAAATATCTCAGCCGTGCTCCGAACAGAAAGCTTTTTTACTTTCTACACCTGTGTTTCCAGCAACATAACAGCTCACGTTACTGTGCTGCTCTTCGATTCACTGATACTGATGTTCGGCACCTTCTTCCTCCAGCTGGTGGTGGACATAGCGAGAGCCTGGAGGGCTGCCATCGCATCCTGAAGACCGTTTTTTACCCTTAAAGCCTCCTGGTAGCGCGAAGATGACACACATCCCACCTCAAACCCTGATGGAGAAATTTCATGAGAGGAAAAAAACTGTAAGAAAGTACAATCTGTGTGAGCAGCCGGGACTTCGGATATCGATAACTAAATAACTTGTGCAAGACATGAAAATAAACAATAAGGGACTAAATTAGCTACCTTTAGGTGTAAGGCGAAGGTCAGCATTGTCTGGCCTCAGAGACGTTCGAAACTCGGCCCTGCTGGTGAACATGCGGTACGGTTCTGTTACTCCTCGACTCACCAGATCGTCGATGAGAACTCCAATGTAGCTCTCTGTTCGTGACAATGACACCAGAGGCATGGAGAGGGCCCTGCGCGCAGCGTTCACACCAGCCCACAAGCCCTGCGGAGATACAGCGCTTTCCTTCAGGGTTTCATTCCTGTAACGTAGCGATCACGTACTGTGTGATTATGGGGTTAAAAAAAGAGATGATAAAACAACTGTGCTCGTCTTGTTACACAAATTAACCTGCTAAAAATGACACTTCTGTGACTCCTGACATTTAGAGCAACATTTTTGGTTGGAAATTGAATATGTCTTATTATCATTAGAGTACATTTTATTTAACCCAGTTTTTACTAATTGAATCAAATAGAATAAAAACTTTTTCCTAAAGTAAAATGAAGGAAAGCAGATTAACTCATTGCAAAAAGCGGCAGCTGTTGTTGCCGACAGCCTGAGCACATATTTAATTTCACCTAATTTCCCCAATAGCAGAAACCATGTATGTCCTTATAATCTTTTAATCCCCTCTGCTAAGCTCTTATTGGTTGCTTTTTCTCTGACACAGGCCCAGATGTAGCTGGACTGCAGAACTACTCACATACTGGCAGTAGATTGGTGGTCAGTAACTCGCCAGTACCATGGTTTTGCTGGTTCTACATGTGTCTGGTCAGATGTGTGTAAATATAAATATAACTTAGCCTTATATTGTGATGGCCAGTCCAGAAGGGTTTGTAACCCCTCAGCTGAAAACAGCAGCTACCTGTGCAGCAGCTTCTTCGTACCCCGTTGTTCCATTGATCTGACCGGCCAGAAAGAGACCTTGAGTGCCTTTCACTTGTAATGCAGGACTCAGCTGAGTGGGACACACAAAATCGTACTGCACACCGTAACCTGCGGAGCCAGAAAACAAACAATCACCGGGACAGTTGACAGATTTTTAAACTAGTACAAGAAGTGCGTTTCAGCTGCGACTGACTGAACTGAAATCGAATGTTACTGCTTCAGTTTCCAGTTTTAGCTTCTACTGTGCATATCAAACAGGGTTCTGTGTACCGGGTGTGTGGATTTCAGCTCTGTGCATGCAGGGGATTTCTCTGATGAGACGAAGCTGCATATCAGGGGGCATGGTCATGGACAGACCCTGTGGGTACAGAAGCTCAGAGGTCAGCCCCTCTGGCTCCAGCCACACCTGGTGATGCCGGCCTGGAAAGCGCATCACCCTTGACTCGATAGATGGACAGTATCTGTGAGAGACGAGCAGTGAGATGCTCCTTAGAAAACAGAAGACACGATCAAGCATCTGCAGTACATAGTATGCGTTTGTACCTTGGACCTTTGGTGTCTTGCTGTATGTGACAGTTGAGATGAAGCGACTCCCTCACCACTCTCTCCACACCAGGAGTAGTATAGGTCAGGTGACAAGGCAGCTGCTCTTCTGGCTACAGAGCATTGAGTTCAAAATGAACAGAACAGAAAAAGTACTTGCATGTGCTCTAATTATTATCTCACACACAAACTATAAAAAGTTTTTTAATAAACTATATACCTTGCAGCTTGTTTGGGTATTCATGAAGCTAAATGGAGTCGGATGACTGTCGGGGAGGTGAAGCTCTGCCATAGGTAGGTCTACTGAATCCTTCACAATCCTAGGAGGAGTCCCAGTCCTTAGCCTGCCTACCCTCAGTCCCAGCCTCTCCCTCAGCATCTGGGACAAGCCTGAACTTGCTGGAGCATCTCCAATCCGACCTCCGGGGGATGTGGTTTGGCCCACAAAGAGGGAGCCAGACAAGAATGTACCGGTTGTGAGGATCACTGAACTGGCCAAAATCGGATGACCACCATTTGCTAAAGAAATACAAAAACAAAGTGAATGATAAACATTTTTTTTTATCTCTTTTGCATATCGTTCTGCAACTTTTGTAAGTGCATTTAAATCACTGGGCCAGATTTTAGAAGCTGGCATCAGGTGTAAAAGTCTAGTTTTAGAACAAATCTAAATAAATTATAGGATTGGATCATATTCTCTGATTTAAGGTGAGACGGATAAAAAGTAATGTAACAAAATGATGGCAGATTATTTAAATTCTTACCCAAACGTATTCCCGTAACTTTGTGTTGTCCAGGCTCCTCTGGGTTTTGCTCTCCCAGCAGCAGCTCCTCCACTGATCCCTCCAACAACGTCAGCCTGGGAGTGGACAGCAGCTCAGACTACACAATGAACAGCAAGCAGACCCTCAGTGAGTCAAAGACACCTAATTCATTCCCTGACTACAATTCATCCGTGTGTGTGAAACCTGAATGAATTCCCGGTAGCGTTGGCGGTCCAGCTGGGCTCTTGGCCCCCACACAGCGGGACCTTTTCTACGATTCAGGATGGAGAAATGGATTCCAGCCCAGTCTCCAGCTCGTCCACACAGCCCATCCAGAGCGTCTACCTCCTTCACAAGCTGGCCTTTACCTACTCCTCCCAGAGATGGATTACAGGACAAGGCGCCTGCAAAAATGTTATGTGGCAAAGAGCATGCAAGAGTCAGATGAATTTATTTCATTAAAGTGAAGAGTTTCTTCTGCTTACCAACGGTTTGGATTTTCTGTGTGACCAGGAGCGTCTCAGCTCCCATCCTGGCCGCTGCAGCCGCTGCTTCTGTCCCTGCGTGACCGCCACCAACCACAATGACGTCATACTGCTGTCTGGCGAGGTGGCTGACGCACCTGGAAGCCGGCAACAGAAAACTCTGCACAGGCGGGAGTGCCTTTGTAAGCATGTGAGACATATACCTGTCAGAATTAAAAGTTTGAACACAATTAGTTTGCTGTAGCTTCAATTCAATTCAATTCAACTTTATTTGTATAGCGCCATTTCATGACAGTGTCATCTCAGGGCGCTTCACATCTTATTTGAGCCAATTCATAAAAATAGCCTATATAAGGGAAACAGTAAGATTGCATTAAATACCATCTGTCGTGTACTAATACTTTCTCCAAAGGTCCCGTTTTGGTAACAGATTCTAATATGACTTTTCAAGTGGCCAGAAAATTTGAGTAGTTAATGATGACTAGTTTATGATTGGATCGCTCTATTGGCTTAAAATTACAATAGCAAGTGTGTTTTATTTTCTTTATATGCCACTTACAAAACGTTTGGGATATTAGGCTTGTTGAATGATGTCAGAAAGCATCTAAAATGTACTCTCACCTGCAGAGATGAACTTATTAACTTATTTATTCAATTACAACTTGTGTCTAAACAGTCCTCTTCAACACTTTATCCATATTTATACATTATCCAACACAGACAGCACTTAAGTATGACCATCTATTAGGATGTTGTCATTTTCATGATGATACACCCACTACTCTTTTCATCTTTCAATTAATTGTCTGAAATTAAGGAATTATCATTCCATGATTCTACTTAAATGTCCTATATTCATGATGCAATGTCAGAGAGACTTCTTATCTACATTTAGTGTACAAAGAAGTCGTATTTAAATCTGCTAATGATAGTTTATCAGCCTGTATATGATACATTATCAATCCAGACTTATTCAGAAAGAAATCGACCAGTTTAGTAAAATGGACTGCTACATATGTAAAGAAAAAATAGAGATAAAAAAAATGAAAACGGGTTTATGATTACTGGGATTCAATAACTTATTACTTCACAGCAGTGTTGCGGTTCATACTGTTCATCTGATCATCTTAAATATGAAAATAACTTACCGTTTTTTTGGTAGAAGATAAATGAGGGATTATATTTATTTTTCCAAGTTGATATTTAGGCAGATGAAGATCCGCGGAAAAGTACAAAACTGCGGATATTACAAATGCTCTCTACGGAGGCTGCCATGTTGTTTGTAGCGCAAAGCCGTAATACCTAGTGTAAAGCCGCAATCACAAATCTAAGCCTGTTTTTCTGAATTGAAGTTATGGATCAGTCGTCATGAATTAAGCCAATATTGAACAAGGATCCATCAATCAAGTTCATGTGGAGTGGCAAAGTGGAATTTAAAATTGTCTGTACTTTTTGTCGCTAAACAATAATTATGTTTTGTGCGGTTAATGACACGTGTACAGTGGACACCATTTATATTTTGAGAAATGCATTAGTTTGTATAAAAAAAATCATATCAGATGGCAACTTGTTTCACGTACGTGCGCTCAGTGCTAAGTGAAAAGCGCACGCTCACGTAACCTCTCCCTCCCCCTTCCTCCCGGTTACTACTCAGCCGCGCGCGGATTGAGTCAAGCGAGACTACCGAAAGGTGGTGTTGACCGACCGCAGCAGGTTTTCAGTAAGAAACCTGAAACTTTAAACCTTCTAAGACGACTGACAATAACGCTAAGTCCCTAGCTTTTAACGGAAGAGTCATCGGTACCGGAGTTAAAGGCGACAAGACAAGGGAGGAGAGTAAATCCCGGAGGGAAAGCGTCCGAAGTGAGCTTGGGGGGATCAAAGCTAATGCTAAGTTAGCCAGCTACTGCTAAATAATTACACGGAAACTAGTGTCCTTTTTCTTCAATTACTTATTTTGACGTAACATCCAAGATTAAAAGTAGATAGTCTAGTGAAATCTGTCAAGTTATGCTTGGTATTTGAATTAATTATCGATTAGTTTGTGTTGATATTTTAGGCCACAAGCGACTGGTTTACATTCGCTACAGTAGCCGGTCTTTTTGAGGTTACACCGGCTCTACGCTTCATAGGACAGCTGATATTGCTAAAGGTAGTTGTCTTTAAAAGCAGCTTGACTTCTGGAGGTATCAGTTTTAATAGCTTAGCCAACACTTGGTACTGTCTAAGCCTTGTGCTTCGCAATGCTGAAACAACAGCAGCAGCCCGGCTCAGGCGGGAGAAAGACGTCAAACGGAACATCGGGCCCCAGCAGCATGTCTTCCCCTGTCAGCGGCATCAACAGCGGCAGCAGGTCACAGGCTGGGAGGTAAGCAAAAGGGAGTCCTCTTGTCAGGACAGTCCGGGGACTACACAGTGGATGAAAGGCCTACCGGTTAAAGCACTATGCTCCTAGTGGGCGTGTCTCAGACTCGGACTTGTTTTTAAGCCAATAAGATTGGTTTATCTTTGATTGACAGCAATGGTGGACTAATAAAAATGCTCTATTTGTACTTAAGCATTCAATGAGGCGGGTCTAAACTGGTGAGCGCAATAAGCAGCAAATCAGCATTAAGGCTATACGAAGTTTTTCTTGGCGTCTGGGATGTAAAGATACCATTGCTAACTAATTTATTTTCATTTTTTGGTGCGTCCTGTTAGGAAAAGCTTGATAAAAGAACTTGTAAATGATGCAGCTTGGATTTATAAGGTACATGAGAAAATCTGTTGACATTTTGAGGTGTCTTGATGTAAAGTTCATCGTAGCTTGGCCTTTGTTTTGTAACTGAACGTAACTATCAGCGGTGAAATGTGTATATTTCGTTTTATTACACGCGCGCGCGCACACACAGTGACCTGAATTTCTTCCAAAATATACCTGGAAAAACAAATCTTAAAAACGCAACATTCATCTCAAAAAGACTCGTGTGTATGAAGTCGTTATACTTTCAGTTTTGTAGGTAGAAGGCGGCAGGTGGGACCTCTTATGAAAGCTTTCCATAAACTCTTTGGTGTGTGTGTGTAATGACATGCTTTGAAAACAAATTGTACTCAGGTTAACAGTCACATTTCTTACAGGAATCGAACTTCTTCCAAGCCGACATTCCAGGCATCTCCTGTGAGTATCCAGTTCCAGAAAAAATCCGCAAATAGAACAGTTTGTAGACATTATATGTGTTATTAAAAACAGGAAATCAGTGTTATGTTTTGTTGCTGAATTTCAAGATGTGAGGATCTGTTTTGCCTTTTTATATGTATCTATATAGATATATATGAATAAATAAATAAATATAAATACACATTATGCACATATCATGTTATGATCAATTTGAAGTCTTTAGTTCACAAGAAATTCATTTGTGGGAACTGAGTATTGGTGGGTTAAACTTACAATCAGTAAAATGTTTAATCATAAATAGACCTACTGAATAAAAGAGGTATTCAGAAGTTTCTGCAACACAGCATGTTTGCTTTAACCCCAGGGATAAACTGTTCCTAATGACTAAATTTTTTAGCAAACCTTTTGTTGTTGTTGTTGTTGCTGGTTGTTAAAGTCACATACTTACTATATGACTGTTTCTCTACACAATGCCTCCATGAAACTGTCTAGAAATATGTCTCTATATTTTGCCCTTTACAGGTGTTTGAGGGTGTGTACAACAATGCCAGAATGCTTCATTTCCTCACAGCTGTGGTGGTGAGTCATATGGCCTTTCAGTATTCCACCCCGACAATGAGAGAATCTGCTTGTGTTAGCCCTTTTCCAAATTTACTGTATTCAGAGTTGTAACATTACATATTTTATCAAACCATTAATGGTTGCTGTATATGTTAAAGGTAACTAATGGAAAAAGTCCAGTGTACTTTTATATTGCATGACATTAGTTTAACAGTTATCCCCAGTATCTGAAAATTGCACCAGAGGACAATGTGGGGTTTGGTCTTCTCTACATGTTGACTTTTAAAGCTTAGGATCAAACTAGCAAAGTATATAGCGTACTGCTATCCCACCCCATGGCAGACTTTGTTTAGATATTAAATAAAGTCATAGTTTTGTATGTCATTTATTCAGAAATGCATTTTTTAACTTGATCAAATAAAGATGCTATTATTTTCTTTCAGGGGTCTACTTGTGACATACGAGTAAAGAATGGCAATGTGTTTGAAGGCGTATTCAAAACGCTCAGCTCCCGGGTAAGAAGCACATATTGGTTACAGCGGTATTGACATCTTTCTGTCACATTTTAACATTGTGTATATAACTGTAACACTAAGCTCATATGAATTTCAAATATGGTTTTAATTTAGTTGCCTAAAACCTGTCATGCAGGTTCACGTAGTCCTCAAATTCTAGTAATTCCTGATCTCTGTTCCTTAGTGTGAGTTGGCTGTTGATGCTGTACACAAACGTAATGAGGAAGGGAGCTCACAAACGGCTCCACCAAGAAGAGAGGAAATTACGGACACCATGATATTCAGTCCATCAGATTTGGTGACAATGATCTGCAGAGATGTTGACCTCAACTATGCCACCAGAGGTACAAACATAAGCATTCCTCAAAGGCCTGCAATGCATGAGAGCAACAAGTTCTTCTTGATTTCCATCATTAGGTTGTGTCTATGTTTAAAGAATCATTGAGCTATTGTAAATGCTTTTCCAAATACAATTAAGGAAGATTTAAATAAGATGATCTTTCCTAGAGTTTGATGAGTCAGGAGGAGTTTATCTCAAGTGTTCCCAGAGCTTGACTTGTATAAATTCCTTCAGTATTGTTGGTAAATAAAAAGGCATGTATAATTTAAAGTCTTTCCTTTTCTACAGAATAAAGGAAACTGAAGTTGGGCTCACATGCAGTCAGCTTGTTGGCAATTGTTGAAATAATTTAAGATATTTGTTTAAAGGTGTGACTTTTCCTGTGTATTTAATTGTAGACACCTTTACGGACACAGCTATCACCTCTAGTCGCATCAATGGAGAACATAAGGAGAAAGTTTTACAGAGGTGGGAGGGAGGAGACAGCAATGGAGAGAGTTATGATCTGGAGAATGATGCAGTAAGTTTAAAAAAAACTGAGATAAAATGTTTTGTTTACCCACAGCCTGTTACTGTCTTTTATTATTACATTTTACATTGATGGTTTTATTATGTAATTAATTTTATTTATTTCCTCAGTCTAACGGCTGGGATGCTAATGAGATGTTCCGTTACAACGAGGTGAAATATGGAGTCACGTCGACATATGACTCCAGCCTGTCCATGTACACGTAAGTTACCATAACAATTTACTCTGTAGTGAATTTAGTAGAATTACCAGAAAAACAGAATTTTGTGACCCAGTTGTAAATCCACCATTTTATTTAGTGTTTTTAACGCACCCACGTTTGGGATTTATGGAATAGAAAATTTACATTCATTGGGTCACTACAGGATGTTTTATGGCATAAAGGGAAACAGAGGTGACACAAATATCCATTATGATTTATTGCTGTTTTTAGGTTAATCAATTAATCTTTTTATTTTATTAAGTTCTTTTTTGTATTCCCTTTCTGAACTAAAACTTTCTCTACCACCACAGTGTTCCACTGGAAAAAGGGAACTCTGAGATGTATCGGCAGAGGGAGGCGCGTGCGGCCCGCCTCGCAAATGAGATTGAATCAAGCCCCCAATATCGCCATCGTGTAAATCTTGAAAATGAGGAGGGCAAAAGTGAGGAAGATATGTACAGCGCTGTAGTCAGGGAGGGCAATGATTGCGAGAGGGGTCGAGAAAGCCCCCGTGAAAGAGGCCGAGACAGTCCTGGAGCCAGCAACAGGTGAGCCGAGCTGCTCTGAAAAGCTTTGTGAGGCACATGGATAATGCTGTTTGTCAGAAATGTTTTTTTTTCTCAGCACGGCATGATCTGAACAAAGTAAAAGGCTCTGAATATCACACTTTAAGTATATTTAACAGTGTTTAAAGCCACACATGTAAACTGGTTTAAAAACAGCTTTTTGTAGATGTAAATAGTTTTGGTGTTTGATTTGAGGTTGAGTTTTTAAACAGAGCGTTTATGGTTTTTATTGTATCGCAGGACTTATCTCAGTTTTTGGCTAATCAACATATTGTGAACTTTATGCCCAGGCTGGCTTAAAACTTGTAACTTGCAAGTTACAGACTGTTTAACTTAAATAGTTTTTGTCAAAGTTTCAGTCTTGTTATTTTAAGTTTTTTAAGGACCCAGATCAAATCTGCTAAGGTAGATCATGTGATGACACAGATGGCTACGAATTATATATGACACAACATGATCTAAACTACCAAATGAAAATGAAGACTGATGTTTTGTGACATATGTTTAATGGGGTTTTGTCTTTTTGTTAGGCAGGGCAAGTACATTCCACTACCTCAGCGTCAGAGAGAGATGAATCGAGAACGAGCTGAAAGAGGTCCTAGTGGGCCTGCATCCCACAGTCGTCTCAGTGGGGGTTACCGCTCCACCCCTCCATCATCATCTTCCACCTCCCCCAGGCCCCCACTGCCCTCTGCTTCTGGAAACCAGCCTGGAGCCTCCCCTTCAGAGAGGAGCAGCCCTCTGTCTGGTCGAGGTGGGTCTTTTGCTTCCCACCACCCTCAAGGAAGCCCCAGCCCAGGCCCAGGCTCGAGTCCTGCAAACACCTATACACCTGCTTCTCCAGGTGGACAAGCACCCTCCCCTGCGTCTGCTGCCACATCGCCAGCCAGTCCCCCTGCTCCACATGGACATGCAGTGCCTCATTCACACTCGCTCCCACACTCGCTGTCTGATTCTGGCAGACCTGTTAATGGAGGTAGGAGTTGTACAGACGATGTATAAGCTGCTTTGTCATCTCTACCTGTTGCTAAGGCCAATTGTATGTCTTTCAGTGTCTGCTAGAACATCTCCTAAAGCCCAAAGACCACCACAATCAAGCAGGACAAACCGCACTCCAAACTCACACCATCAGTCCACAGGTACCAACTGTCGTGACATCTATTTGATACGCGTCTAGTTTTTCTTTCATGTTATTTATAAAACTTGCATAAAGCTTAATCCAAACGTTTACTCCGTTATGTTTTTATAGCTACGCGCTCCCCTAAATCAGGCTCTTCCCAGGATAAGCCTTACCTGGACACTTCATTTGTCTCATTGCCTGCACAGAAGACGTCTGGCCCTGCCCCTCTCTTCCCTGTAGATGGTACAGTCTTGCAAATTACGTTGTTTGTTCAGGAGATTATATGATTGTTTAGCTGATTTGTTATGATCACTCTTGATTCAAAAGTTATGGAGAAACTTATATTATTTGTCTAAAACTTGCATCCATGCTAGAAATTATTTATTTAATTATATAAGTTTATTTGTATAGCACCTTTCATGTACAGGACAATTCAAAGTGCTTTACATTGAAACAGTAAAAGTATTACAGATGTAAAGGAGAATAAAAACAGCAAAAAAAACACAATAAAAATCATAAATTAAGTCATAAAAAGCTGATCCTGTAAAGTTACCGTGCAGATGTCATCTATAGGCGCATAAAAAAAGAAATGTTTTCAGCCTGGATTTAAGTGTCTACAGTTGGTGAGAGTTATGTATGTATGTTCTGGATGTTTTTTCAGTAAGCAAATGTTAACAGTTCTGATCAAATTGCATTGAAGACTTGGATTTTATTTTCTATTTGTCCTCTTTACAGTGAACGAGATCCTTGGTGCAGCTGCAAAAGAACGCTCTGCAGAGAGTCCAAGCAGCACAGAAGATAACAAGAGCAGTAAAGGTATGTCATGAAAGGTGTTGGGTTAAATCCTTAAAATGTATTACCTCAACTAGGCAAATGTATAAAAGCTAATCACTAGCTGCGTTAATATTACAGTTTTTTGCAAAATAAAGTGATATTTGTAAAGTTTAGAACATGTTTATTGCTACAGGTCTTGTAAAATCCCTTCAGCTGAACAAGATTTTTATGAGAATTGCAGCTTATGCAGTGTAACCACGTAGCGTTATTTTGTGTTTTCTACTCGCTAAGGAAAATTAGTTTTTCGAAGCCATTCTCCCCCAGTCCCCTTTCATTGTAAAACTCTGTTTCGCTCCATACCGCACAATTTTAACTAATTACATCACTTTCTACATCATTTCCGTAGGACGCGTACTTGTCTGTTTCATTGTAATTTTTTTTCTCTCTTTCCACTACCAGCTCCCTCAGTTCAGCAGAGATCGCAGATTGAAGAGCTACGGAAATTTGGCAAAGAATTTAGGGTAAGACTTTTGTCAGGCTGCATGGTGGTGCGGTGGTTAGCTCTGCAGCCTCACAACGAGAAGGTTGCTGGTTTCACGTCTCGGCTTGGGTAGTGGCCATACTCTGTTTAGTGTTCTTCTTGTGTTAGTGTGGATTCTCTCTGGGTACTCCGGCTTCCTTCCACTGTCTACTGACATGCATGATAGGACGATTGGACATTTAAAATGGTCCTTAGTACTGTGTGTATGACTGCTTGTTTGTCTCTCTGTGATGGACTGGTGACCTGTCCAGGGTGCACCCCACCTCTCGCCCAATGATTGCTGGGATAGGCTCTAGCTGGTTAGATTACTCTGAATGTATAGGTAATGAGACTGATTACCCCCATTAGTCCAACATCTTCAGTAAATAGTGTTTTGACATTTAAAACATTTCTCAGTCTTGTTTTGTCTGGGCAGTGAGCTCATTGTGTTGTTACGGGATCATTCATACAAAGTAGTGCAAAGCAAAATTGTAATAAATGGCAAAAACTAGTATTTTTTTCTCCATCCACACAATAACTAAATTATGTTTAAAATGCAAATAAATCATGCCATGTGTTACTAAATTTACCACATAAAAGGGGGAGCTTCTTGATAAAAGGGTATGTCTGTATTTAAAATGGTAATGAATGAATGCTGAATATTGAAATACAAATTAATTAGTCTATTCCCCATTTCGATGTTACTTTGAACTTGGAAATATTATATTAAATTTTTACCACCTTGTTTGTCTTTCAGCTCCAGCCAAGTGGAGGCAGCTCTAGCTCACCTACTTCTCCAGCAGCAGCAACCCCTCCAACTGTCAGCGAGGCTGCCCAGTCCAGCACAGTTAAGCCCACATCAGATGCTCAGCCTTCCTCAGAGCCCAAGCCTCTTCCTCCAGCTCCCAGTCCTTCTCAGCCTCAGCCCTCACCAGCTCCAACTGAAGATGCAAACAAGGATGCTGCAACTACGCAGAGTCCTGCAGCCACCGCAGCACCGCTTTCAGATAGGCAATCACCAGCCACCCCTCAGCCAGCTAGGACCCCGGGTATTGATGATGCCAGGTCAGAGACAACGGAGCGGACAGAAGGCGTAGCAGAGTGAGTTTTTAAAGGGATTTTTTTTGTAAACAAGTTGGAATTCCTTCGTGTATTGTTATTAATATAACAATTCTTCCTCTATCCTCTAGTCAAGTGAAGAAATCAACCTTAAACCCAAATGCTAAAGAGTTTAACCCAATCAAACCTCAAATACCCATGGTAAGCTAGTTTATTTCCACTAAATCCTCTAAATGTTAATAATAAACATGTTGTAGCTTCAGTGTTGTAGTTTTTTTTGTTTTTTACATTCCTCATTTCACAAATGAAATTGTATTTTATAGCATTAATTCATAATATCCATCTGCTTGCAGAAGGACCATGTAGATTTATAAACCTGTTTTTATCATCACACAGACAAAGCCTAATACTGCACCCACCCCACCTCGGCCCACCCCTCCAAGTCCAGTGGTACTGCAGCATCCTGGTGGACAGGGACCACTCTACAATACTCCCTACCTTTCCTACGTGTCACAGATCCACCCTGTGCAGGTATGTGAACGAGGCCAAAAGGTGCATCACAGTTTCTTCTAGAAGACAACTGAGTAACGACTGTTAGTATTGATTTGGTACATAAGTATTGTTAAAATGTACTTTGTCTGATTGATTTTTAGATTGATGTTGATCCATTTCTTAATCTCTTCTATATAAACTTTTCACTGTATAGCAATAGTTCTGCTCGTGTTGACCAGTTAATTTCGTCTATTTCAGCCCCCACCGATGTACCAGTACACCATGTCCACAGTCAGCCAAGGAAAGTACCCCAGGACCAAAAGTAATCGCAGACTTTGTCTTTTTTTATTAATATTATTTCTATTAAGTCACATTTTTATTAATTGTTCATCATTTCATCATGATACTTCTGTGCATAACACTATAACACCTAAGCTGCTACATTTATTTAAAGGCCTGTAAATTATTACAAAAATAAGGATAAAAAATGTCTTGTAGTTTTCTTTGTCTTGATGATTTTTTTTCCCTCTCTGCAGGCTCAGTAGTGGCTCCCCGCTCTGATCACGGTACTTCACCCATGTTACAAGCCGCAGCCTCAGCAGCCGGCGCGCCGCTAGTGGCATCACCTTACCCTCAGTCCTACCTTCAGTACAACCCACAGCAATATGGACAGCAGCAAGTTCTTCAGGCCATGACTCCGTACCCAGGACAGGTAGAACATCTAAACTGGAACGCTGTTATTCTGGCTTCACTGAATTCATTCAGCCATCACGGTGCAAAAAAGGGAGAGAAAAAAGTTTTTGGGAGTCTTATTACAAGAACGCAGCACAAGGTTTAAGCATGTTTTGATCGATTGCTAACATATTAAATGGCTGTTTCTCTTTTTTTGTGTTCCTCAATAGCCAATGTACCCCATGCTTCAGGGTGGAGCTAGAATGATAGGTCAAGGTGGTGGTCCTCATCCACAAGCCCTTGGACCAGGTGGCCCTCAATTTCCCACACAGGGAGATGGATCTCAAGGACCACAGCAAGGCATCTATGGTAACTGCTGATGGATCTTGTAGCTTGTAGTTTTCTTTTAAAAGAAAGCTTCTAAAATTTGACTTGAAATGTACCAATTTCATCTTTTCTTTGTAGCTCCACAGTCATTCTCTCATCACTCTGGTGCAGTTCATCAACCTCAGCCCTCCAGTACCCCAACAGGCAACCAACCCCCACCCCAGCATGCTGCACCCAGCCCCGGACAGGTAACATACCCACAGAGCGAAAAACGGTCACAGCTTGGCTACAACCTGGTAAAGTGTTGGTTATACGAGCAAACATTAGTTCCACTTAGGGATGGATAATAATTCAATAATGTAAATTGATCAATAAATGTGTGGTGCATTAGGGTGGCGGAAAAGGGCTCGTATCAAATGTTTAATTGAAAAGCGGTTTCCCTCCCTTTTTCATTGATTGTCGTGTAGCTTAATACTACAATTAGATCTGAGGCTGAATCTGTTTTAAAACCTTTAATTAGTAAAAATGATCAAATACACAAAATACATCAGTGTTTTGCTGGAAAGGCATTTATTGTCTCCATGAAATCACAAAACTGCTCATCAAAATGTTTAAAAAGCAATGTTAGCTTTAGGCAAATGTCAAAGAAAAATACCATTGGTAGACTAGCAGGTGGCATGCATAAACTAAAAGCTCTATTAACTGTTTAGATTGACTGTAAATTTACAAAATACTTACAGGAAGACATTTCTGGCCATAAACGATAACATCTAAACTTTTTCCATATTCTGACCAAACTAATTACAGAAAGTTTTAACAGACAAAACACTTCTTCACTGCAAGAAATATCCGCACTAGAGCTGCTTAGTCTGGATTTTTCCTGCAATGTCACAATAGTAATCTAGTTGGAAACACCATCATTGTTTTATATGTTTATGATGTTTGGCAACATCGGGGCATTAGGATTGATTTCCAGTATGATTACAAATACACAGGGAGATCATTATCTCCCTGCCATCATTATCTTGCATTTATTGACAGATGGTAGCACTATGTGGTGATAAAGATAGAGAATGCAACACATACTGATGCATCGTGATGCTTTGCTGCATTGAATCAAAGACACGATAATCATAGTTTAATTGAATCGTGAGACTGGTGAAGGTGCGAGCTTTATCATGCCACAGCATAAAATAGCAAATGCTGCATAGAAACATCTTTATTAAATGTTTAGCTAATTATCAATAAATGTTTTGGGTCTTTTTTTAGTCGATATGCTTTGTTTCTATATAGTCTCACTAACATTTCTGTCCTGTCTGGTACCATTTTTATTTATGTCAGTATTTTTATTTATCTCCCATTGTGCCTTGATGTTGTACTTACTGCACAAAATAATTGCAATTAGAAATATGACCAAGTAAAGTATATATTTATATTGGAAAAACCAACTCCAGCATTTGTTCAAAGGAGAATTAATATCTTATAAGGATAGATGTTGGCATTATTCAACAAGCTGCAACTGACCTTGTTTTTTAATAGAAATTTTGTCTTAACATCAAGATAAATGCAGACAACAAAGATCAACATCATAGTTTGACAGACTGATATCTTCTTCCAGAACGCCCAGTCAGGCCCACAGGCTCAGTCCTTGTACCATTCAGGTCCTTTGTCAGCACCCACACCACCTAACATGCCCCCAGGCCACACATCTCCACAGGGCTCCTACCCCATTCAGGGCTACAGCATCCACGGCCACCAGGCAATCCCACAAACATATCCCCTGGGGCAGATAGCACAGGTATGGCTCTTTTTGTTGCTCTCCTGGTTTAAATGCAGTATTTTTAATCAGACTGTTATGTATGGAGGGAATGTAACTTTATCCATCTGTTTTTTTCCAACCCTACAAGGCCCATGTTCAGGGACCCATGTCAGGTCCTCACCACTCAGGAAGCCACGGTCAGCCCCAGTTAGTAATGTTGCAGGCTCCTCAGCAGGGTCCCGGTGGTGTGCCCCAGCACCCACAACACGGACCTCAGCAAGGAGCACACCAGCACTTTTACATCGGACCCCCACAAGGTGGGATTTAGAAATGCCTACAAAATATTGTGGTAAAAAAAAAACTTCAACCAAATGAACTACGTAAAGCTGAATCTGACATTTGTTTTCCTTTCCACAGCGATGCCAGTACAAACACATCCGGCTTCATTCCATCAGCCTGGAAATTAAATTCCTCTTCCTCCCTGATCTCCCAAACTGCTCCTCCTGCCAGCTGCACATTGGTCCCGGGAAAATAACAAAAGCAGAGAATCAAAGGAAAATTCTCCCAGCGCCTTACAGTCCTGCTGTAACACATCAGTACAATACTCTGGTTCAGCTGCAGAAGAGGAGGACCTTTCAATAATGATGAAGATGAGAGAGGACAGCAGCAGCATCCAAATCCCTCCTGCTGCTGAGCTTTTCACTCCCAACTTCTTCCCATTTCTTTTCACACGAGGCACCTTGCTGGGAAAACCAGTGGGAGAGTGAAAAACAGATGGAAACGCAGCAGACTTTTTACCCCGGTGAGGTTTTCTAAGAACCATGACACAAATGGAGAAACTCGAACTGTGAAGGGATTCTCACGAGGACGGCTTGAAAGGAGGGTTGGAAAGATTTGAGGGGATTTTTAGCAAATCATTTTTAACTCCAACCAGTAGTTAAAACCCACCTCTCCTGTAGGAAATTTAATTAATAAAAAATGGACAAGAAAAAAACCCCAAAAAAAACATAAAACACAATGACCAAAAAATAAAGTTTAACTCAATTACACAGGTTTGTTCTTTATATTTATTGCATCATTAATTGTGCTGGTCTTGAGGAAAGCAGAGGACAACTCGCATCACGAATGTCCTCTTCATTAGTCTTAGATCAAAATTCACTGAGCATTTGCCATCATCTCAGGTTGACAACAGGAAGTAATTACCTCCTTTGGAACATTTTCTATCTGTTTCACAGTTATTAGCTTGGATACACTTTGCTAGATGGTGTAAAACATCCACTAGGGGGACCCCTGTACACACCTGCTTGCCTGCCATCATGAGACATCCGTGTAGCAGAAATGACTCTTTGGGTTAGTGGGACGGTGTTTCTCCTTCAGGCAACAATGACGACACATTCTGTAGCTGTGACAGTGCTCTAGATCAATGTACTGCTGAGCATGCTTGTTAGTTTTACATCGGCAGGACAGAGTGGCCTAATTTCCTTTCACGACAGCATATTGAGGCACGCTCAGTCCGGGCTGCAGGTTCCTGTCAGTGTGACAGGGTGAAGAGCTGCTCGGCGCAACGCTCCAGTCTATCCCGGTACTCCAGGTGGCAAAAGTTGCCTTCAGGGACCCCCGTGGTGCCATAGAGAAGACCCCAGCAGCAGCAGGCAATCACAGCTGTGCTGTCACTGTCACCTGGAAGAGTTGTAGAGAGAAAATAGCAGATGTGCTGCCAGTTCCACTTAAAAATATACTTTATGACCAAAAGTTCCCTGAGAGTGAAAGAGTCAGACTTCAGGTTGAACACATTTAAGCAATTCTTTCCATACGTGCACAGAACCCAACAGTAGAAGAGAAAAACTGATTATTTAGCAGGCAGCACAGTGATCTCAGCGTGGTAATCTTTATTGGTTGAAATAATCAAAAGTAAAGAGAAACAGACGTATAGCTTAATTGATTTCTAACCCTTTTGAGACATACTGCTCTGCCATGAGCTCACCAGGCAATCAGCTGATCTGATTGCTAAGATACTTTCTGATCAGTGCCGCTTCCTGAAAGAAACCGTTAAGAGCTCTCTAATTACTGTTCTGACCATGCAAGTGGTTTGATATTGTCCAACACTGAGCTCAAGCATCCATGCTCTACTGCACGGAGATCTGGATAAGCAGTGGCGACTGCATGACCTTGATTCGATTTGAAACGACTTGTTTATGACAAATCTTCACAAAAAAGTATGTAGTTTAATACTAAAGCCTGGAGATAAAAAAAAAGTATTTCAAAAGAGCAGAGAAAATGTTTAAATAGGTTTATAAAAGATTGGGTGAAATTTAAACCACTGACCTCCATGGAAGCCTGCTCTGCTCATCAGTTCCTCCCAGTCTGAGCCCGCCCCCAGCAAAGCATCCAATGCAATCATTGGAGCATCGTGGCCGCTCCGGCCTGCCCATCCGGACAGACTGAAGCTCTTGTAGGCCTCATCTCTCTCGGCCGGGCCATAAGAAGGCGGCCAAATCACAGGTCCCACTCCATTGGAGATACCTCTCGTATCCAGGTACCTGTGCACAGTTTGTTTTATTGTCTTTTGGGAAACAATGCTATCACTTCCTGTTAGCACAGATTACAAGATGTTTGTTTGGTTCACATACATTAACCTGCTGAACCTGGAGGCTGACAGATAGGAGACAGGTAATTAATCAATTAGTCCATCAGTCTTAATCTGTCTATCAAAGGGTGTGATTTAACAATACAAATGCTATCCTGTTCTCCACTTGATGAGGAATTGGACAGTTTGCAAAGTCACCATCTGTTAACCTTGAAGCTTACATAGGTTATTAGATCTGCTGATGCTGCAAATCTAAATTACCATGAGTACCATGTGACTGCCCAAAAAGCCCCGTTTCAGCAGCTCTTACCACTGCCACTTATCACAGAAGTAGTCCCAGTCTCTCTCCGTCTCTTCCACAGCGTAGCCTCGACCCTGAACAAACATTTTCGCTATTGGACAGGCCTCGTTGATCAGGCCCAAACCCCAAGTAGTGATTGGCCTGCGCTGGACGGCATACGAGGTGAAAAGGGCCGATGCCACAGCTCCCAGGAAACCAGTGGGGTGAGGATGCGTCATTCTCCCCGTCTCCACAGCAGCCCCCACCAGTGACAACACCTGGTCAGGTCTTGGATACCTGGTGTGGATTAATTATGAAGGTCATCTTCACATTTAACCCCTTTCCTGCATTTTATATAATGCACCAGAAATATCTAAATATTTAATTATAAAAGGCTAAGTGAACATCGTTACATGCAGTGTCTGTCTGACACACACTAAATAAGTCTGTCTATATACATATACACACATAAAGCTTTTGCATCCTGTTGAAACAGTTTTCTTTTTCCTTTATATGTTTTGCATAGTCTTGCAGAGCAATCACTGATGTGTATTGATTATTAGAATGACTCGCTCTTCTTCACTGATGACAAATTTCTCAATGCCAGCACACACAAAAGGAAACGATTATTCGTTATCTTCATTCATAAAAGCTCCCCTTCAGCTTTATAATGCAGTATATTTAAAAAAATGCATTGTCCAAAATGATTCTGCATCTTGCAATAAGCTTAAATACAACTTTTGTATTCATTGTAGAGGAATTTAATTAATAAATTAAGCAGCTGTATGCACCACTCTTCAGAGGGATGCTCTGCATGTACGGTATGTGTGTGTGTATAATGATCCGCTGCATCACCACACTGTACTCAGAGTCCACAAGCCCTGCCAGAACCGATCCTAGATATTAAATCTATGTGATTGGTTTAATAATCCAAACATTGACTCCATTTCTGTTTGCTGGATAGCCAAGGTTGTCCTCCCAGTTTTCTGGGAAAAAGGTATTAAAATCCTCACTGGATATAAGATGAGCAGCTCTTTTAAATACGGTCATATCATTAAAACAACAGTTTCCTTTGGAGTAGGTGTTTATTTGTCATTTTCTGAGCAAACAAACAGCAACACATAACAGAATTCATAAGTAGACATTCTCAGGTAAATGACTTACCTAAGGCCAATGCACATGGACCTCATGGCTGCTCCACAGCCTGTCCCCTCAGGGTTATATGGTACTCTGTAGCCCCCTTCCTGTCCGGGCTTAAGTTGGGAAATGCCTAAAAAAGTAAGTTAGCTACATCTCTAATGCTGCAACCAGTAGATGTGATTTCTGAACTAAAACTTACCCAGAATGCTGGAAGGCCCTGGTTTCCTCCCCTCCATGTCCTTCATCCCTTCCACATAACGAGCAGCCACCTCGTGAAGGAGATCCTCCCCCACTTTCCCTGCGAGGGACACAACCTGTTCAAATCGTAGGCTTTAAAAATTAATCTGATCTGTGCATATGGTTGTTTGCCTTATCACCACAAAGGTTAAGTTGAATTTCCGCTGTTTTCTTTGCACTTGTGTAGAGCTGTAATAGAGCAGCAAATCAAGGCAAGACTGGAAATTAGATTTAACCTTTAGCAGGTGCTTTTTAAGGGGAGGCTGTGATGTGCTGTGTTCTGATGAGATCTGATCAATCCAATTAAATTCTCATTTGAAAGAAAACAAGCGAAGTGGAAACTAGGCTGCAGAGAGATCTTAACCTCACCAGTTGCCAGTCCCTCAGCTGTTGCCAGATGTAGAACCGTGTCGTCGCTTACCGGCCAGTCGGGAAGCTCAGCCTTTATGTTCTTCAGGCCACCGAGTTCCTGCAACTCCTGCAGAGATTATAACAAAACATCAGCTTAGAAGTTCAACTCTTCAGTGTTGGAAAATCTGAGGTCCCACTTTGCTGTGGTGACACCACACTGACCTGATGAATGACTGGTCCAGACTCATTGTACTCCCACAGCTGGTTCCTGTAGCCCAGAGCATCTCCAGTACCACTCAGCAGCATGGCTGCCTTATAGTGCTCCAATGTGGCTGACCTGCTTGGAAAAGATACCATGGCTGTGTCACTGACACTACTTTGCGCACTATGTTTAGGTGCATTGATATTTACGCACTGCATAGTGCGCGAAGTAGTGCGTTTTAGGTTGTGGTATCTTTTTAAACCTTTTGCAACAGTTGTATTTGCAAACATCTACCATGTAGAAAAAAACTGCATTTAGCAGTTTCAACACTGAAATTTTGTTTTAAATGAAATAAAAAAGCAATGACAGGTAGAATCAGGGTCCTCGGTAGTATAAAACATATTCTTTAGTGTCGTACTTGTGGAAAAAGAACTGGGGCACATGTAAATGTAAGCAAATATGAACATGTTTACTTTGGTATTCGGGTGTGTTGGCGTTAACAGATACAAAATCACTATCAGGGTTCATTTTAAGAGTAATTATGTCAGTCTTGTCCCCCCCGGAGGCTGCAGGCTCACCGGTCCATTGCAGCGCGTCGTCCCCACAAAGCAGTCGTCGCGAGGCGGCCACTCGCTTGAGTAGACACCGGTGCTGCAAACACTCACGGTGCTAGCTTCAACCTGCAACCAGGCTGCTAGCTGCAAGTAGCAGCTCAATTCAAGCTCATAGACACGCACAAAAAAAGACAGCGACCACCCTGGTTATCCGCTGCTTTACAAACCACAGGTTTATTCTGCAGCACACTTCCGGGTTAATAAAGAGTCAGAAAGCTAAGTTTGCCTGGTCTACGAAACTAATGCCAAATGTTTCTGTAACAGTAATCACTAGTGTGCTTCTCACACACCTAAAACATGTTCATTTCTATCTAAATCCTTCTAATAGAAGCGGAAGGACAGAAATAATGGCTTGTTTGTTTTATTTAAAAGATCTTCTGTAAGATCACCAGTGTGTCAGCACTTCATGAAGCATGCAAACACCTAAATGCTTTTATCAGGAAGATATGCAGCAGAATTTCAGGTCTGAAACTTTGAAAAGACCTTTTAACTACCCAATGCTGTCTTAGAAACTTAAATATTGTATGCTTTTTATAACATTATGTCTGTTCCTGCAAATAGTGTACGGCTTTGCTCATAGGTGTACATACTCCTGCAGAATTTGTTTTCTGTGCATTTTTCAGAGAATATAAATAAAAACTTTCTCTCATGAGGAGCTTGGTTTCCTTTAATCGTCAAACAGTATTTACATTTAAAAAAAATCATGACAGAAACTGCACAAAATACCCCAATCAAAAGTTTACAACCCAGCTTTTAATACGTGTATCACCGCCTTAAACATCAGTGACAGCTTGGAGTCTTGTATGGTATTTGTGGATGAGGCTCTTCATTTTGTCCAATGATAAAGCTGCTCATTCTTCTTGACAAAAGGCCTCAAGCTCCTGTAATTTCTTGGGCTGTCTGGTATTAACTGCATGCTTGAGATCTCCTCAGAGTGGCTCAGGTGGTATTTAGGTCAGGATACAGAGATGGCCACTCCAGAACCTTCACTTTATGCTGCTCTAGCCAATGACATCATTATCATGTTGAAATATCAGAGTACATCCCAGCATCCAGGCTGATGAGTCCAAAATTTCCTCTAGTACTGTTTGATAACAGACTGCATTCATGTTGCCATCATTTTGACCATGTGTCCTGTGCCTTTGTAGCTCACACATCCCCAAAACATCAGCGATCCACCTCCATGTTTAGTAGGAATGGTGTATCTTTCATCATAGGTCTTGTTGACTCCTGTCCCAGTGTAACATTTATGGTTGTGGTAAAAAAACTCGATTTTGTTCCAGAAGTGTTGAGGCTTGTCTCTGTGCTGTTTGGCATGCTGTAAGCAGGATTTTGGGACATTCACATCATAATGGCTTTTTCTGGTGACTCGACCATGCAGCCCATTTTCCTGCAAGCGCCTCCTTATTGTGCACCTTAAAAACATCCACACCATTTTTTGCAGAGAATCCTGTATTTCAGCTGAAGGGTTTTTGTTTGCATCTTAAACAATTTTCCTGACGGTTATGGAAGACATCTTTGTTGGTCGACCTGATGAAATCTCCTTTTCCAATTAATTCAGGTTTGAACACTGCTGATTGGCAGTCTCAGTTCCTTAGAGATCTTCTTATATCTTTTTCCTGTTTTATACAACTCAATTACCTTTCCCTGCAGGTCTTTTGACATTCGTTTGCTTTCCCCATGACTCAGAATCCTGAGAAGTCGGTGCAAGGGTCTGTCAGGAGCCCAGAAACTCACTGAACCATTTTTATGCAACACTGATACAAGCAGACAGATCACACATGTGGATGGTTTCCTTTTTAGCCATTCAAACTAATTTATGTTAACTTGTGTTCAAGTCTCAAGGGTATGTTAAATTTTGATCAGTGTCATTTATACAGTTCCTGTTGCCATTATAATTGAAAAAAGTAAACTCTGTTGTTGAACAATAAATGGCTTCACCCAAGCACTAAGCATGAGTGACAGAAGAGTTTTTGTGTTATTATTCTTATTCTCTGAAAAATGGCCAAAATAAAAATTCTGCAAGAGTATGTAAACTTATGAGCACAACTGTATGTAAGTCAGTGATACCCGCAGAGAAAGATAGAGACACACAAGTTCACAACAACTTAAATGCCATATATTTATACATGCTGGGTATATATATATCCCAGCAGTCTGTGCCTGTAGCAGCTGTGACAAAAGGTCACTCAAGCTGTAGCCTAGCTATAACATATATATTATAAGAACAGGTTAATAAATGGAGCAGGATTAAATAAGCAATTTTGAAGGAATATTAGAGATAAAAAGAAATAGATGAAACTACTAAAAGTCCTTTAGTTAACAAAAAGCTAGTTCTCTCATTAAGCACATTAAATGAAATGCAGGTTCTTTCCTTTTTGGATAAAAACCTTTTCAGACTGGCACCTCTGAAGCGTATAACGCTACAACAGTATTTCAGTAATATTGCATCATATATGTGCAAAAACTCATTTGCTGAACTTACAGCTACAGCTGTGAATTTTCTTAGATACTTCATGCAATTATTTCAGTTAAGTCTTAAAAAAACTACAATAGATTCAATATCTCTCAAAATAAATAATACATGTAAAATTTTAAATGTTGTTTTCTTGCAAATGTCCAAACTTCACTTTGGTGCTTATGTGAAAAAAGGATTACAGGTTGAAACATCATTGTTAGAAAGTAGAAAAATGTCAAACAACTTGATTTTCATACTCATGTTTGCATAAACACTGACATGACATGAAATGTGGCAGTGAGGCGCGTTCATGAATGTTCGCTTACTGTTGTGAAACCATCAGCTGGACATACTCTGGTCCTTCCATTCATTCACTCTGCAGCAGTACTTTCTGAGTTTATAATGGATAGTACAATATTGTTTATCTTTGTTGTTAATGAACACTTTCAATGACTTTGCATCTTTCTGGGAGGGGGTAGAACATTTTACAATCGAAATCATAATAAGGCAAGTTCTCAGATGGGTTTCGTTGAATAAAACGGTGCCAAAATGAGTGTTTTCAGGCTTCCAGAACCTGGCTCTGTGTGAAAAAAATGTCAACTTTGCTTTGTTTACAGGGTTTGAAATTTTATGTCCTTTACATTTTTAAAAGATAAAGTCTTAAATAAAAACTGAACAATATAACCAGCATTTAATTCAGATGGGAATTTTACATACATATATAGTAACATGGTGTCCTAGGTGAGCTATTCTGAGAAAAGCAGTGTTGTGGTGAAAGGTGGATTTCCTGAAGCATTTTTCTCTGACGGCAGAACCAAAGGAGTTTGTTAAGAGTAAGAGTTTCTATGTGTTTAGGGATGAATCATATTAGGGGGTGGGATGGATGGTCCATGATGGAGAGATATTTAGTTACCTCCTGTCTCTCTGACTCAAATGTTTTCAGATTCTGTTCAATGATCTTTCCAGCTTACTAAACAGAGTCAGTCTGCAGCAGTAAATAATAACCTCTTTCTGTAGCCAAAAGGGTTTTAGAAGCTGGGTTATATGCATCACTTTAGCTCCTTGATATAGAAAGTATATAGACACAAGGATTTTTCTAGTCACTGTGAGGGAGGGAGATATTACTAATAATGATAATAATAGAAATCCTGAGCATAATAAGCCCCCTCATAGACTAGGTCATGGAGTCCTAAGTTTATAAGCAGGGTGTTGGAGGACTGTGGCTTTGGAAGTAATGTAGTAGATTAACATCATTCTGGGACCTCGTGGTTAAATGTTATTTTTAAGATTGCAGAAAAAAAGAATGAGTCACAGCGTTTCACAAGAAAATAAGATGCTTAAATTGAATGTTTAACTGGGATGAGGCAAGGCAAAAGTATTCGTCTGGGATTCAGGCAGCGTTCATGCATACTTACTGCAGAAACTTTAACTCACAGCTTATGCAGCAGGGCAGAAAATTCCATACGAATACCACGGTTCCATCAGAACTAACCTTAGCGCCCGTGCTGCTTACATGTTAATGAGCAGAGCTTGTTTTGTATTGACCCAATACTCTGACCCAAAGATGGAGAGAAGAAAGTGAGGAGAAATTTCCCTTATAGACACCAGTAAAGCAATGGGTTACGTTAAAGTCAAGTCTTTCTTTTTAAATCCAGCTCTAGTTGATGGATGAAGCGTTCCACAATGCTCTGAAGCTTTTCCCGCCACAGGGTGGCACAGTTTCACTGCAACATCAGCTCCATAACAGATTTGATAACTGATGCTGGCAGGTGGTGCATAATGATTCCAGACAGTGAATCCCCATGGCTGAGCCACATGGTCGGTCTTCCCTACCAGACAACTGTCATCAAAAGGGAAGTGCAGACTGAGGAGGTGAGGTATCACAAGGGAGATGGCCTGGAGGCTGTTTGTCACATGAGTTGTCAAAGGCCATAAAGGATGACAATGGGCAAAGCCTGAGAAAACCCCAGTGGAGAAATAAAAGCAAATGGTGCATGTGTGGATATGCTTGGTTAGATTGTGGCAGCCTCTGCAGTTTAAGACATTAGGCACAGTAATGTAGCTGAGGGACACTCTTTTATCGAGCTCTTGTTTGAGTAATGCAGAATATTCAGAAATATCTCACACCAAAGCGGTTTTTTTCTGAATGAAAGGGTTTTAGACTAAATAAGAAAACTATTTAGTCTACTCAGTGCTGAATAATTTGTTAGATGCTCTGATTTCTTTAATTAAAAGTTTTTTAAAAAGCATCGACTGGCTGTTCTGCAGAACAAACTGAAAGCATAGAGAGCAAAGTTAGCAAAAAAAGCCATTACCGTTCAGCTGAAATGAATTATAATAAGTGTTTTTTTTCCTCTCCGCTTACTTTTCTCTTGTTTTTGCCTAAATTCTGTTTGATGTAGTGAACATAATAACTACTGTAACAGGCTAACAAACAAAAGCTGACCAGCTCTTTGGCTTACACTGACACATCTATAGTGAAGTTGAATTAATGTGGACTGCTCATAAAAAAGACAAAAAAACCCCAAAGAATTACTCCCGTACTCCTGAAAGAGCCTTGGAGACAGCTGGGAATGACTAATGAAGAAGCCGTTTACAAACTAAATAGCATCAAAATATCCAGCGCTTGCCTCTGCTAATTATCAAGCCAGAGACGTTTCTCCTCATGTGGTTATTATGGGTTTTTTTTAATCCCCCCCCCCCGGCACTGTTGAGCTCCAGTTAGCAGTGCTGCTCCTTCATGGGGTGGGTCGTTTAGTTCTGTTTGGCGACAGGCAGAAGGTACAGTCAGCTTGACTGGGCCTGACAAACTGGCCCCCAGGTTGCCTCTTAGGGATGAGGGATGGAGTGGAAGTCACATGGGTGTTGGGCTGAAGTGTTGGTACCATCAGGCTATTTCAAAAGAGGATGGCAGATGCAGCCTTAAAAAGTGAAGACATGTTTTTCCTTCCTGCTAATCACTCCCTGCTTGACTCATAAAACCATCATTATATAATAAAATATTCTAATTATTACCTTAACTAATGACTAAATATGCGGCGGTCATCAAAGAATCAGTAAACCCAACATGTCAGTGCTTATAAAACCATTAACTGATACTAAAAGATTATTTGACCTACTTTAAATGTTCTCCCGTCTTAATTTATGAGTATTTTTTACTATAAAAGTAAATTGCTAAAAAAAATTCCATCTCTTTTCCCGCAAACTGTTGCAAACTGTATCACATCAATGAAGCCTTGGTATAATCACTGGCCTGCGTTAAATCAGGTTCCTCAGCATTGCTGTCAAACTTTTTATGGCTTTTAATTTTTTTTTTAATTTAGTCTATTTCAAATTTTTTCAGACCACTTTTAAAATGAAAGATGAATTATTTCTCTTCTTGAGGTCACAAAGGGAAAGATTTCAGACTCACCCATATGAGCACACATTTGCTAAAAAGTGGATCCAGCAGGTGTGAGAGAGGACTCTGTTTTGTGCCTCATACACAGTATGAAAACCTTCAGAAGGGGAATTTGGCATAAAACTGGAGAATCAGTGTGGTGAATACTGGGATGTCTGGAAACTTAAATAACAGCTTTGACCTCTTAACAATGTAAAAAAAATAATTCACAGACTTTGACTCATTTTCAGTAGCTTCAACCATCGTTTTGAATTCTTTTCTATTCACATTGTGTAATAAAAACATAAAAAATGTTACAGTCAAAGCATCTTTTGCACTTTAACAGACCGTCATTCCATTCTGAATAACTGTATAAAAGATATGCAAATAAAAAAAGATTCACTAACATGAAGTTCTTTATCTCACAGAGAAAGCACGGACCATAAACGTGACTTATATTACAGCCTAAACACAGAAAGAAGAAACGGCAACTAATAAAACAACTTCCTGTCTTGTAGCTGCTGGAATGTGAAGGCTAAAAAGTTTTGTCTTTTAGCCTCATCTATATACTGACTCTGTTTTATTTAGAATATTATTATCACCATTAATTCATAAAACATTTATATTTCATGGCGATATTTAGCTCAGCTCTACTTTGCTGAAATGAACAAATTCTAGACATACAGAAACGGCAGGTGTTTAACTCGGCTCACGTGGGAATAAACATCATCAACCACCAACAATATTACACTGGCCATGGGGTTTGTCTGGTTTATGCACAACCTAAACTTTTCCAGCTGTGGGGTTTAACTTATCGAGGTAATAATTATTTGCAGTTCAGGATTTTTCTCCGTTCCTATTTATCAGTACATTTTGGAAATGGAATGAAAGAGAATATTTTGGCATCTCTTCCTCCTGTTCCGGCTTTCATCTAACACCGCAGACCCTTCAGTCGAGCTTTTGTCAGAATTAATGGGGACTCCAGGGTCCCATGACAGTTGCAACAGTACATTGGGAGGATTCACTGTTGCTATTCTTTCTCGATGTTCTCTCTCTCTAAAAAAAACTCCATAACCTATAGCTAAACCCTTTTGACTGACACCCCTATAAAAACCCTCACCCCCACCCCATCCACCCTGGGCCACAATAACCAAGTGCTATGAGATGTTCCAGCGTTGCTTAGCAACTGGCTGGTGGAAATCTAGCAGTTTAACTGTTTATAGGGGTGTCACTATGTTTGTGTGTGGATTTGTGCAAAAATTTCACATAGTATCATTGTATGGATGGGGTGGGGGTGGGGGGTTATAGGTCTAATCTCTGAGTAATATGTCAATATGTTTACATACAGCACATAAGTCCAGTGTAAATATCGGAAAGAAAAAATATACTGCACCCAAACTTTCCTCTTTCCATCTTTGGACTCACTCCTGAGTTAACTCACTGGAAAAGACAGCAGGACTCTTACAACACACATGTTTCCATGTCATTTTATGTAGGTTGTTATCATATTATTGTGCAGCACTTTGGTCAGCTGTTTGTTGTTTTAAATAGTTTTTTCAGTCTTTTCTTCTTGTTGTACTTTGTTCTCTCCTCCACTGCAAAAACTCCTCATTTTTTTTTCTATATATTTGCTATTAATTACCATATCATAGGTCAAAATGATCATAGTGTAAACTTCTGCTTTCTGATACTCACCAGGATGCAGGAGACTAATATCATATGATGAAAAACAGGGTTTTGAGTAACGTTTTTACAGTGAAGTGATGCAAAAATCTCAGAAGTATTTTATACATTCAGCCTTAAGGGTTTACACAACACAAAGATTTTGTTTTCAGATCCTAGAAGCTCTGACAAATCTTTATCTGTAAGATTTCAGTTCTTTATCTCAGTTTGTTCCCTGAGCTTGATCATTGGCTCATACGTACGTGCACCACTGAATAATAAAGGCCGTTCAGGAAGATGATGCTTCAGTAGCATACTTAATGCTTGGTCTCAATTATTTAAATGATAGAATCAGGATTTTAGGCTCTGCTTTCTCTTTGTCGTCTCACTTGTTCTGATTCTTTACTCGTTAGTCGGATCTTTTTCTTTATTTATTATGTGAGTTGTCAAAATGATCCGTGGCTGCAGGGACTGCAGTTTGCAGGTATATTTGATGTTTTATTCATGTTTTTGTTGAAGTACGGATTCTCAGAGAGTGCATGCCAGTCTTTCCCTAATGAAAGTGCAGCACTCTGATATTTTTCAATAAATCCTTCATCCCAGAGTCATTTGTGAAGCAGGTGTGAAAAAGATGTGCCTGATGTGTGAAATCAATATCCTAACACAGCCAGAGTAACTTCAATCTGCACCATGGTGATTTTTCCAGGCGATTCTATTAGTTCTTTAGTGAAAACATTTTTTCTTATTCCTTCCTTTTTTTCTTTTATCCAAGATTTCCAAAGATATGAACACATTTATTAAATAATCCCAGTAAGTTTTGATGAAATGGAACTGGATCAGATTCTTACCATACTGATTTATTTCAGTCATTAATTCCTTTCTTGGTCTTATTTTTTCATTTCTGTTTGTTTTGCTTTATTTCATAATTCATCACCTTCATGCTTCACAAACTGCTCTGAAACTCTGCAGCCAAAAGATAAATGATACAACGTAATGAAACCAACATTTCATTTCAAGACACAACTTTATAAATGCCTCGTGTTTTACATAATGTTTGTGTTACAGTATATTCCTGTCGCATAAATGAATAAAGTATACATATATCCAATATTTTATTTAAAGTTCTTTGTAGTTATAAAATCATATAACAAATTAGATTTTTCTTTAAATTCTTTAAAATTATTTTTACTGCAACAAACATATTAAATTGCTTGCAAACACTGCTGTTGTACCATGTTTTACCGCACTATGAGCTTAAAAAAATAGTGATTCATTTTAAAATGCCATTTTCATCCTTTGTAAATATCATTGTACTTTTAATAGAATTCACTTCTCATGTGTCTTGCTGCGTTTATCCTGAGGCTGTATTTATGCACTTTGAGTGAAAACAACAAAACAAGCTGATGCTCTTTTTAAAGAGAACATCCCAGCGCTTGCTGACACAGCATCTTGTCAACATGCATTTTGTAAACAAGCTTTTAAAGAGCCCTGCAAGATTAAAATGATGCACAATACTGATGTAGAAGAAAAAGACAGCTTTAGATAGGACATTTCTCTCTCCAGCTTAGCCTTAAGTTCGGGAAACAACAGCTTTTTGCAATGGTCTTAATTTGTTTAGTTTTTTGGTATATAAATTATATTTTATTTTATTCTAAATGATGGGCTGGTAAACTGTCCTGGGTGTACCCTGCCTCTGGCCCAGTGATTGCTGGGAGAAGCTCCAGCTACCCTAAATTGGATGAAGTGGTATAGAAATTGAATATATAATTATAAATAATTATGTGTTTTTCTTCTTTAGTTATTGCATTTTGTATTATTTGTTCTATGTGTGTGTGCCTGTGCCTTGAGCTGCACCTTAAGTATACTCAGTATACAGTACATTATATTTGTGCATGGAGCCTTTGTGGATATTGCTTGTATGCACCAGTGTTTTGTCATCACATGACAGATATTCATAGTTACATGTCACATAAACAAATGCCAACACACGAGGCACAAGCCAAATCTGGGGTGACAGACAGCTCAAATTGGCCGCGTATGAAGACAACATGTCGTGATAAACGTCTTCCTCCTCTAAGATGCTGTAAAGCTTTGATACAGATCTGTGAACACTCAGAATATTTTTAATTGCACTGAATCTACCAAGACAAGCACTGCCTGCAGAGATAACTATGCAATTATTTTCTGTAAACTAATAAAGGGCTAATTAATCATCCAAAAAATGCTAATAAATATGTCAAAACAAAACAGTTGTTGTACTGTGGATAATTTATTGTTTGCATGGAAATATTTTATAATTCATCTGCCTGGAAGCCTTACAGCATGTTTTTTTTTTTGGTTCGTTTAGGAGAGAAAAACCTCCAGTTTCCCCTTTGTCTCATGTATTTTATCTGCTGAAAATCCATTGTTAGTGATTCATTTCATGGGTGTTTGTGTGAAAACACACATAATAAAATCCTGGAAAGTTCTGACATTTTCCTCCAGAAGTGAAGAAAGAGGTGATTTGTACCACCCAGAAGTTCGCTTACGGTCTAATTTATGTCTAATTCACAGCATGACAAGATCAGACAACTTTTTATGGATAAATGTGTTCTGACCAACGAGCTGCTGAAAATGTGAGAAAGCACACTTAGCAGATTTTCTCATGTCACATGGACATCCGGGGAGCTTTCCACGTTGACTACACCTAACGTAGAGTTTAGTTTGTTCCTAACTGATCGATTCACCGTTAGCACCTGACAAAAGAAATGCTTTGTTGAATAAAAAGCTTATTTTACTCCAGAAGCTCTTTTAGGCTTTTGTGTTCTCTTCTCACAGTTAAATTAAACCTTTGTAAAGATTGACTCAAGCTGAAATAAAAGATTTAAATCAAACAAAAACCTAAAAGGCTTGATTTATTTCTCCACAATAACTACAAAGTATTTGAGATCATGGCCGACTCATGTCAATCAATCAATCAATCATACTTTATTGTCACTATACATTACATACAGTGAAATTCTGTTTGGACCAAGGTTTACA
>JBAMHV010000023.1:11135946-11148960 GCA_037177535.1 Pseudomugil gertrudae
TTTTTGTTATCAGTAATGACCCTTGTGCAACCTGCAATGAAAAAAAAAAAAAATATATATATATATATATATATATATATATATATATATATATGAGCCTTTTTTAGATCTCATTCACAGCAGCAAAAGGTTTTTGACAAGCATAGATTAGGCCGGTTTTAGAGCTCATTTTTTATTTATTCAGGCAGAATTTGTCTAGCGCCTGTCCTGTTTCCATTTTCCACTTGGCCTAGGCTGAACTGGGTCTGTCATAACCATCATATGGGCTTTTTTCGTACTGTTCCGCTGTAACAAGGAGGGCTGTTGAAGCTGGTTGTTTGATGCTACATCACAGATGAGGTTGTTGTGAGACACGAGGTTAATGGCCTGAGATGTTTCAGATTCTTTCATGTCTGAGAATTTCCTTTACATTTCCAAGCAGGCCCAGAATAAACAAGGTGCATTAAAGTGACTTAAAACCTTGCACAACATTTTGGTATTTGAGCCGTGACAGAGTGAACAACTCTGTTACTGAAACGGCCAAATTAAACGTGTGTCTTCCTTCAGCAAACAGGAGTTGTGTCACTTCCAGCTTAGAGACATTATCTGCAGAGCTCACCAGTTTCATCATTGAAAATTAAACAAATGATTAATACAATTTATCTCACATAAATCGCTGCAGTGCAGAATTGTTTAGAAATCACATTAAAAAACCATATCAGTCATTTCTTAGCTTTGTTCCCAACTTCTAATAGATAATTTAGATTTTACTGTCTGATTAAATAATTGCTGGGACTTCAGTTAAGTGGGCGAGATATTAAGCTTCTACCTTCCATTACGGCTGGTTAATGGCAATCATCTTTAACAGCTGCTTCACTTCAGTCATTTCCTCAGTTAAGTGAGAAAATTGCCTTATTAAAACAATTTATCAGGATCTTTTAAGGTTTTGTCTCAGTGGGCGACTCTTTGCATATCAAGGATGTCTTTGATACGGACTTTTTTTTTTGTAGTTATTGAAATTGTGACACTTTTGCTTGTCCATTACAATTTGTTTTGTTCCTGTCTGCGGGTTTGGATTCATATTTACATCAACAGGCAGAGGGAGATGCTGACGTATATATGCTTTTGTTGTAAGGAGACATGAAATCCGAAGACATACTAATGTCTGATGAGTGAATGTGTGCATTAGGCTGGAGGGCGAAGATGCTGCACACTCATCTGCACATGTCACAGTCACTCATGTACTCGTTTTAACTTGATCTTTGTCCACTACCAGTGGTCCAGCAGCTCATATCCATAGGTCAACCAAGGCTGCTTACTGGATGACTACGAGGTCAAACATCCCTTCAGTGTCTGTTTCTCACTGTGCGGTGTGTTTTCGTTTGGAAAAAACGTCTTTGATCGAAGCAGCTTTTTAATGTGGGCTCCATCTCATTCACAGGACACAGTTTTACCCACACAAATGCACATTTAATAACGTCTGCCATAATTAGTGTCTTCTTCTGCTTGGTGTAAAGCTCCATAGGGGATGAGGATAGAAATGAACAATAAGGTAACTGGGACAGAGCTCAGGACAATTTGCTGAGTTAATGCAAATCCTATATGCAGCGCTCATATTCTGTAGATACACAGCTCAGAGAAGCATACAACTGTCTCCCTTCGAGGCAGGACTTCTGGAGATAATACGAGGTGTGTCTGTTTATGCGCACATCTGCAATTTAACAAGTCATCATGTGACTGGATGCAGAAAACAGATGCAGTGCAGTGAAGTTTACCTTTAAAAGAGATCAGTGTGTTTGACAATAGGTGCTCTCTTACATTACCCTGCATTTTTTTTCATTTGGATTCTTATTTCATCTATTATGTTTGTTTGTACTCCGCCTCTCGCCCGTTGTGAGCTGGGACTGGCTCCAGCCCCCCGCGACCCTGTTCAGGGAAAAGCAGTAGAACATAGATAGATGGATGTTTGCTTGTTTGCTCGGACTCAAACATGGACGAATGTCTTTACTACATTTTACTGTCATACTTTATGTCATGTGGGACATGAAAGGTCTGTTAAATGATACTATAGCGATTAGTGTCATTAATTCATATTATAATGAAATGTTATCATGAATAATATTTACCTTGGTGCACCACATCTTATTTTCTAGCTATATGTGTTAATCTGTCAGGCTAACGGGGAACCTATAATAATTCAATGAATGAATAAAGAATTAATCACTTTGATCAGACGCTGCTTTGTGAGTTCTCATTTGAAGTCATGACCCAACGAGGGCTGCACAGCGATTTGATGGTTAGCCAAAGTGGCCTTACTGTGCAGAGTGTGCACATTCTCTCTGTGTTAGCGTGAGTTCTCACGGCATGTCATGATTCACCAACCAGGCCTGTGGTACGACCTGTGGACCGGACTGATCAAACTATATTGGCAGAGCTATAGGTTGATATCAGTATCAAAAATTAAGCGTTGGACAAAATCAGCAATATATCGGATATTGGTAAATTTTTAACATCCCAAGTTGAAACCTTGAAACTGAGCGTATATGAAACATGGATCGATCTTTCCGACAGATGAATAAATGCACGTAAGTATAAAACACAATCATAAAAAGGATTTAAACAAAGGAATCTTTGAAATGTAACAACTAAATTGATTAGTTGGTGGAATAGAAAACACACATGTCATTTGAATAATATTTAATCAATAAAGTGAATATAATAATTTATAAGTTGGTAAATAGTCTCATTCAGAAAATGTGCTGTATGAGATAAAATGCTGGGTGTGAAATGAACATTAGTTCACATAATTAAAACCTTCTCAGAGGTTGTAGATGCACATCTGGAGTGGTGTTAAGCTAAGTCTTTGTTCTCTGTGAGGGATGTAAATCAGAGGCCATCTGTTAAGTTTTACTTGTCTCATTTCTCTGTAGGGGTGGAAAGAGACTCGGAAATAGATGCTGGTTTAGTTTATAAGTTAGGTGATGCTTCAGTTTGTTGCAGCCACCTTACAGAAATACATTTGTTAGTTAAGGAAAGATTTGTAGTGAGAAAGGAGGTTCCTTCAGTCACTTAAGTCTTTAAAACCATATCCATAGTTCAGGAAATGCTCAAGGTGTGTTTTTTCTGGAGGATTTGCCCTCACAGTCCTGTCATCCTGTGAATCGGAGAGGTCTGACTCCATCTGCTCCCTTTTATCAGTGAAAATGCTACAACTATTTCCATTTCACACATTTACAGGAAAATAATTCAGCAACTGATCTGCATGGATGATGTCACTGAGCCAAAGTCAATACTTTGCTTTCCCCTTTTACACTGTGACCTTGATGCATTCAAATATATATTTTTGTCATTATGCTTTCCATTGCTTAATATTCATTTCATTACAGTCTTGCAGAGGGTTCCATAGCAACATGTTGCAGCTGCTGTTGCTGATATTACAGCTTCAGCACCACTTCCATGTCTGGTTTGAACAGATAATTGATCCATTTCTCTCAACCACAGGTGAAAAAACAAAATGCAATTGTGTTTTATTATTTTCTTCTTCATTTAGAGTATGCTGTGAAAGGTAGAATATGTACATATGTTGGCAAAATAGTGCTTTTAACTTCTCTTATATGAATTTGAAAGAAGATGAATTTTTGTCTGTGTGCATGAATAATATTTTGCTGCTTGCATATAGAGACACTACCACAAACAGCTGGCGTTAGAGATAAGGATGCTGTCACACAAAGTGGGAAGTAATCCTTCCGAATTGTCATAAAATAAAGCGTTGTAGTTCACTAAATGTTTTTTTTATTATTCTGATAACTTGTTGAAAATGTATCATATGTCCATGTGTCTCCACATGACCTGTGCCATTCTTATGTTTACATATGATGACAGTTTAGTAACAATGCTGCACTGATACAGCCGTGTGTTGTGTTTGACATTATGTTGTCTTGTTTTCCTAACAATTAACTCTTATAATAAGAATCACTACTGTTGTTTTCATGTTTCTATTCTTTTTTAATGCAACATTGTCAGAAATACAACAAAAAGCAACCTGAATTAATTGTTCATTTTTCATTAAAATTAGGTAAAATTATTCTTCTCTTAGCCTTGTGATGGTAAGGTGGACTGTACAATGTGTACCCTTTCAACTCCACTTGGGAGAGGATCAATGGTCATTAGCATAACGTTACAGCAATGCATAAATTGGATGCCACTTTTTACTCGTCATTTGGATGTTGTGTGCATTTTTAGGTTTTGTAGTCTAGACTAACACAAATATGGGAACATGCCAAATGGTTTAGGACAAGGATCTTCATATCTGGTCTGCAACACACCAGATTCAAATTAAAGTGATCTCCACGGCTTTTTGTCAAGTTCTGCACAAGTCTGTTAATGAGCCATTCTTTTGAATCAGGGATGTTGCTGCAGGGGGGCATTAAATACCTGCAGGACCCCGCCACTCAAGGACCAGACTTGAAGATCCCTGGTTCATGGACACATTTATAGGATCTGGTGTCCTTCTTTTAATCTTGCATGAAAACCGAGAAACAAGAAACTTATGTCATGCAGTGTGATATTCTGTGCATAACTGCTTCTTTATGAGAACAGACTGCACTTCTGCAATTAAGGCGATAAGCTTACAGGAATAGATGAATGAGTAATGCTGAAATCCAAATGCTTCACATCATCACATTGCAACTGTTTGCATTAGTTTGCTAACTTTTCTATTTGTTCTAGACTCCATGAAATCTGGACAAATGTAAAATCAACACACAGTTGATGGTGGCAAAGTGGATGGCAACAAATTGCCATTTTTATTCATGTTTTTTATGAAGAAAGTGTATCTTGAAGGTAAACTGCAGCTTGTAAATGCTTGAAATGTTTGCTAGATTTTACAGGACTAGCTTTCACTACTAAAGTTAATTAGCTAATGTTTAATTTCAATCTAATCTTTAGATTAACTTCAGAATCAGACTTTAGATCCTGAAAATGATGCACAATACCGGGTGAGTCAACAGGCTTTGCCTTTCTAGACACAGAAAAGCAAAATAATGTGACAACCAGTGTCACTCACGGTGCGAAGTTAAGGAAGGATGACAAATTAGGATGGTAATAGTTTTAAGAAGATAAGCTAAAATAAATGAATAATGCTTGCAGCTATTTTTGCCTGTTGAAGTGGTCTTATTGTGTGTGTTGGGGTGTTCATGTTTTTCCCTAATGTCCTCGTTTTAATTAAGTTTGAAAAAAGCCAATTAATAGATTATTATACAAACAAGTGGAACATAATTTTACATACTAAACTGGCAGAGGCTGAAATATAAAAGAAATGCTGTAAAAAGATCCAAACCTACAGGAAGCTGTAGCCATTAACAGCTGTTTTACATAACTAAAATAAAAACAGTATAGTAACTAAATTGTATCTCTAATGAGAAACGCCGGGTCTCTAAAGTGTTTAAGAAGCAAGTCACATAAAACTTTAAGTAAGATAGAGTTTGTTTTGAAGACCCAGTTGGATGGTGATAATATGGGGTCTTGGTTTTGTATATGTATGGAGGTTTTAGTTAGAAAGCTGCTGTTGTGTTCATCTGTGTTTTCAAATAAACTGAGGTGTGTGCTGATTAAATGCAGCCAGACATATTTAGTGTCATGTGTCACAGTGATGATAAAGATATGGCTGCAGCAACACAACAACTATTCAGGATCCAAGCATTTGGACATTTCCTCCATTTATCAAAATCCCCAGTGTGACAAAACCAGCTTCTGAAATGCACACAACCCCCCCTCAGAGTCCCATCAACCTCCTCAGAAGAAAGGTTGAAGTTTACCTTTTGTACATGATTGCTTTGTGGTGCACGACGTGCAGGAAGTAACTGCTTTTGTCTCTTCGTGTTTGTGACATTAACTCAACATTCGTTATTGTTTCATTTAGCCTTGATGCGAGTGATTTGTGTACCACTCCAAGTACTCTTCATGTTGCTGTTATCATGTCAGCTATGATATTGTTGAATTATACTGTTTGAGTCTCACACTGAGACTGGTGAGAGAAACATTGGTGTCAGTGTTAGTCATCTGTGTGTAATAAGGCCAACTGGCTCGCTGATGTCATTTGTTCTTGTCAGAGCCATTGTGGACTTCTTTATGGTCAGCTGTTTATAGTGAAGCACCAACACACGTCCCTGATATAATTGGTGTGGAGAGAGCAGTAAGGACTATGAATTTATAATGAGGCTGTTTTCTGTTCTCATAACAGGAGGCAGGAGGGTGTAGATATAATGCTGCGGAGAAGCGAAGAGGGAGGGAAATGGAATAAAGCCCAAAAAGATAGTACAAGGATTGAAGGGTCCTTTTGACAACACTGGCAGAGCGGAGGCTCTAAATTGGAATGTGTGTGTGTGTGTGTGTGTGTGTGTGTGTGTGTGTCATTTGTGCATTTTGCAAATGTGTGTGGCATGAGCTGTTTTCATGAAGGAGTCATCATTCTCTGGAGGCTTGAGTGTATTATTTTGCCATGTTGATACAGTCATGCATGTCCATGCCATGGCATCAATTTTATGGTACTAGATATAACACACGTGAAGAAGCTTGTGGGTGTGTGTGTGTGTGTGTGTGTGTGTGTGTGTGTGTGTGTCTAAGTGTGACAGAGGAGGGATATTGAGGTGGGACAGAAAAATAAGATATATGAGAAAAACACCAGGGAACAAAGATATCTAGCAATTTTTGAAAATACACAGTAAGTCTGTTTGTCAGCCTGAGAGAAGCAACAGCTTCTTGGTTCCTGTGGAAACTTTAACATTTCACAGAATGAGGCAGAAAAGGAAAAAGGCAAGTCGGATGAAGAAGGACAGAGACAACACCAATTTTGTCCTTTCTATAGACATTTAAGGGGAAATAACATACTTCCTTTGGTCTATCACTGACTCAAGAACTATTAGCTTAATTATATGGAGGAACAGAGACTGTGTGTGCGTGTGTGTGTGTGTGTTTGTGTGTGTGTTTTTTCTCAGAGAGAGATAATCAGGTCTGGACACAGTTTACAATTTATTTCAGCAGAAAGACGGAGACATTTAATCAGATGTGCCTCCTCTGCACTATTTAAATGTAACACGGTTTGACTTGTTAACGTGAGGTTAATGACCTCTTAAAGTCACATCTAATGGGAAAGTAACTGGTTTCTTAAAAGGTAAACTATAAACTTTTGGGACTGGGATCTGTTTTTTATGATGATTAAGGTCATGGGATGGTTAAGGGACCGTACTTACCCACTTTAAATATCAGGAGTATGAGTTTTAAGATGTAAGTTAGCTTGACTGAAATATTAGCTGCAGAGATTCTGTTCACGGACTTTGGCTGTAACTTTTGGTTGAAAACCAACAAATTACCATATTCAGTTGGGCCCAGCACTGTGCTACCAAACTCAGTGAACCTAATATGATGTCCAACCTCTAGACATCCCTGTGTAACACATTCTCACTCCCAGTTAATAACATCATGCTCAGGAGCCCCTGGCATCACTTTTTAACACTAGATAACCCTTAGCGTGCCTTCAAAGAGATGCATTTGTAGCCATGTCGCAGTAATTTGGACCAGTCGGCATCCTGAATGGCAGTAAATCACAGCAAACCTCTAGACAGACCAACATACAAGTTGATATCATTACCAGGCTTACTGACTCAGTTTATTTTAAAACATTTATCTGGCTTTTGTGATTAGCTTTCATTTGCTAACATGTAGCTTTCTTTCAAAACGACAATAAAAAAGTAATTCAGGGACATTTTCAATACCTGTTTTGCAGTGAAAAACGTTGCATCACATCATAAGAAGGTGATCAAATAAGCTGGGGTGGGGGTCATTTTTTCATTTAATATTTTTCTTTTACATTTTATTTTTATGTGACTACTTTTGTGTGACTGTTGTAATTAAATTGACCATCCATTTTCTACCGCTTATAAGGGGTTGTGGGGAGCTGGAGCCAATCCCAGCTGACATCAGGCGAGAGGCGGGGTACACCCTGGACAGGTCGCCAGTCCATCACAGGGCCAACACACACAGACAAACAACAATGCACACACACACTCACTCCTATGGGCAATTTAGAGTCTCTAATCAACCTATCCCCAAGGTGCATGAACTGCAAATAATTATTACCTCGATAAGTTAGTGGAAAAGTTTAGGTTGTGCATAAACCAGACAAACCCCATGGCCAGTGTAATATTGTTGGTGGTTGATGATGTTTATTCACACGTGAGCCGAGTTAAACACCGGTCTTCTTGGTTTCCATATTGCTGTATAGTCTCCAATCAGCCTATCCTCAAGGTGCATGTCTTTGGACTGTGGGAGGAACCCAGAGAGAACCCATCCTCGAACCAGCAACCTTCTTGTTGCGAGGCCACAGTGCTAACCAAATGCACCACCATGCAGCCCTCCTAATTGACCAAACTTGAATGATTTTTATTTTATCTCTTAATATTGTTTATCTCTGTCTTTTCCAATGCAATAGATAAAAATGTGGAATAACAAAAAAAAACATAAATAAGAGCACAACTAGAGAAAATGGATTATACATTTTTGTTAATACTTCTAGGAGTGCTCTGTTTTACACACCACCTGCTGCAGCAGCTTTTTCAACAATCTGCTGGCAAATCAGAAAACATCCCAGATTCATGTAAACTTGATTTAATGTGATTAATTTTAACTATCATGTATAAAAGGAAAGAATGTGCTGCGGCTGAGGCCACTGTTGCTTTTAACCACTGTTTTGACATTTAAAAAGTTGAACCAGACAACCCTCCTGGGAAGGAAAGCAAGTCAATGCAATGTCCTCCTGTGTGACCAAAACAATCCTGCGTGCGTGTGTGGTGATGGTGGGGGGATGCAAGGAGGGATGAAGCACAACAGTCACTTGTGCAACTGACTGTCAAGTAATAACTCTCCACTGCCTCTCTCTCTCTCTCTCTCTCTCTCTCTCTCTCATCCTCTTGGCTCCCTCTATCCTCCTCCTCCTCCTTCAGCATTCCGCTCTCCCCTCTGCTCCTCGTTTTCATCTCAACTTGAACTATCCGTGCATTCAATTTTTAATGATACACGTAGCGCTGGCTCAGTCTCTCTCTCCCAGTCTCCCTCTGCTCTCTGCTTCCCTCTTCATCACCTGTTAGTCTCCCTCTCTTCGCCGCTCTGGAATCCCCCATTTTTTTATGAAGAGTTTCACTTTCATTCTATCACTGAGGTAAGAACACATTTTTAATATTTTATCTTTAAAATGCAGACAGGCTGGAATTTGAAATGTCTCTGGAGGAAATTTTCCTGCATTTCTTACTTTCTGTTGCAGTCGTTGCATCCTCATATTGCCTGCTTGGTTCATGTGTGTGTGTAGTTTTTAGCTTCCTTTTTTGTGAGCATATGAAAATTAGATTATGAGACAGACATAAATGCCACCCTCGTCTTCAATTGCAGACAGAAGCAACATGTGCCATCTGTTTGTCTAAGTACATTTTTACCTGCTCTTTCACTTTACTCTCACACCATCCGACACACCCACACACATTGGAGTTTACTCATCTCCGGATGCCTGAAAATAACTTGCCTCTAATTGACAGCCCCTCACTGTCACCATTCTTAGCTATAAATGATGATGCTCCCTATTAAAGTCTAATGAGTAGCTACACTGTGAAGCACTGTACCATACCATCTGCCTGTCATCCTGCAGCTTGTTATTTAAAGGTGAACGAAGCCCGCCGCAGGGGCTTATTGTATGTAGGACACAAGGGGGGGAAGGGGGTATGGAAACCAGCAGAGTGACAGAGAATTCCTCACATAGCTACAGGTGGAATAAAGATGTCTGAGAAAGGCTGACAATGAAGATTGAGTAAAAGAAAGGTGGATTTTATGACTGTGGAAGAGGGAAGGTAAGAGATGAGGAAAATAGCATCCATGACTGTCATATGACTTTAATTTAAAGTGAAAGAGCTAAAAGAGGAGAAGGAAGGGAGGTTGCACGTTGCACAGAGATATAACTGAATGTCAGGTTCTGAAATCTTCATTCCTTTTTTGCAAGTAACCTCAATATAAGTGCACGGGGCCATGCCTCTGTTGCATACGTAACAGCAAACTGGGATGTTGTTTGTAGCTGTAGGGGACCAACTCTGCTGCTGTGTTGTTGCATGTAGGAATTACATAAAGTTAGTCAACCATGTGCCATGAAGCTTAGAGCTTCTACGTTTCACATCATGAGAGCGCAAGTAAAATCTGCACCGTGTTGCTTTGTGAGCGCACCGCCACACTTTTCAGCAACAAGAGGATGAAACGGAAAGATGAGAGAGATTCCAGCTGGCAGCATGAGAGCGATCAATCACAAACTCCATGTGAAGCTTCTGCTTTCCAAAGAGCTGCAAGCCCCCGAGCCTCGCAGTTGTACGTGTGCAGCTCCTCCTGCTGCTGGTGCTCAAGCTGCTCCAGGTTACAGCCACATCTGCCAAAACTGCAAGGCGAATGACTGCGCACATTATGTCAACAGCCACCCGCTCACACAGCTCCATAGTGTGTATAAAGAGGAATGAATTAATGATCTGATGGAAGCATCGCTGCATGTCTGTTTGCAGACACTCATGACTGTACTCTCAGAATTGTATGAGCTATTATATTTATCATTACGACCACTTCATCTGGGTTAATTAGTATTTAAATCAGTTCTACAATCATCTTTGTTATCAATAGGAGCTTCATTAACTTGTTTTCACCTTTACTTTTATGTCATGCAATCTCCCACTTCAGATTATTTCAGTGGCTTTATTGTTTTTGACAAACTGAAAGAGTTCACTGTAACTCTGATCAGCACTACTTTATCTTTCCACACATTATGTCACCTCTGGTTTAAAAGCTTTGCATAGCAAACGACTGTCTGTGCACTAATTATCTGAGCTCTAATAAGAGAAAAAGAGCTCCATGTTGAAGTCATTTACTGTCCTGTTCAGAAACCAGGATGGGCTGCTGGTTTTCAAAAGGCACAACATTCATCATCTCCCATCCCAGAGCAAGAGCTCTGTCAGAGTCCTTTCAGTCAAATGATGGAAGGAAGTTTCCATGCTGGCACAATGCAGCATGTCTCTGGCGTTTGTTTCATCACCAGCCAAGCTAAAGCTGGAAAAGCTGTGGTGTATCTCACACTCACAACACTTCAGCACACATGATGAATGGACCCTCACGGCTTGTAATTCTGCTGAAGGTCAACAGTCAGGGGCCACATTCTGCCAGGGCATCGCTGGTCATATTAACTCCATCTTGAAGAGTGAAGGCTCTGAAACCAATCTGCTTACTGGTTTCGACCCTTGAGAGGAATCTGAAAATAAAAACGCAGCTATTAAACACGTACATGGTCTGAAATGTTCACCCAAAATAAACAGTTACGTGGGTTCTCATTTGTGATGGGAAAAATCCTTTTTAGGTCTTGTTTTTACTCTAAACGTTAAGCTGTTGCCTACATCTGGTTCTGTTTATTTAATCCGTATGAAAAGGAGGTGTAAAAAAAACAAGGTTGTGGTTTTATGTGGGTTTTTAATATCTCTTGGTGGGAGAAAAAACATTACAGGATAGTGTGTCCATGCAATGCTTATCTGAGAGAAGCGTTGGCAAGGCGTCAAAGCATCTCAAACCGAAGCTTCTACTCCAACGCATCCTAACAGAGGTGTGACTAAACATCCAGGCCTGGAACATATTCCTATGGTAAAAGCACAACATTAACAAATAAAATTATTATTTCCGATGTGCAGCAGGACACCTGAGAACTCAATGTCCAGATTTTCGTTTGGAAATGGTTTAAAAGTTTACATTAACAACAGTAGGGCTGCTCCGATGTGTCTTTATGCAGCTTCACATTGGAAAGAAAAGCATTCAGAGAGTTAAAACCTCCACCAAGCAGCTTATTTCCACACTTACTGAGATTTTATAGTAGATTTTATCATTTGTAGTTTTTATAGTGCTGCAAAACACACCTTTAGCTTTTAAAATAATGATAATATTATTAAAAATCAAATATTTTTTAAATAAACTTCTTTTAGTTCTTCTTTTTCTTTCCTCTCATATCTTTTATAAAACTGGATATGTGAACAAAGTGATCATAATGTTCCTTTGGTTGCATAAAAACAACATTGGGTAAAAATAACTTTACACAATATTTTAATATAACAGTTTAGAATTAAAATTGTCATTTAATTTAAAAAAATCTTTTACCTACTATTTTTATGGAATCTAAGTTAGTTTAAGACCCATTCCCAGAGAAAAAAAAAAATCACAGTTTGTCTGAGAAAAGCTTAATAAGGTTCTGAAACAGATCATGACGTCATTTCTCCAGAATCTGGGAACAAGCTCCATCCTAGGACAACACTCAGAGACAGGATCATCACCTGGTACCTGCAGATGTTACGGATTATAGAAAATCTGCTGTGAGTTCAGACCTCAACCCAAATGAACATATGTGTGATCAGCTTGGGCATGCTGTAACTAGTCCGACACAGCTATGCTGGCTGACCTTCACCAACTCCTGGTTGAGGAATGGGATGTCATCCTACAGCTAAATGTGATCAGACTGGTCCCAAGCAGTTGTAGCTGTGAATGGATCTTCAACACACACTCATAAAATGAGTAAAGCAACGACACTAAAATTATTTTCACATGTCATAATAGTTCCAACATAACAAAAATGATAAAAGTACAAAAATAATTTTAAAAAATGTATATTTTAACAAGCCAAACTTCAGAAAAAAAAATAGGAATTTTGTACTATTTGGTCTAGTTTGGACTTTTAGGGGTTAAAGGGGAGAAATGTCTTTACTTTTTATACTGTAAGTTTTAAACAAATGATATATTAATCTCAAACACAAATCTAAAATAGTGAATCAAATGTTACGGAAAAACAAAAGAGACAAACTTAAAGAAAAGGATCACAGCAATAGAAAAAAAGCAATGTACATCTTTTTACTATACTATACTATACTATACTATACTATACTATACTATACTATACTTTACTATACTATACTATACTATACTATA
>JBAMHV010000023.1:11149119-11187948 GCA_037177535.1 Pseudomugil gertrudae
TACTATACTATACTATACTATACTATACTATACTATACTATACTATAATATACTATACTATACTATAATATACTATATTATACTATACTATACTATACTATACTATACTACGGTATACTATAATATACTGCAACAGTCACTATTACAAGTTGCTTTTGAATAAGCTGCAGTCAGTATTGGTTTGTTAATGATGGATCATGTTGGAAACTTGATGGAAGATAAATGTGACATGGGTTAGCATAAAAGGGCAAAATGAATGCCAACACGCCTGTGCTGCAGCTGGATTCCCTCCGATATTTATTTTCTTTCTTTCTTTTGTCTTGTTTTCTTGCCAGTGTTATTAAATGATGGACATTTAGACGCCCGTTGATGCTCACAGAAACATTTTTTAACACTTAATGGTGTTTTGGAAAGTTGTTTTTTAGGAAAGCGGGTTAGAAACGTAGAGGCACAGCGAAAATGTCACAAAATTATCATTTTTCAGAAATGTGTTTTATGTTTGTTGAAAGAGAGACACAAGAAATTCAATCTTTTTACATAACATGAGAATCCATTCTCACATTATTATAAATAGAAACAAATGCAGATTTGAGAGAATTTACTCCTTTTTGGCTTTAATTTCCAACCATTTGGTCTCCATAACAGCCAGAGGGACCTTAGGACTCCCTGTTTGAGTTTGCTGGATCTCTATCGTTCTAAACCACGCAGAAGTCAGCTCACAAACAAAAGGAAGTGCAAATATTCACAGTGCAAATATTACCATCTCAGCTTCAATCGATTAATGCAGAGAGAGCAGAAGGTAGTCCGAGGCGGTATGAGGGAAGGTGCGGGGGGTTCAGTATTGAGGACAGAACGCCCCCTCCAGCCCTGCTGTCTTTAGAAAGGAAAAGCTGTGAGATATTTGTAATCCACCCCCGTGTTTTTCTTTATTTGGGGAAAAGAGCAGACACACCAGCCTTGTGGTCAACACGATTCCCTGAAACCTTTGCTTTGCATAACCATCAATACTCCTGTATCTGACAGATCCAAAGAGCGTTTCTGTGTGTCAAGACTTCCCTCTGTAATTACCTGCCTATATGCAGGATTGTTAGACATTGTAGATAGTAATCTCAAATGTTCTCTCTCACACACACAGACACACACTGAGCATGATTAGGATGCAAAGAAGACCCTTTGGACCATTATCTTTTATCCTCCCTGATAGGCTTGGGTTCGTTCAGTTATATTAAACTAAAATGCAAATTAGTGAACATCCTGCGCTGCATTTTGGTCATCTTATGGGAAACATCTTTAAAGCTGTCCTCATTATTAAGTAATCACTTTGTGTGACTTGATTTCTTCTCTACTGATACAGGAATCTCCTAAATGATCAAATGCTTCTTTCAGCTGACTGAATTTCACTGTCCTGCTCTTGAATGTTTGGTTAACAATGAGAATTGCCTCCCCTTCCTACAGCCCTATGACCGTGCGGAAAGGAAATCGTCTAGGCATCTCCATCCAGGAGCACATGGCCATCGATGTCTGTCCAGGCCCCATCCGCCCCATCCGCCAAATATCTGCCTATTTCCCTCGCCTCTCACCCACTTCCTCCTTCTCGGAGCCACTCTCACCCAATCAGCTGACAGCGCCCACTGTACTCAGCCCAGGCGGTGCCGGTCATGGTGGAGGGGCTGTTGGAGGAGGAGTAAGCAGCGGGCTTTTGTCACCGCTGTTACCAGGAGCTGCAGGCGGAGGAGGGTCACTGTCGGCCATGAGCAGCATGGACACCTCTATTGAGATTGACAGCTGTGACAGCGATGATAACAGTGAGTCACCTGAAAGTATCATGATCAGGTTTGGATCAATAAGAAGATAAAACCAGAAAACATGAGAATAAATAAAAGATTGAACTACTCCTTTAAACTAACTACATGTGTTGAAATGCATTTAATATTTCCTGCTGTTTGTGTTTCTCCCTGTGGTCATGCCATGTTTTACAGGTGACAAATTCATCACAAAGTAATTACTGAAGTGACTGACACAGATTTTTTTCTTTTTATTATCTCCCATCCAGCCTCTCTGGGGACTCTAGAGTTTGACATACTGTATGAGAAAGCCACAAGCTCCTTACACTGCACGGTCCTCAGAGCAAAGGTAAACAGAGTTCTTGAAAACGTAATTAAATCCAATGCACGCAGTTTGATTTGCACTGTAGAAGGTCCATTAAACTGAAATAATGCTTCTCATTTATGAGTCAGACTCTCACAGGAGTCAAACACATGTTAAACAAAGAAACTTTAACACACTGCACGGGTAGGTAGTGCAACAAGCAAATCCAAACATACAACAAGGTTAATTGGTGTAGATTGCTGATAAATAATAATGAGATCAATGACAAACAGGCAGGTGAGAGTAGTAAAAGCAGCAGATATAGTGTATGTACTGAGGTGGGAAGTAATGATTAGCATAACACAGATGTGTCGCAATAACTGAGAGGAATTAAACCCACCAAACACAGAATGTGAAAGCCTCAAAACCCAATGAAGCATAAAAAAACTATAAACCCAAAATATGAAGAAAATACACAGCAAAAACAAATAAAACCACAAACCATGACATTATGTTTCCTTCATTTATATTCATGTATTCTAATAAATGTGAAGCTGTGTGTCTGAAAGCAGCCTCAGCAGCAGCTCCAGCAGCAGCTTTACTTCTACCCAGACAGAAATTCCCCCAGAGACTCGATCCTGCTCAGCCTGTTTTAAAAAAGTTAGCATGCAAACATTGCATGATTACACTGTAATGTAAGGGCTGCCAATTCTAACATAACAGCACCTAGAAGTTAGCATTTCTCCCAGCATTGTGGCAAAGACCCAGGCTAGCAGCTAGCAGCAGCAACAAAGTGACATTTCCATGTTCACACGTCAGGCCCAAGTGATCTCACATCCAGTTTATTCCATTTATGTGCAACATAACTGATTTTTTTATTTTGTTCGGACAAAGAAAATTATTATTATTATTATTATTATTAGTGTCATGTCTGCATCTGGATCACATATATTTCCGACATGTAGCTGAATGATGAGAGGATGCTCATGTTTGGGTCCATGTCACTTCTTTTTGCTTATACTTGCTTGTTTGAGAACGTCGTTATAAATCTGCAGGACTACCAACACTGCTGCTATGAGTTCCTAAAATAGCAGAATGAAGGTTTTTACCTTTACTTTTCCTGTTTTCCTTTACACCTGGACAAATGTTTGTTTTAATGTCACCATTTACTGCAAAAGCTTGTATATCTGAATTATCCATGTTCCACATGCATGTGATGGTTCTCTCTCAATACCTCTGCTTCCTCCCTGATTCCGAAAACATACAAGAAAGGTTCATTAATGATGTTTAGTTGGCATTTTGTGTGAATGTGAGCATGTGGACCTGTTTATCTTAGTATCTGTTAGACCTGTGAATGGTTGACCTGTAGCGGGTCTGCCCACTTACCTGATGGTAGCACAGCTTCTGTTCCCACATTATCCTGAATGGGATTAAAGGAAGCAGAATGAATTTACCACCTATAATAAAACAACTAACACTTTTTTTAAAGAACTCAAAATAGTGGTGAGATAACCTTTTTCATGCTCACATGAAAAACTTCCACTTTGAGGCGCACGCTTCCTGTGAAGGTACTGCAGCTTCTGAACAAATAGATCTTAAACCGAAACACTAACACCAACTTTGTTCTTCGGGCTTCAGATTCAATTTTAAACAATTCTCCCAACTCACAGCCTGGTTTAAGAAACCAGTTCTACTGGAAGTTTGCAGTCAAAACCAGTGATTCATATCTCATATCTCCTCTGTAAGGGTTTGAAGCCAATGGATTTCAACGGTTTGGCCGATCCCTACGTCAAGCTGCACCTGCTGCCGGGAGCCTGCAAGGTCTGATTTTATTATCAGGACAGTTCTGAGAGACTTAGAGTTACTAGTCATCAAGCGCTCTTGAGTTTAACTTTTAGTAATGTTCTCATTTTTAGCTGTATAGTAAAAAGTGAAGTTGCAGAAACATTTAATGTAAGTCAAAGTGACCTTGGAGTCAATAATATTTGAAGTAGTTTGCTGATCTGTTTACACATCTGTTTGTAGTTTGCACATCTGGAAAGGTGGGTTGGCTATCTATTCTTTTCTCCTTGCTGTGATTTGCAGGCCAATAAACTGAAAACCAAAATAGTACGAAACACACTGAATCCAGTGTGGAATGAGACTCTGACCTACTGTGGCATCACTGAGGAGGACATGTACCGCAAAACTCTCCGGTAAATATATTCTTTACAGGATGCTATTTCTGTCCACTTCATGTCCATCCATTCTGGTTTCCCTCATTCAAGATCTGACTCGTGCTTACAAAGGATTTCTTATCATCTGTCTAAACCCCAGACTCAGTTAAAAGGGTTTGCTCTGCTTCACGTCGTACCTTTTCTCCTTCCATGCTGATCCTTTGATCGTCCCCTGTCACCTCATTGTGGATCTTACCCATCCTTACATCTCTCCTGTCCACTAAGATCAGAACAGAATCTCCCCTTATTTTTTCAATCCATCCCTTTCTTTTTCTCTTTCTTTGTTGTCTTCTTTCTTTCTAAGTTACAGTGACAGATTGAGGTCAGACTAAGCACTGCGGGGTGTTTTAATTTCATTGACCCCCCTCTGGAGGTGACAAAAGCTGTGAATGGTCTCTGCTTGTGACTAAAGCATGGCCATGGCACATGTGGGAGTTGGATTTAAATAGGATCGACGGGTGATTTCTTGAAGGCAATTAGAAAGACTGGTCCCACTACTGACCTATGACACAGAGTTAATTCAGCAGAGTCATGTAAAAATCCAGAAAACAGAAGTTTAACTTAGGGAAACAAATTGACATCGCCCTCTGCTATGCATTGACGTTTGTTGTTCACCTTGACATTTTCAACCAGAACCTTTTCAATTGGAAAATAAAATCGCTTTGATGCAAACGGGCATCATCAGTGATGTTTCAGAGGGTTCTCTGGAGGTTGAGTCTTAATGAAAATCCATTTGACAGCATTTTCTCTGTTTGTTTGCTTTAGCTACAAGCTACATTCTGTGTATGTATGGTAGCATAGCACATTTTTAGTGTTCACTTCTCACAAGAAGGGGGGAAAAATTCAACTCACCTAGAATACAAGATGTACTGTATAATGATCATTTTAATAAAAGTTAGATGAATTTTCAGATTAATCCTCTGTGGTCTCCTCTTTCTCCATGTACAGCAGATTTAATGATAAAGTTTGTGAAGCATCAGTTGGAAAGACTGAACACAAACACAGAAGGATAATGTATTTTCTCTCATTAAAGAACATGATGGCACAGCTCAGGTTTGTATCTGGGATTATGTCACTCAGCGAGACAAAAACAAGGTGGACACGTTTGGCCTCAGTGCATGAATCTATAAATCCATGTGAAAATCAAAAAGAGCACATCTGCTGTTAAGCATGGTTGATGAATCATTATTTGTGTTTTCTTTTCCTGCCAGTCACAGAAGTAACCATGAACTCCTCTGTAAATGTGAGAAATGTGAGATTATTTAGCTGAAACCTGGTTCTACTACTGGAAAATCCTAACTGTGCCCAGAAATCTCAACATAATGACCAAAAAAAGGGGTTTCTGTAACCAGAACTCCACCTGATATATTGTGGAGACAGTTTAGAACTTCAGCATGAATCCATGCCCTCATTTTTGAGTGAACTGACACAATGCTGCTGGTTATTGCATTTAAAGATGGTACTACACCCTAATTATTAATGACAATTAAACCAAATTAGAAATACAATATTGATTCCAGAGGGAAATTGCAATGATGTGGTAGATTTTTATATATATTTAAATCCAAAACATCCTAATTAAAAACTGAAAGGTGAGACCTTTATCTAGAGGCTGATGGCTGCAGGCAGCACTGAACCTTTCACTGAACACACTTTGTTGTTTCCTCACTGTGTTTATGCAGAGGCTGTGACGGATCGTCCATTATTTTCAGCAGCTTGTGCAGCATTTTTTCTTTACAATGAGCTCCAGCAACTCCAGAGTTTAACCCCAACACAGAACCAGCTTTCCTAATCACTTTGTTCAGCTGCTTTACGTCTCTGAGGCTGCTGGCCCAGCAGATGGCTGCAAAGCTGACTGACGTCCCACAACAGACTTATGGAAGATATGCAACATATTAGTGGAGACATTGAATGGTTTCAGCTCCTTTGAGAAGTAGTCTGCTCTCTTTGTTGCATTTCTTGTTGTCCAGCTGAACTTTCAAATTACTTATATTCCTCTATGAATCATGGGGCCTACACTGTCTTACATAGAGAGGATTTGTTTAAGACTTTTTGTGCATAGTTAATATTTCACAGCTGTTTTCCGATATATTCATGGGGGGGATGATATATTTATCCATTTTAGTGGACATCGACGTGCTATCCAATGCCACGCCACTCAGTGTGGGATGAATATATGCAGTGCGTATACTGTAATTACCAAATTTGCCTTGATAAATTTGAAAAGAAATTTATACAGCTGTGTTTTTTTATATAACATATGAAAATATACACATTTACAGTAAATTTATTATTATCTGTGTTTCTTAATCCACTTCAGGGTTGCTGGAATTTAAATATGTATTAAAATGAATTCAATCATATTAAATCATACTAAAAAATAAATAAATAAATCATAATAAAAAGCCCTCGCTGTACATGTTTGCAGAAGTCAACTAGTGTATTTAAAGATATGTGGCACAGTTTCTTAATAATTCATGCATGAAAGGGTTAATTATGTCCTGCATAAAACCTGAAAGAAGATGAACTTCTTTTGTTCCCCCTCAGATAAAAATATGCAATATACAGCAAAAAACAACGCTATGGGCTCCAAACTGCACTACACTGTTTATCTTAAGGGTGATGCATATATTTCCTTAAAAGGTTTCTTTGGTTAAGGCAAATGTTAAGGCATACTACTCTGAAATAAATCATACAGTTGACCTGTTACCGTCTCCAGAGACATAGTGAAGGTTGCCTTTGTTCTGCTACATCTGGCCCAGCTTGCCATCAATGATGGAACAATGACTTCTGTATTATACCAGCAAACTCTAAGAGAATATGTCAAAACATCTGTTTATGAATCTCAGAGAAAGTGGGTCATGCAACAGGGTGACCTTGTTGCGCACATGTGGGTCTGAAAGGCAAAGTCGGTACTGATCTGTTGTGAGATAATATGAAGTAAACTTTCATTCTAAAAATATTCTGCCAACATCCCACAGTTGAAGCCGTCTGCGATGTGAAAGCGGGATAAAAATAAAAGCAGAGTAAAAGTAGACTGTTTCCTGAGCTTAAAGCTAATTACAATGTGGTGTCATGCATCGTGTCTGCAGGGGTTTAGTTGCTTCTGAGTGGAGTTGCACAGTGTCAGGTGACTTTTCATTTACAAGACTCACATGAAATTGTTTAAAAAGCTGTTTTGTTGACATGATAAAATCTTGCTATCAGAAATAGAAACGGCGAGAATAATGATAAGATGTTTATTTGTTTCATGCTGTGTTACTTACTTTCAGCTAGATGACATTTGTTCCCTCACACTTGACTCCCTGACATATCAAACTCCATCATCACTTCATCCTCAAGTACTCTTTTTTTGTCTCCTCACACCATCTTTCATATCTCAGCTCTGGATGACTTCATCTCTTTTTCTTCCTCCCACTTTCGCCGTCCTTGTCTTCACACCCCTTAATTTTCTTTATTTGTTTAATTCCTTCAGTAGTTGTTTGATATTCATTGTTTTCCTCTCCACCTAATACAAAACCACAGCATAAATTTCCTCTGCGGATATTTTGGCAACTACTTGATGCCCCTGCAGGCAACCAGCTGGTTGCTTCCCCCACATTCCTGCAAAACAGTGTTTTATTACTGAAAACTGAAAGCAGCAGGTGACTGAAACATACCATCCCCGTGGTTATGAATTTAGTTCGAAGCCAAATGAAATGTCAGAGCGAGAAATAGCCCTATCATGTCATCACTTTCTTTCACATTTCCATTTGCGCTCAGAAAAGGGACCTCAGTGGATTTCAGTTTGCCTAGAGCACACCAATTTGCATGCATATTTGAATGGATCCCTCTGTTTTTAACCTCCTCTCTCACCCACGTCACTCCATTGTCACGTGGCATGATTTCAATTTCACATCTAAATCCTCATCCTTCATGCAGCTCCTGCCCACCAGTGCATTTCAGCTGACATCAGTACAGGTATAAGAGTTCATCGGGGTTGTAAATATGAATAGACTTAACCTTGCATGGTGCACTTTCTCACTCTCTGAATTCCCACTAGAGGAGAAATGCTAATTATGGGTAGAGCACGTAAACAGAGTGGTTTCTCATTTAGGTTGGATTTCCTTTCTCATTTCATATTATTGCTGCATTAAGTGATAAAGCATTATTATTTTTTGACACCCAGACATTTGAACATAAAAACACTTTATCACTTCCTTTTAAATATCCCCTCTCTGGCTCATTAATCGGGCTGTCCTGTTTTATTTTTTCATGCTCTGTTCACTGTTTTGCCATTTTTATTCCCCTCTGTCTGCTGTGGCTCTGTCTCCCAGGGTGTCTGTGTGTGATGAAGACAAACTGACACATAATGAGTTCATCGGGGAGTCGAGGGTGGCCTTGCGCCGTGTGAAGCCTGACCAGACCAAACACTTTAACATCTGTCTGGAACATCCACCCCCTGTGAGTAGAAACGAGGAGAAAATAAAAGGAGGGGAGGAAAGCCTGAAGAAGGGAAATAGAAAAATGAATGCTTATGAGTGATAAATGACTAGAGGCTAGTATTTGCTATACCAATGCCTTCTGTGACTCACAAGGCCCCTTTCTAAGTAAAGAAGTGTGTGTGTTGGGAGGGGCGATAATATGGAGAGGAGTGAGGAGGGTAGGGAAAGCGGGAACGTGTTTACATTCCAGCAGAGAAGCACTAAACATTGATAAATACCAATCCACTGGATTTCATTACATATAAAACAACCTTTCGATAAGATGCTTTATATTGAGAAGCAGCTGAGTGCAAATCCTTGCAGAAAGCAGGTGGACACAGTATCCTCAGATATCTCATATTATCCCAAACTCCATTTTATTTGAATTTGTAGGTTTGTGAAAATAAACATACAAATTGTGTTACACACATTTGAACACACATCGGTTTATAAGTTTTGAATATTGAGAAAGATAATTAAAGATGAGGAAACGGCACATAGGTTGTGAAACACGTGAAAACTTCATTATTGCGGCTGAATTAGCATATGCAATATTTATAACTGAACACCTTAACACATCTGAGATCAGTGCCATAAATGGATAATTACCTGAAATGTTAGTGCTGTTGCAATCTGTTACAATTATACTGTGTTTCTAATGTACACCTGATAACACACAGCTACTAACATACTAATAATTATACAGGCTATATGTGCAGTGGCCAACAGGTGCAAATATATTTAATGTACAAAAACAAGATTTATGTCAGAAAAGATATGAAAGTGGGAAAAGCTCCAAGTCCAGGACCGCTGTAAATGCAGAAACAAGCCACAAAACATAAATGTTATGCAAACACAGGAAAGCACTGCAAACACAGAGGGGTGCTCTTAAATAAAAAAAACTGCAGGAAGAAAAACCTGCATATTCCTGTCCTCTAAGGGCAGCAAGCTTTTACCCGACAGACAGACAAAAGGGGAGAACAGAGATACTGGTTTGGAGTTTGAGCAGCATGAGCACAGGGAGTAAAACTTATTCAAGATACTGGATTTTTATATATATGTATGTGTGTGTGTGTGTGTGTGACTGAGTGTTTGTATAGACAGGCTCTTGGCTGTAGTCAGACACATTTTTTACATTTAGTGTGATTCTTTTGATCTGTTTTGCATCAAAGTGTCATCATTTTCCTCAAGACATAGACTGCTGCATCTTTATATAAGATCATGGATGGCTAAGAGACTCTTCATACATGCTCTACAGGTCCCTTATTGCCCTTATTGTCCCTTATTAGTAGTAAGATAACAAAAAGAGGTTGCCAAGTTATCTAAAGGCCTAACCTGAGGAAGATTGAGACGTTTTGGGAAAAAAAGAAACACTAAGTGAAGTATATACAAACTACTGCCATGTGGAACGATTGTCCAGCAATGAAAACAGCTAAAACCTTACTGCTGTGATGGCTTCTGCTCTTCCCATCAAATGTTTGAATCTGGGTGGCTGGTTTGGACTCTTGACAGTAAGAGATGAAGCAGAGCTCTCTACATCAGTGTAATTCACCCAGAAAGTGTTGGACAGTCTCATGGCAGAGAAAAAAGGAAGACTTTATTTGGGGTAAAGAGAGGAAGGACTTAAACCGCATTGATACTACAAAACTAAAGGAGCAAGTTTTATTTCTGTTTTTTGAAACCAGTAAATGCCCTAAAAAAGCTATGAAAAAATAAACACTTACATTTGCAGGAATTGCACCAATGAACAGCACATTTAATCAGCACAAATTGTTGCCCATTTATGGGATTTATTCCTCCTGTAAAGTACAAATAAAGAAGGAATCATATTTACTCCTGTAACCCACAAATAGCCTTTTTTACAGGCTAAATGTCAGCCAAGTCAGACATGGGAATCGAGCGCAGAGAAAAATGAAAAGAGTGTGAGCAAAGGGGGGGCAGCAGTGTCAATAGACAGAGATGAGAAACAAATGGATTAAAAACTGAAAGCAGGAGTAGGTACGAAGCAAGGAGGTGGCTATGTGTGTGAAGAGGCAGAAGGGTTTGTTCTCTGCGTGTCAGAAAGCACTGCTGGTATTAGATGGTCCCTCTGAGGCTTGTGGCCTCTTTGCGATCAAACACTGAAGCTTTTCTGTCATCTTCCAAACTAGAATCTGTGTCAGGCCTGCAATTTTCAAAGTGGCCTCACCTCCACATTGATATATCTGCCCCTTTTGCCTCATTCTCGCTCATCTAACCTCGTTATGTTGCTCTCGTGTCAGTCATTCTCACTTTATTTATTTATCTGAATGCTTTTTATCTGCTTTGCTTCCAGCTGCCTTCACCAACTGCGATGACCACAGCCCTGAGAGGGATCTCCTGCTACCTGAGAGAGGTGAGCAGCAAGACTCCATGTGTGTTTGGTTCAACATGACCCTCTGTCTGTCCGTTTGGTCTGTTTTTCTGAGCTGTCTTTAGAGGCAGTTAACAGTTTTGGGGTTTTTTTTATTTGGCTATCCTACAGCTAATCTCTGTGAATGATAGCTGCTGACAGATCTGGTTTTTTATTTTTTAAAAAAAGGCAGGTTGCCGGTGATCTATTAGATGTCTGTCATCCTAATATCTCCAGGGAAGCTTGAAGCATTGAACACTGTCGGTTGCTTCTGGAGATTATACCATTATATTGTGGCTAATTCCAGATTGACATAAAACTATGAATCATCTTTTAAATAATCTAGTTTTCTCCTGGGATGAGTTTCCAGCTGAAGATGTAAAAACTTTTGAAGGTGATTTTATGCCCTGTGAATTCTCCTGGAAACATCTTTCTCTCTCCATCACCAGTCAGCATCACTGGACACCTTACCTCTTCTTTATCTGATATTATTAATAACTAATATGTTGTAAAACAATCTGATTTGGACAGTTTATCTGGCAAAGGAGTTATAAAATTTTAATTTGGTGGGTTCTTTTTTTCTCTTATGTAAAAATCCCAGCGTTGTGCTGTAGATGATCCTGAATCGTAACCTTTGAAATGAAGTAATACTCTGATTATGTTCCTGAATTAGCAAATTGGCTAAATTATTAAAGATGATGAACCCAATTAACACACAATTGTTTTAGACTAAGCATATTCCACCAACTTGTAGATCAAATTGTTCATGGAGAAATAAATAAATGACATTAAAAATGCATAGAATAGGTTGGTGCAGTCCTGCATCATAAATGTATAAAAATATCATTTAAACTTTGCCAGCTGTGAGTCTGAGTTTTTACTTGAGGCACATGCATTGTGTGCTTAATGTCAGATTCTCAGCTTTGTCTTGTTTTTGTACAAACAAAAAGCTCCAGGATCAAAATGTACGTGCCAGGAAAATGGTTTCTAATTTTTGACAATCTTTTATTGTTTCACAGCATTTTATTTCTAAATCACCAAAAACCCGTCCCAAAACAAATTACACATGGTGGAGTCATACCATGTGTAATGTGTTTTGGGCTGTTTTTTCTTTAGGCTGTATGATCGGTGCTGCAGCCCTGACACTCCAGTAAGGAGCAATGTTTCACACTTCACTGAATTTAATTTGCCCAATCTTCCATTTACTTCAGGCCTTGGTGGAAATGGAAAAGACCCAGGGCTGAATATGTTTCAGCTCCTTGAAAACAGATCCAATCCTGTTACACACTTGATTTTAGACAGAATATCAGAATATGCCTTTAGTTAAGTTTCCTTTACATCTGGATTCTTCCTCCACTCACAAAAGCAAATTAAACTTCAGTTCATTATGTAACTTTTTGTTTCTTAGTTTGACTTTGAAAGATATTTTGCATGATTTCTGTTAGCTCAGCAGCTCTGTGGTATTTAAAGCCATCGACCACGGCTCGGTTTAAACACAACACCATTGTCATTGAGAAAAAGTGGAACATAAGAAGGCCAATCACTCCAATGGCAAAGATAAGGCTTTGGACACCTCAGAGGCATAACTTTTGGTTGCTCTTGGGTTCAGAATTTTCTATGGGTAACATCACATTGTTACCAAAGCATTTGACAAGTGGAACAACATGGTAAATTCAAAGTGACATATGAAAGAAAGCAAAGAAGCAGCAGTAGAGGACGGAGGAGACTATGTTCTCTCAGGCTCCATCACCCACCCTGTAGCCTACAGCACAAATGGATGTATGTTATTTATAGGAGAGATTCAGCTCTTTCAGGATTTGCATCGCTGTAGATGCATTTCTTTCACAATCTGCTTTTCTTGTCACAAAATGGGAAATAAAGGCTCTGCTCCAATTACACCTGTCCCTCCACCTTTTTATCTCCACATCTGTCATTAAGTCTTATCTTTAGGTATATGGTGGACACAGCCCTGACGATCAATATGTCACATGCCTCTTTATGCTCCCGCCTCACGTTTTGATGGCGGTTTAACAGCTTGCAACTTCCTTTTTTCTAATTCTCCTTTTTTCTTTCCCTGTCTGCCTACGGAAATCAACATTTGTGCCAACAGCCAGTTCCCCATCTGTCCTTAGTGAGATGGAGACTTTAAAATGTGCAATTAGTGAGGATCATTTGCACCAGGTTTCAATACAACAGCCTAGACCTTCACAGATCGATAGATAGCAAGTCATTAGAGATGTGGAAATAAATAAGCAGCGACGTGCAGCCAGCTACACAGAGACAGACAAATAGGAAGTGTAAAATGTGTGGGAGGTTTTGCAAGGCATCATGATTAGTGAGCATATAGTGAAAAACACAGATTGTTGTTTAATGAGGTTAAAGACTACACTAGTCCTGTGGTTTGGACCTTTGATTAATTAACCTGATGTATAAAGCTCCAAAATATCTGACAAATGGCCTAACAGCCTTGTATTGTGTATCCACACAGTTAGCATAGCTTAGCACCATGACTGGAAACAGTAGGAAACAGGCTGCGTCTGCCCAAGGAAACAAACTCATTAATGAGCCTGTTACAGTCTAGCAATCCAGAACAAACACTCCTCTATTTTTAAAGCTTTGTTTAGCTCCCCACTAACTCCTGGGGTGGGGGTGAAATCTGGCTTTTCACCTCCTGGATGCTCAGCTATGTTTACCAGTTAGCCGCTGACTTTGTTTGTGTGGCATTTGGTGCTGCAGTGGCAGCACAGTGGCTTACTGTGTCAGAGCTTTGTGCAAATAGTCTGGAAACTAGACTTTACAACAATAAAGCAATGGCAAATTAGCAAGCTTGAAGTTAATAAAAGCTCAGCTGAACAAGGGGCTGCAGAATAAGCTCATGGTTCTCTTACGTTGTGCACAGGTATTTACTGAAGCAGAGCTTCACCCAATCACATTATAACATGATAGCTTACTGTAAAGGTGTGAAACTTCTCACTCTATACAGCGATAAGCTGTACTGTAAAGATGTAAAACACATCTTATTTTAATGTGATGTGTTTTGTTGTTAGAAGATTTGAACACACACTAACATGCCTATTTATTCAGATGTTGTTGGGACCTTAAAGTATTGAAGCTAAATATATTCTGCAGAGATCTAGTCAAGCAGAGACATTTAGGCTCTTTTTGTGATGGATTAATTGGTCTACTCTGATTTATTGTTGTACACACAGGAAAATGAGGCAGTTATGAATAGCACCGTGCCTGCACGTAGTGTGTCTTGGCGTGTGTGTTTCTTTTGGGTAATATTTACCAGTGGTTGTCTTCTGAAAATAACATTTTCATAGGCTGTACGCTGTGAGAATTATGTTGCTGACACAAAGACATTGTCTTGTCTGGTTTATGGGTGCAACGTTATTGGCGTGTCAAACCTGGTTCCAGGATAACAATTGTGTTGTCTAATGAGACAATTGCTAATAATCTACATTTACTGTGAAAAATGATAGCATGCACATATATAAATATAAAAAATGTGTTCAAATATGGATTCTTAAAATATAAATAATACTTTTAAATCCAGATTCACTGATAAAAATGTAATGAAATGAATTTCCTTTGTAGTTCGATCACACCCAAGGTCACATTTTATGTCACACACAGGTGAGATAGTTAAAAAGGGCTTCGGCAGATTTACAGAGGCTGCCTCTATACTCCATTGGTTTGTCTTGCTTATCACACTGATTTTCACACTTTATTATCACAGATTACATTCATTGTTTTGAGTATTGCCTCAGCATCATCACAACGCTTCAGTCCCTTTATAGATGAGTTATTCAGAGAAACACACCCACCGAGTCATTCAAGCAGTTATGATTTATCATGAGACACACACGTGGACCATGGGACTGATTTTTTTATGTGGCATACAACAAAATGTTCAGATGGTATTTTTGGGTTAGTGTTGTGAGCATTTGTCTGCACACTCTCATCCTACTATGAAGTTCAACTTAATCCCATTTAGTGACAGATATTTCTCTGATTAACTTCATCCACAGCTTCCTCATTCAAAGACAAATGTAATTTATATTCCATGTTTTCACCACAAAACATGCCACGTTATAATATAATGAATTTAGCATTGTACATGTAAAGTTTTTACAATGATGTATTATGTTATAATGTGACTGATTTAATGTTTTCACAATAAAAGCATCACTTCATAAATTGAAAAAGCTGACAGCTCTACACTACTGTAGCAGTTTGACCAATTCAGCTGCTACACAAACAACATTGCTAGTTTAATGTGTGTGTTTTGTTTGTTTGTTTGTTTGTTTGCCTTTTCTCCTTCAGTGGGAGACTGAGCAGCAGAGAAGTCTGGAGGAAAGAGGCCGTCTGCTGCTCTGCCTCCAGTACCTCCCCCCAAACAGTGAAAGTGATTTGAAAGGTGAGGTCAAGGAGAGAGCTCGTGGGGGGCTATGTGTGGGCGTCAAACGCTGTGCCCACCTGGCAGCCATGGACGTTAATGGTTTCTCCGACCCCTACGTTAAAACGTAAGTGTAAGATTGGATCACAAATTGTCCACAAATTGCACTGATGTGTCGGACCATTAAAGCTGCTTCATTAACAATAGATAATTAGTATTCCACACTTTCTTAAAGGAGGGCATCAGGGCATTGAACTCTGTTTATAGTTGTAATTTATCACTGAACAGTGACTTTGGCTCATGAATTATCTTCTTCAAATCAGTATTGCTATGAAAAGTTATGAAAACATCTATAAAAGCAGCCTGCAGGAAGAACCTCTGTGATTTTAGAGAAGGTCCAGCTTCCTCATCTGGCCCACACACTCTGGTCCTTATCAAGCCTTTACACCTGCCTATTCCTCTTTACCTTATTGCTGCTGCTCAACATGCTCCGTGTTACAAGATAATCTGTGTAATTCTCCTAATCCATGGTCAGATTTTGGTCTTTTTTTTCACACACATCGGAATGATTTAGTCTCATTTGGCACCCTTGGATTTATTATAGCAACCACCCACTGAAGTTAATCAGATCAGCTCTGGGCCAAATTCACAGCACTGAAGCTGGGTATGACTTGGCTTTGTATGGGTTGAGATTTTTGGCAAAAATAAGTAAAGGATAGTTCAATTTGGCTGCATTCAGAGTCACTAAAGAGCATTTATTTTGGGCTGAATTTGGATGAGATACCTGTGTGCTTGGGTTAAATGTGGCTTGTCATACTTTAGGAGGAATTATTGGGCCTTTGAAGCTAAACCAGTTTGGCAATCTGGGAGTTTAAATGATGAATACACAACACACAACTTAGATGATAGATTTACACTCCATGTTCATTTCAGGAAGACCTCTGCTGTCCCCGTCAGGGCAACACCTTCATGCCTGTGTTTGGTCTTCTCCTGCCACTCATAGGTGATAGATAGTGTGAGGTAGCCATTGCAGGTAACGGTGGCAAACGTGTGCAGGTTTTCAGACAAATGGGGCCATTGAGAAATCCATCAGTTATTTATCAAGATTATTACAACAGTGTGTGTTTTGAAAGCCTTCAAAATAGAGAGATGTGACCGATAAAATAAATATGGTAGTGTGGTTATTATTGTATCATATGGGGGTAGGAGAATAGGAAAAGCAGGTTTTATTGCTATTTTTTGTGTCAAAAGGTCCCTTGGAGCTTCATTACTCACAGATGATAGAAATGCAATACAGCGTGTGTCATTGTGTGTGTTAGTTTCTACTACACTATGAGGGCAGGAAGGTCCCTGGGTTGAATGATACAACCTGACAGTTAGTGGACAAATAGGTTGTAAAATCCCCATGCGTCGTCACAGAGTGATGGTTGTGGCTTTGAGGCTGTTTTCTGGAATAGTTAAAGAACGGGTGAGTTAGATTTGACTTGTAAATTTTTACGCCAACAGTGGATCTTGTATTTAAGTTGGTTGCCAAACCCAGCATGTTATCGAGCTATAACAGTGACAGATAAACTTGATTCATTTCTAACCTTCATTAAGCTTCTTTACTCTTAGTTCATCAAGGGAGAGGTACCTTGTACACTCCTTTTGTTTCTCATAAACTCCATCTAATGAACTGAAGCAGCGCTCAGCTTTTTATTCAGTCACTTTCTCATTTTAAGAGCTAGTCAGAGAAATTAATACACTTGGTTGAAAGGAACAAAACAAAGCATGAAAAAGATTAATCACATGAGCCAAAGTGAATAAATTCATATAGATTCCTGCATGACTGTGTCTATGATAGTATTAGTGTCTAAATCATCTCTGTTGTGAAAAAATTAAACTTTATTTAACCAGAAATCTGGATCCTTTGATAAAATCATACCGTTATATGAATAAGGAGGCTTTTCATATTAACACCATACCCATAATATGGTTAAAACACAGATATGTATGTGGATCTAAACTCTATATATTACATGTAGTATACTATAATATGGCATAAAGCATCAAATATAGTATGATGTATACACATAAAGATTTATTTCAATGCAGTCTTTGGCTCTTTTCTTTTCATGCCTCAAGTTTTGTTATCCCCCTCTTAACATCAACAAAACCTACGCACCCATCCATCTTTCACAGTCACAGTGATGTACTGTACATCCCGCACCTTGTTTCATTTTGGATGCAAGCGCATAGCTGTGCCCTTTGGCAGGCGCTTCTTCCCAGATGCTTTGTTGTGTCTGAGAGCGTGTGGGAACATACGCGCTCTGAGCTGTGGGTGGTGGGTGGAAAGCAAATGTGAATAGAGATTTTGCCAAACTCCTTCCAGCTGGCTTTAAAAGATCTGGAGAATTTAATGGCAGGCCGGGAGAAGGATGCTGAGCTTCTTCAATCTGTGCTGTTACTGATTAGGTCTTATTCAGGCTTAGTTTCACATGTAATACAATGAATGAGCCCTGAATGGAATGATCGTTAGATTAAAGATCTATAATGTCTATTTAATATTAAATGTAGGCTTTTTAACTGGTGTAAAAGTGCAGTTAGGGTTATTTTGATAAACATAGCTTTCCGTTAAGAAAGGACAACAATGTCAGTAAATACAAAGCTACAGTTAGCCCGGATAGCTTAGCAACATTAAAAAGCAGAGAATTAGCTTGGTGTACTCAAAGTAATCCATATAAAATATTTAAATAACATTCATGTTATAAATTGTCTCTACCCTTTATGAATCATTGTGATTTTACTCAGTGTATGTTAGGACAGAGCTGGAGTCACAGTTTGTGGGCTAAGCTTTTAGCTACTGTTAGCTATTAACTCATTTAAATTTCCATCTTTTTCTGATCTTTTCTGTAAAGTGGAGCATTAAACCTGTAGAGCTTCATTTATTTTAATTTCAAATAAACATATAATGTTTAATTCTGACACATAATCAATTAAATCCTTGATTTTACACATAGCTACTTTTAAATGGTCGACTTCTTTAAGAAGAAAGTGAAGAAGAACCAGTAAATGTGTTGTTTGCATTATTTTTATGCAATTATTCTGTACACGCATGTACTCTGACCTTTACCTTCAGCGTTTGCAGTTACCCTTTAGAATTGTGCTTTTTCATTATTATATCAGATTCATACATGATAGTATAACATTATTCTCTTTTAGGTATCTGAAGCCTGATGTTCAGAAGAAATCCAAGCACAAAACAGCGGTCATAAAAAAGACTCTCAACCCAGAATTTAATGAGGTAATGTCCACCTCCATAGACAGCTCCTTTAGACCCGTGAAGTTCAGGCACATGTACCACGTTTATCTGACACCTTATTAAAGAATACACAAGAATGCTGTAAGAAAGGAGCAAATTATGTGTTTCATATGATCTTTGGACTTCTTTGTTTCCACCCAGGAGTTCTTCTATGAAATTTCTTTCTCTGAATTAGCCACCAAGACCTTGGAGGTCACAGTGTGGGACTATGACCTAGGAAGGTCCAATGACTTCATAGGTGAGATGACACCACAAACACACACACAAAGCGATCCTCTGGTGGGATTTACATACATTAGCTAGATGCTAGACACCAGGAGCCTGCTCATGGCAGATGTTGGCGAAGATATTTTAAGATGTTCTGAAATAGCTGCTATCATATGGGCAGTGTAGCACTGAGAGCAATTTGCACGGTTCAGTCACCAAAAAGGTGTTGATTTATTTAAGCTACAAGCTACTTTAGTGGAAGTGAGTAATAACATATACTTCTTTTACTTTATTTAAATCCCATTTTGTTTTTTTCCTCCATGGGATTCTTTTAAAATCAAGATTTTTGCCTGCCATGTAGTATTCAAAGATTTTTTATTACACACATGCCATTAAAACATCATCAAAACATCTAAATTAGAAGCACCATGCACCAAACTAATTAATGAGAACCTTGAAAAACAGGGAACAAAATATAGCTGTACGTTAGCAAACCAGTTCAGTCATTTTATGAAGGAGACCCTTAATAATTTAATATAATGCAGGGGGACTGTTTCAGTATTGTCAGACAAAAGCATTTGTCTGTGCATTAGTTTGCATTTCCAGCAGCATGATGGAAATTGAGCCAGTGTAACTGGGTCTAATGCTCAGGTAATTAATTTTGATGAATAGCTCATCACATATGAAGGTTGTAAATATGGGTAGTGGTGAAGCTATTAGTGGGTGGCCATTTTAAATGTAGCCACAGGGGAGTCGTGCCCAGCATGTAATCTGTCAGGGAAGTTAAAGAGGGAAACTCCACCTGTTAAAGAGTCATCTGTAACACTGGTTCCAGTCTGAATCTGTGACAGAAGCAAATCCCTCTCATATGTCTGGCCCATTTCAAATAATAAGACCCAATTACACTCACTGGGCAGTTTATTAGGTGCACTTTGCTGGCACAGGGTTGGATCCCCTTATAGTTCAGAACTGTCTCAATAGTGGGACAGATGCAACAAAGCATTCCTCAGAGGTTTGTGTCCATGTTGACATGATGATCCTGCTGGAAACAGCTGTCAGAAGATTGCACACTCATCATTAAGGGATTGACATAGTCAACAACAATACTCGAGGAGCTGTAGTATTCAAATGATGCTTAATTTGTCCAAATTTATCCTATAAGAGACTAATTAAGTGATCCTGAACTTGATTTTTAGTCCCTCAAAATGTGCCAAGAAAATATCCCTCATACTGTTGCACCAACAGCAGCCTGGACCTTAATACAAGGCAAGATGGATCCATGCTTTCACATTGTTTACACCAAATTCTGATCCTACCATCTGACTGCATGTCAGACAAGACGACATGTTTACAGTCTTCTACTGCTCGGTTTTGGTGAGCCTGTCCAAATTGTAGCCTCAGTTCTCTGCCGTTAGCGGACACGACACATGCCAGGTATGGTGATCTGCAGCTGTCTCGAGGATCTACATCGTTTTTTCATAAGTGGTACTCTGTACACCTTTGTTATAACTTGTGGTAATTTGAGGCACTCTTGTGTTCCCATCATCTCAAACCAGTCTTCCCATTCTCCTGTAACACCAACAAGACATTTCTGTCCAGACAATTTCAGCTCTGTGGATGTTTTTGTCTTCATGAAACACCCACTTCTGGCAACAACCGCCATGCCATGTTCAAAGTCACCTAAATCCCCTTTTTTCTCTCGCGTTGAACTTCTGCAAGCCATCATCACCATATCTAAATGCTTTGAGTTGCTGTCATGTAATTGATAAAGCAATTCAACAGGGATATCTTCTAGCGTGGCCAGTGATTGCATATTACAAAAAAACAAAGCTCCATAGAAAATGCTGGTCAAAGCTAAAAAAAACAATAAGGCTGAATGCTGGTTGCACAAAAACAAAGCTGCAAGTTCACTATGAGAGCCATTAAGCAGCATCCAAGATTTATAATCTGGATCTGAGGAATGCAAGGCAATATTTCTTTTCCAACATTATTGATAAGAACAGCAATACCACTCGAGCCATGTTCATTACTGCTGATGGACTAACTAATCCTCCTGTGAGTATCTCCAGAACTTCTGTCCAGGTTTGTAATTAATATTCATCTTTTTCTAACAAAATTCTGAAAATCAGACAGTTATTACTTCTATGCCAGGGGAGGACATATGTCCCCACTGTGTCCACTCAGAGAAGACTCAAACCCCATGACAACCATTTTTCCAATCACCCCTAAAAACCTGGACGACATAATTTGCCATCTGAAAACCACCACATGCTTGATGCCCTGCAAACAGGTTTTTAAAAAATATTTCCGGTTGCAGAATGTAAGTATGTTGCTGCTTTCAGGGTGTCTTCACTCAGACCCTAAAAACAGCCGTCATCCAGCCACTGCGATACAATAACACATGGACTCGTCACTCATGAACAGCTACAGATCCTTATCGGGCATCATATAATCCCCGTCCAAAGATCTGGCTTCCTGTCAAAGAATTGACTTCCATCTGTTTTTAAAGCACTGAATGGTTTAGGACCAAAATACATTTAAGATATTCTGGTTTGTCATGAACCTACTGGATCTCTCAGTGGTCTACTTTGTGTTCCAGAGTCAGAACTAAACATGGAGGCAGCGTTTGGTTTTTATGCTCCGCACATACAGAATGAAACAAACATCCAGGAAACTCTCAGCTGGTTTAAACTAAAGGTTATTTGCAGCCTTTCATCAACGTAACTGTTAATTCCTTCCAAATACTCTGTAACTTCTATTTGAAGCATTTTTTAAAAAATTTCTTTCTTTCTTTTTTAATTGTTTTGTTTTCTAATCCCTGCACCCCACTGTAATGCTTTAATGGTTTTATATGAAGCACTTTGAATTGTCTTGTAAATAAAATGTGCTTTACAAATAAAAGTGTCTTGCAAGAATGCCAAGGACAAACTAAAACATCCCATGCACCAAGTTGTTTTATATAAACTGCACTTGCTTTTTACTTAAGCCTCGTTTCCGTCTCTGTTCTGGTATAGGAGGTGTATCCTTAGGGTGTCACTCACAGGGAGAAACTCTGCAGCACTGGATAGACTGTCTGAAGAACAAGGGCAAGAAGGTGGAGCGCTGGCACACCCTGACCAATGAGTTGCCTGGATCCACACTCCAGGAATGATCCGAGCATCCTTCCTCTATGCTGAGGGAAAACCTGAAGACTCGGGATGGGAGATGTTTCATCGCATGCTTGGAAGAGTTTCTGCATGACTGTGATGGATTTATATCCTCTTACTGTGTGTCATTAATTGGGTTCATGATTCATAACTCCATACCCAAACAGGACACAGTCACAGATCAATACCATAGTTTTGGATCTAGATAGACCCAAATGAAATCTGAGGAGATCTTCCCACCAAAGAGTTCATTAATATTCACACAGGAATTTTTTGTCCCTTTTTAAGTATTTAATGTCAGAATAGAGGCACCTGGGCGTCGCTGCAAACTGCACAGATCTCATTGAACAAGACAAACTGAAGTCCTGTACATGCATGTGATGAGAGAGGAGGGTTAATCATTCTGCAGTTTGTCTTTCACATCATCCTTTATATCAGGTTTGCTTGCTTTCATCCAATTAGATTATTTAATTAACTTCTGACATTGAAAAAAAAGAAAAAAACATGATAAAAACCATCTGTTATACAGCGCACAAACTTATCCTTTGCAATAATGGTTTCCCTGATGCTTCCGGAGATTTCAAAGTGGTCTTAACATCGTGAGACGTTGTACATCTTTTGATCCGACTGCCATTGGATTGCCTGCAGACAGCGCAGCCTGATAAGATAATTGGCTCTTTTCATGTTAGTGGTTTGTGTGAGTTGTTTGCATGTTTGGTGTTAATGGAGCCGGGCTCTGCTGCAGGACAACACGTGCTTCATTGTGTTGTTTCCTGTACTCTTCACATGTGTTGCTTTGATAAAGAGAATTTTATTTGATTTCTTACAGTTTTTGCATCGTTTCCAGTATCAGCTCTGTTATCACTGTAACGATTACCTGTTGAGGACACGTTGATGTTGAAACGATTCTTTTTCTCTCCATTTGTAAAGAAGAGTACAATAATGTATTTAACAGGAGGTTTTCATGGCAGCATTGTTTCTGAGAAGGTGTGCATGGCTATAGTCTGCCGCAGTCTTTGTTTAACTCAGATGAATTACAGATGGTGTATCGAGATCAATATTGTCTGGTAACTCTCCGTGTCTGCTTCTGCTGCTGGTTTACTCTGGACTCCATTACCACGTGGTAAACAAGAGATGCTGACAATAAGTGTTGTTCATATGTAAATATATATGGTGTTTAACTTGTTTTTGAAATTTGTCTTTTGAAAGATGTGCATGATTGTTTGTTTTTTTTGTTGTTATTTTTTATAAAAACACTGAAATGCACTGATTGTGTGTGTGTTGTTAAATTTGTATTATAACACACCCTGGTCCCAAAGTGAGCTCTGTGAATCTCTGATGTCTCTCTATAAAGCCAGCACTGCCATCTAGCCTTCTGGACCAGCAGCTGCAGCCTCTTCTCTGAACATGAGGTGAGCAGAGACAGTCCAACGCTTGTTTATGAGCAAAAACATAAGGACATTTTTAAAATATGTTGAAATTAACTGTTTACCTGCTTGCAAACAATCTCAATTTTATTTAGTTTTTATATAATAAGGCAATACACATTCCCAAAAGTGTAAGAATGTGGGTAGGAATTTTACTCAATAAGCTAATAACACACAAAATCTTTATCAATAATAAAACACATCAAATATTGGTGTGTTTTATTTGGTTCAGCACTCCTAAAGATCAGAATTATTTTAGCTAAATATTCCTTTTGCTAGCAGCTGACATAATTTTCATTATTTCATCTCACACTCCAAAAATCCTACACATTGGCTTTTTTTTTTTTAATAATACATAAATGGAGAAGCTTCTCCTTTGTTCACTCATGTACTTTTCTCATAGTTTTGGCAAATCTAAAGCTGGCTCAAAAGCTTTGAGTGAGCTGGATCCAGCTCTTTGCTTGTTCCATTTGAAAGGCAGGTCAGCGATCAGATCTGGTGCATCAGCATGTTTCCATGCACACCATTGCTCACTGCATCCAGGAGTTTGATTGGAGACAGCGTCATACTGTGACCGACTGCCTGACTCAGAAGCAGAGTCACAGCTGTTGAGTCACAGATTCAGTTAAAATTTTAAATAGAGGAGGAGAAACACATAAATCTCACTGCAGCTCTACAGTTTGTGATTATCGTGCATTTTTTTCACATCTGAGTGAGAAAGAAGCTCTGTGCGAAATAAGAGAAGGCTCCTACGGTTTCATCTTAGTCAGTGTTTATTCATTTTCACCACTGAATGCCTTCTTCTGTAGACCAGGAACTAATCTGATCTCCAAATAAGTTTTAAAAGCAATTAATGAAAAAAAAATGAACTGACTGAATAATCATAGTTACAGTCCATCTGCTTTTGTTTAGTTAATTTGCAGATGGATAAAGAAAAGTACTTCGATGTAGTGATGTTTTTAATGTTTGTTTGTGTGCATACACACTGTTATTACAATGTTTTTATCATCTAATGTCTTACAATGGTAAATACATTAAATTGACATGTGATTAAATGTTTTAGGTGGTAACGGCCCTTGAAATGTTTTTAAAAGATCTCATATCTGGTAAAAAGGTTTTTTTAAAACAATGCAAGAAAAAGGATGTTTTGACTTGATCACAACTGAGGTGTAATAAATCAGAAAACTGAGATACACTCAGTTTTTACTCACCTTTTTTAAATCAATCTAATGGTGAAAATGTTTTATCAGAAGTAAACAACTTGGAGTCTCGGCTTATGTCATTCTGCTGGCTCAGTAAACATTTTAGTCCACAAGCAGCTTTAAAAAAAAAGTAAAGGTTGCAGAGCACCTCCGGGGAGCGTTCCCTAAAGATTCCCTAAAGGACCTCTGATGGCTCCAAATGATAGCCATGAGGGAACTATCGGGACATGTTCCTTGAAGGGTATCCCCATAGCTGCAACTCCACACTGACAAAACAAAGACAAAATGCCACAACTTGCAGTAACATCTAATAACAGTGTTTACAAGTTGCTGTTAAAATAATGATGTTTAGTTTATTTCTGTAAAGCCAGATTTTAACCTCTTTGCAGGCAACAGATCCAAAGTCTGACTGCAATGAACACTTTGTCCAAAACAATGAGATAAAAACGCTTTATTCTCTGAAAACTCTTTATTTTCTGAGCAAACGTTGCATGAATGTATGACATCACAGTGGAGAAATTAAAAGCTGGGATGGAAATGTTATGGTGATATTTCAGCAAGCAGCTAAGCATCCACTCTTAGATAACATTTAATTATGAGCAATAGTAAGTGCTTTAGTGCCACCTAGCTGAGGTTTAATGAAAGATTACAAGCACTGCTGTGTGATAATAACAGGCCAAACACCAGCCAGATCCAACTGTATTTCAATTGAGCAACATTGTTGATATCAAAATAACAAGATAACTCGAAGCACTGCTTTAAAATTAACCGTTAAAAAGAGATGGCTTGCATGGTTTCCTTCATTTCTACATGAAAATGATGGCAATTGCTCTTTTTTGTGTCACGTAATGTGTAAAGCAGCTGCTCTGTGATGCTGATTTAGTCTGGCCATCAAGAAAAAAAGAGTGTCCCGAACGAGCAGATCCTTTCAGCCTGACATGCACACATCACAACAGTTCCTTTTAAACGCAGTGGATGTCACAGTAAGTGGGTCAACACGCGGATTTTTGTCACTCACGCTATCTGTGCAATCTGTGCTCTGCATATAGATCAGCTGTGATGTGATGCAGACAAACACCTGACAAACAGACAGAGTGCAGCTTGTGGTGCCCTCTGTTGTACAGTTTGAGGTCACACAGCCTCACAGATGTAGAGCAGTGACACAGATGCAGAGAAATTATGAGAAGTATTCATTATTAATTCATTTGCTTCTTATTAAACATTATTGGGAAGCAGAACTTTGTGACAAATCGTCCACTGTTGATGCGTTGCATTAATTATTAGCTGTGTCTGCTGACACATGACTAATTATGTTAAGACAATTGAACATAATCACATTTTGTTTCACTGAAAAATGTATTTATGTTTGTTTATCTGGCTGTAATGTATTCAGTTACAAAAGTTCAGCTTTATGTATTTATAACGTGAACCTTTACAGATTTTCCTAAAAATCTTTTGGGGTAAAAAAAAAAAACTGGAAAAACACACACTTATTGTTTTAATTTCATTTGTCAAAGGAGCAAGGCTACAGATATAACATCACCCTGATTACAGACCCTAATTATAAGTTTAAAATGTCTTCCTATATGTTTGACCTCTTTTCACAGCAGACACTGACTCCTCAGTGGGCATGTGTCAGATCCGAGTTACTGTCAGTATAAATGAGCTACACTTACAGAAATTGAGTGGATGATTCAGCAGCTGAACCTGAACACCTCACCAGAACACAGCACACTTCCTGTCACACAAAACCTTTCATGCAGATTGATCATCAAAGGGGATGGGGTTTTCTTTTCCCTCCCCTGATGAGCTTCAGACATTTTACTGCCTCTGTCTGAGCACTGAATGATTGTTTTTCTTTTCTGATTCTCCCGGCACTCAAAGGGAGTGGTGTCAGCTTAACGAAGTTATTTCCAATGTGGAATGACAACAAGACCACCGTGATGCAGCCACACTATGCCAAGCTGACTCACAGCCATCGTGTTTATGTGACAGGATAATCTCTGACCCACTTACTGCATCTGGATGTGATTCCATCTGGAATAACGATCCATTTAGAAGCACAACTGTACTGTATACAAACTGGTAAATTAGCTGAGCGCGTAGAAAAACGCCTTTAGCTGCCAAAATGTCAGCACATGTGACGGAGAATTGCTGTTGTCAGATGTTAGGGGTGCAGTTGTATTTCTGACAGAGTGGCTGGTTTTTTTCTCCTTAGTAAGCACAAACATTTTAACCTTACAAAGCCCAGTGTGACATATTTAACACAAACAGTTTCTGAGACATTTTGCATCACTGTATGGTAAAAACTTTATTAAAATCCTGTTGAACACAATCTTACACCTGTTTTCTGCCCCCTAGATAATACCAGGAAGCAGAAGGTTTTATATATAAGATATCACATGGTAATAAAAAGTAAAATAATAATAATAAAGGGAGAAATAAAAACCTTAGGCCCTGTGATGGACTGGCGACCTGTCCAGGGTGTACCCCGCCTCTCGCCTGTTGTGAGCTGGGATTGGCTCCAGCCCCCCCACGACCTCGTTCAGGGAAAAGAGGTAGAAAATGGATGGATGGATAAAAACCTTATATTAATAGAAAATGTACTTTAAAGTAGGCTATTACCTGGATGACGCTTTAAATGGCTGGAGTGACACATGCATTCATATACAAACAGGATGGAGGCGTGTGTTTTCCTCTTCATTATCCCAAATCTTTTCTAATCATTTAGCACATTTTGTCATCCTGACAGAGGTGTGACAGCTGTGATGTTAAAATCATAAACCATAATATCATAAGTTATTGGTGAATGGCTGTTTGTCTCTCTCTCTGCGGCCTTGTCATAGACCCACAAGCTGCTGAGGGTACCCTGCCTCTCACCTGGAGGCTGCTAGGATCTGCTCCTGCGACACTGTCTATACAAACATGTAGAAAATTACATTTATTTAATCTGTTTGGTCATTTTTGTCCTTTATTCTTTTGTCTCGAGTTAGTTTTGCATCAGTGCTCCATTATGTCCTATTCTAGCTAAATTCTATAATATTATTATGTCATACTGGATAGTTTCACCATTTCTTAGTGGTTGTTAACCATGTTACATCTATTTGAAGCAAATGTGTGTCACATTTTGGTTGTTTATTGTCTCTAAATTGTTATGAAATGTTCCTGCAGTCATAAATTTATTCTTGCGTTTATGGTTTGCATTTCTCTAAATGCGGGAGATATGAAAAAAAACAGACTGATTAAATATTGCAAACAATCCAAAGGAAGTTAAAGGGCTTAATTAGATTTTAAAAAATTAAAAATGAAGCTATTAGGTTTCTTCTAAGGAAGATCTGTGACTGGACACCATTGGCGAGCATGGAGCAAAGTGGTACCAGCAGCTGCTCTGATTTTATTTTGTTCTTAGGAAAATGTTTGGTCATCATTTTATTGCAGCGGGGAACACATGGGCTCACCTTGAACAGAATGGGCTGCTGTCTGATATTTTTTTCCAGCGACATCAGTCGGTCTCAACTCTTTTTTTCTTTGTACACCTCCTTTATGCAACTATCAAAAAGCCGTGACCAGCAATTCTTTCCAACCCTTTTTATCTTTGGAGATTAATAAACACTCAGACAGTGTATCTGTGGTTCTGTTCAGATTCCTGTCTACTCTTTTTTCCAGTGTCTGTGGATGTTTTGGATCATAAAAAAGTAAAAGCCTCCTGGCTTCAGCAACTCTGTGTTTTTACATTGTGATTTTCATTAAAGGACAGGAAATAGCATCCTTCAGTTCAATGTAAATGTTACATTTAAAGCTAAAATAACTTCATTTAGAATATCACCACAGAGCTCTTGTTAGGATTATGAAAAAAATGCCTCTGTACCTCCTAGAAATGAGTTCTTTAGACTTTAGAAACCTCAGAAATAATAATAAGGGATATTTTTTGCTTTGATTTTAGCTGAACTCATCTGAGACTTAAGCCCTCATTACAGCCCATCAGTGTGTGTTTCCTTGGCTCTGAGCCGCTCCCTTCAGCATTTTGCTCTTCCTGCTGTCTCTGCTCCACTGCCTGCCAACAGCAGGCGCTTTGCATCACTGCAGCTTAAACACACACTCCTGAGAAATACACCCACTAAGACTCACCCCACCCTTTCTTTTCTACTCTCATGTGCTTAATTGCAAAACACAATCTCTCCTTAGTTGGCGACACTAAAAGCTAAAATCTCTTCACTCTCCAGCTGGTGTTGGTGCATTTTATGTCAAAACAAGACTGAAAGCACGTCACATGCATTGTGTCTTTATTATGAATGTGCCGTAGAATTATAATAGTCCAAGTTCCGGCTTACTTTTGCAATTTACTATAATCATACATGAATAAAAACCCACAACATGCTAATAACCACAAAGATTATAGAAGCCCGCTGAGAATACAATGACTGCCAGAGGACTAGCTGACAGTGCCTGTGTCTACGTTAGATCATGACTACATAATGCTAACTCATATCAACTAGAGAATTATCACAATAATGATATTTATACCTGCAGAATACATACAATTGCAGATTACAATTGAATTTACATTATAAGAAAGAAAAGAATACCATATTAATGGTTACAGAAAACCCCTTGGTAAGACTCTGCAGTCATGTTTGTACATGATTGAAAATTCAGGACACAGGAAATCATTTTAACTGGTCTTGATTAGCCAGTAGCTTCAGATCACAGTGAGAATCACAGGTTGATAGGTATCAGAGGTAAATAAAAGCCAAACAGGAGAATTATAACAATAATAACAAGGATTTGAAACTACTTATCCACGCTAACGCTACCATAATGCTACCTAGTTTCTCACCCATAGGGTCATTTCTGAATCGGTGTTTTAGAAATCAGCCATCAAAAGGTCATTTAGTTGTTTACACAAGGAAATGGGCATATGTAAAGCTTTCTGAGGGACAGGAACGCCACAATGTTTCTGGTTAGAAAGCACCTGTGGATGGAAAGTCGAGGTTACCACCGCATCTCGGGCGACGATAACAAGCTAATGAATTTGTTAACCAAATAGTGATGCCCACACACACACACACTCGTGCACCTCTACCCTCATCCGTCAGGTGTGTCACTTAAAGAGCATCACGTTAAGGAAATGATTTTGTTTCAAGGTGATCTTTTAAAAACATTATCAAAAGTCAGGTTACATATAGACGATGCAGCTTAACTGGGTTCACTTTAAATGAATGCATTCTGCTACAGTAGGGTTTTTTATTTAAAACAATCCCCTCACAGTGGTCAGTGGTGTGGAGCAGATGGAGTGAAGTTGCAAGGAGGTCAAATCACATTTCATGTTCAGAGTTAGGTCCTAACAAAGCAAACTTCCCCTCTAAATTCTTTGATTTGGCACATGTTTTTCCTTGCAGTGATGACTGTGCCTTCTGTGCGAGACTTTCCATAATCCCTTCCATTTTAGCACCCATAGCTAAAGTCCTTGGTATAAGCCTTGCTTTCATCCTCTTTTGCCACCCGTACACTCTCTCTCCAACACAAGATGTAGGGCACGGTGGAGTTGTGAAAGTCACAAAGGACAGTCTGAAACAAGAGGACCTAATGTGGTTCAGTGTTTCTTCTCTGTGAGGGGGAATGGATGAATTTCTGCTGTTTGATTCCAAAGCAAAGCAAATCTCACAGCCTCTCCGTGAGTGTCCGAGGGGATTTAACGGCAGGCTGATGCGTCCTGTTGTTGGTGCAGTGAGGGGTGGACTTGGCAGACATTTTGTTGGGGCTTGCATGAGCAGAAGATGCTGGGAGCCTGTAGCCACCTCTGCTGGCCTCCCTCTTGTGTAATGCAGCAGTTTTTGTAGGTTTTTGTGGGACTCTGAAAGGATTACCGTCATTCTTAGAAATTGTTTTTGAATGTGTTGGTCAGAAAAGGAAGGGACAGATTAGCTTGTGTGCTCCCCTGTCCATTTAACATCAGAAGGATGACTCCCTCCCTCCCCCAGCTGAGAGCAGCAGCATTTGCATATCTTATTTTCTTCCACTTGCAAATAAGGAATTGTGTATAGATCACAGAAATATGAGTAATCACTGTATATCAGGTGCATTTTTGTCACACATCCAGGTAATGACTAGGCGGTAAAGATGGTGGTGCAGGTGCGGGCCAGACGGTGAGTTGCCTTATCCAGTTTCATCCTGGGATGAAACTCAGGTTTTCACATTTACTAAAAAAAGAAAAGGAAGCATATTAGTTAGAGCTATATAATTCTGCAACTCAATATGGATGTATACACTTTCACAGACCACAGAGGACAGTTACATAATGGGAAAAACAAGGGTTGGTGAGTCCCAGAGGCCTTGGACTCAAGTTGCGTCTACAACTGCTCTTCTAGTCATTGGGCTAATTAGAACGTCTCGTGGCTTAATGAGACCCGACTGGCTGCAACTGTGTGCAGTCAGAGGTACAGAGAAATATGTGATTGAACTAAAATGAAGAGAAAAGAGACTTTAACTGACTTGACTTTCATTGTTTTGCTTGAATACAGTGTTGTGCAAGACAAACACTATGCTTTTTCTATGCAAGTCACTGAAATAATCACTGATCTGTTCTCAGAATCCCTTTATTTGAAAGGTACAATTACATTTATTCAGCTTGTGAGCTTGTAAACAGCTCACACTGACATGCATAGTATACACACAGGAACAAGATTTCACAAATGGTACAAGCAAACAGGGTAAAACAAACACATACCACTCTACAGGTAAACTGGGGCATGCAGTCGATTATAGCTGCAGAAAAATGGCCAGAAACTGTAGATTTGATTGGACATAGAGGCACCTATAGTTACTGCTCTTGTTGTCTTTCTAATAGCTTAAGTTCTACAGTGTATGAAAACGCATGCAGAGACTAGAGAAATATGGTGCAAACACAGATGAGAGTAGTAACAGTGATTATGCTCAAACAGCACTATACAGTGCTGTATACCTTATAACAGAGGTGGCCAACCTTGGTCCTCGAGAGGTGTTAGGAGTTTCCCTGCCACAACACAGCTGACACACCTCAGACCTAATGAGTAAACTTGACATCAAACTCTGCTAATTACCCATTGATCTGAGTCAGGTGTGATGCAGCAGGGTAACACAATACTTTCAGGACTGCGGCTCTTGAGGACAAGGGTTGGCCACCTCTGCCTCATAACAAAATAAATAGAGATGCAGGCTGGTGAGCCAGGGAAGTTACAAAAGTTACTTGTGAGAAAAGAACCAGCTGTGCATAGTTACACATGAGGTAAAGAGGTGTGGTTAGGGTTTAAAGGTCAGATTTGGGACACTCACTGGCCAGGTTGACAATGCAGGCGATGATAATGAGCGTCCCTCCTACTAGTGACACGATGGAGAGCATCTTGGCCACGCGTCCCAGACGCACAGCACCATCCAGGTTCCCCTGCTCCAAACTGTTTTTTGACTGAGGAGGAAAAAGGAGTTTAGTTTGAATTAAGTACAAAAGCATGTTTATACCAAGTACAAGCTATTCTGTTCTTACCATGATGGAGTAGACAAATCCAACTATGTTGATAGGCCAGACAGGACAGAAGCAGGCCAGCACGGATAGGAAGAGGTAGTCTTTGACCTTGGTCCGGTCCAAGGGTGGGTTTGTGGCAATGCTGGAGTGGCGGGAGATTGATGGTCTGGGTGAGAAGGCAGTGTAACCAATAGAGCCCGCTCTGCTGCCCTTCCTGGTCTTGCCATGATGAGGATAAGAGATTGAGTGCTGTCTTCTGGGAGGGGAGGAGATGACTGGAGAGGTGCTCTCTGCAGGCGCCGAGTGGATCCCGTTACCTGCACATGAAGGATGAAAAGGACAAGCAAAAGGTAAATGTCTGTGTAAGTGTGTGTGTGTGTACTCTCCTGGGAGCTTATTCATGCAGTGGGATTTGACTTTCCCTGAGCAAGCTGACTCAGCAGCTGCATGATCCTGGTTCCACTCACCCACTGCCTCGATTTGAGGTCAAAACACACTACTTACTGTTCTTCAGTTTCTCGTTGATGACTATAACTAGCTCTCCTCTGGATTTGCTGCGGGGGGGTCTCGTGCCAGTCGGACTGCCGCTGCTATGGAGGAGTTCTTCACCTGTGCCCGGTGGGCATGGCACAGAGACGTGGGCTTGGTCTGACAGAGAGCCTTCCTGATCCAGCAGGGATGGTTGTTCTTCCCCCGGCCACATGGTAGGGGCTGGAATCATGTTTACAGCCATACTGACAGCAGAGTTACGCCTGCGGTTGTGATTCAGTCCTGTTTGTGCTGCCTAGTAACACCTGGAGGGTCAGAAAGTTTAGTCAGTTAGAAACAAAACCTGCTTTTGGCTTCTGCTTGAGCAGGATGCAGTTACTTGCAGAAATAGGAGATATGCCTTAAAACAATGACAATTAAGATCAATCAAAAACTGTGTACATGAGTTTACAGATACATTCAGCCATTTGGAGAAAACAAAACTTAAAACATTTTTATTCTTTTGCTGTCATAATTCAACAAGTATGCAAAACTTCTAATGTGCAGGTTTTAGAAAAATCAGATCAAGCATGATCAATTCTGCATCCAACCATCACCGAGGCATCAGCATTAGTTGCTATGGTAACAAAGTCAGTCTCTGAACTTAGCTTCATTTGTGACGCAGCTTAGTTTGTACAAGGGCCTCCCTCCAAAGTGCCAGTAGACGATTTATTTTGGCATTTGTCCATGCACTGTTGTCCTCCATAGCCATCTGCTAGTATCAGCATTGATTCCAGTCAGCACTGCCTTCGCCCTGGATTCAACACTGTCGTTTTGTGTCAGAGCGAGTCTGACACAGGGGACAGACGAGATTATAATCATGCTTCAGACCTGCAAGTGTGCTTTGAATCCAATTTGGAAGAAAAAAATAGGCTGAGTTTGCAATGAAACTGGTTTGAGTGGACAGCCTGAACTAGGTTCAGGGGTTATGATAAATGATGTAAATTTGTCCTTTATTCACTTTAGACATTTTACATCTTGACAGAAATAAAAGAAAATCATACACAAATGTATGCTTGCTATAGTTTTCTGCAGGTCTTGCAAAAATGCTGCTCTAGAGGAACTCCACTTACTTTACATGTGGAAGTCTGTTTACAAATAGTGGAGGTGCTTCCCAGTATCACAATGCTGGCATTACATTACCCATCTTAGTCAGAAAATAAGAAAAAAATCTCTTTTTTTCTCCCTCCATTTGTCTATTTTCCCAAAATACATGTTTGTAAAACCCCTCCATATATTATTTAGCATATTTACACTCTGGATACAGGCTCAGTATCACTATAATCCATTTTGAAATCAGATTATATTAATCCTGATATTTAATCACTTTCCCGATTGGTGAAAGGCAAACATCTTTAAACCAGGGAGGAAAGCCTATTATTCACTGTAAATCAGCTTTAAAGTAGATTCAGAAGTAATTTAAATAAAAAATGCCCTTTTTGAATAAAAAAACAGGTCACAATGACACAAAGGCAGATGGAGCAGGTCGCTTTGAAGCAATAGTAGCAGCCATTGTCTCCATGCAGGTGTGTACATAGCTTTATTTCATCATGTGTACACAACCGCAAACTGGCATATGGTGCCCGGTTGTTTGGTTCGAACAAAGCCAAAGGACACAGCGGTAAAAGGAAAAGGACAAAGGAAAAACAGTGTGATGGACGAAGCTGGGAGGGAGGTTGCGCGTTAATTAGCCTGACGCGGATGATTTGCATTCAGAGGATGAATTGCTGCTAAAAACTGCACCGAGAAGCAGAAACATACATGCTTGTGCAATAAAATAATCCTGTTTTACAATGCTTCTTCTCCCCCTTCATGCACAGCGAATAAAAACAGCATCAAACTGACCTTTTTATTGAAGCGTCTCTCTCATCACAGCTGGGGTGTCCCTACGTTTGGCATCGTGAAAGCGATTTTCTGGTGTTAAAAATTAAAATCATACGCAAGCGGACATTCCCACAACCTAACGGAGCTAATAAATATTCACGGTCTTTTAAACCCGATCATATGAAAGGCATGGAAGATGTGGGTGCGATGCATCCGCGCTGCTGGGAAGGATGGAGTCTCCTGGATGCCAGGGTGCGTCAGGGAGGAGGGGTGTGTGTGTGTGTGTGTGTGTGTGTGAAATGAAGTGAAATCCACCAGACTACGTGCGAAGAGGAGGAAAGGGGTTGGATTATAGCTTCATCCTCTCTTCACCTCAGGAAAAACATCTCCAGGCATTCAATATTTATCCAAAGTGGCGCATCAGTTCATGGATGAGCCCAAAAGGTTTTCACGCTGGAAACAGGGGACAAGCATCCCAGCAAGCATCCCAGAGCCTGTCAGGGTCTGTCAGGGTCTGGGACATTAACCCCTGCACATTACATGCTTCTTTACCAATAATACAAAAAAAACACAAGTGTAAAAAATAAGGTGGTTTAATAAAAACACGTGTGCCAGCAGGAAAAAATGGTCACGGCAAAAAAAAAAAAACAATAAAAAACTTTTCATTTTCAAAACACAAACAAGATAAAATGCACAAAATTATACAAAAAATGGTTTGAAGAAACTATATACAATAAACATGAGTTAATCCATGAGGAGGGGGTTACTTCCCATGGCACTAAGGATGTTTGCCTGCAAGAGAGAGAGAGAAAAAAAAGGATGATCAGAAACATCCAACAGCAACCTTTCAGATAGCGCTTAAATCAATCTAGGGTCATGGGGGGGGCAGAGCCTTTCCCAGCAATTAGCAGGCGAGAAGGCGGGGTACATCCTGGGCAGGTCACTAGTCCATCACATCCAACAGCAACATCATACCCTAATCCTGCACATCTCCAGTTTATTAATATGGATGCAATTACAATGACTGATTTTACACAGGAAAAAAGATGCATCATGAGAGCTTTTATTCTCCAAGAATTTTCACAATAAAACACACACACACACCATGTTCATGCAAAATAAATGCTCATCTAGATGAAATGCTTCCATAATGATTTTCCACCAAAATTCACACGTGCAACTTCAAAAGTAGCATGATACTAACATTACTTCTGTAAATAAGCATTTAGCCGTAACTGTGTTTCTAAGCTTCTTTGGGCTCTTTTTCTTCCTCAGAAGTTTCTTGAATAATCACATTTTATTAAATTAAGTCTCATTAAAAAGGGAAGGGCCCTTACTGAGTGCACAAGGATGCCAGTTTCTGCTCAGAACCATCTCTTTCGTCTAATTTCCCAGCTGGAAAATATAAAACAGCTAAGCAGATGTTGAGGCTTCACACTGTAGTTTATACAGTCTCCAGTGACACCACACAAGTTAAATATATCTTTCACAGTCCATGAGCTGTTTTTGGTTGTACAGTACAGCAAGTATCAATAGTTTGGTTTTCTTTTGCCCCACTGTGGACAAGATCAACTGTACATCAGCAGCGTTTGAAGCTGTGGCCACAGACCAGATAACTTTACTGTGTTTATTACAAATTCAGCATATCATTTCATCCTATTTGACAATGTAGAGGTAGTAGTGGTAGTACAGAGTGATTTCTGCACTGAAAGTTAGTGGCAAATAGCCTTTTAATTCAGGAAACTCTGAATGTGGTGAGGGGTTATCATGACTACAATCCAACTAATCGATGCAGAAAAACAAAGATCTAATTTAATTTAGAGTTTATTGGAGCTCGAGGTGTAAAAAAAAATATTGATGTCATATGTGTGATATTATATTGATATTCAAAAGTAGTATTTTTTTTAAATAGAGGCTGATTTGAATCGTTTTATTCATCTCATACATTGTTTTTTTTTTATTTATTCTGCAATGAAGCTAGAAAGCAAGCAGAGCTTGATGGTACCATGTGATGACAAAGCACCATTTGGAAATGGGGTTTAGCTTAATTCTGATGAGAGTTTACGTACCTTCATAAAAGAGGAAAACCTCTTTGCAGTCATGCCCTCGACTTTAGTCAAATCTTCCAACTGAAAAACCACCAGAAATAAAGTTGCTCATACAAAAATAATACATTTCATTTAGAAGTATTGTGCGCTGTGTGAACTGCTTGATAAAAACAGGATCTACATACATTAATTTTTTCAACCAACCTCAGTAAAGTGACCATGGATCTCCCTCCAGCCCAGAATGAGCTTCGCCTTCTTGTCGCCAATCTGCTGAAGACCTTTCAGCTCTTTCAGGCAGCCAGTATTTAAAATCTGCAGGATTTTCTGTCTGGATTGTTCCAGCACAGATTTACCAAATTGTGACTCCCATGAATTTTCATTCACGTTCTCTTTACCATCTGGAGGCTGAGAGTGGAGAAAAACATAAAAAACCCATTTAAAAAAAAGTGCTTTTACTATAACATTGTGTATATTGCAGTCAACACATTTTTAAAACTGCCAACATTACATTATCTGCATTATTCTAAAAGAGGTCAAAGACAGGCTTTGACCCGTAAATCTGAGAACCTGCAGTACGACAGGCCGAGAAGAAAAAAACAAAAGACTGAACCTAATGCCATACGTCAGCTTATATATGCTTGCAACTCTGCAGATGTGTCAAGCTAAGCACACCACAGTCAACGCTCAGATGCTGACCTCAACCAGGTCTGAAAGCTTCTGGTCTTTCTTCTTGACGCAGACTGACTGTTTTTTGACAACTGCAAGCTGCTGAGAAGGTTGGAGCTGAGACACTGAAAGAGAGAAAACCATATGCACGATTAATGTTTACACATTTATTCATTTTACACTACAAAGTTCAGCCATTCTCAGAAAATCCTCACATATTACAAGAAAAAAAAAAAAGGTTTAAACTTTATATTTTCCTTATAAACAATGGTCTCAACAGCCAAAAGCCTGAGCTGGATAACAAGTAAAGTTATCTGGCTCACTCGTAGGTTGCTGAGGGATGTAAAAATAACTCCTCCTCATCGTCATTTGATATATTTTCTGGCTCCAGTATTGTGGATTGAGCACTTAGATCACATTGCAGCTCATCAATACCTCTTGTGATTCAAGATGACAGAACCATAACATCACACTGTGTCAATAAAGAACATAATAGAAACGTTTGGAAAGGTTTCTCTACATGCTCTCGTTTGCATATTTCTTCTTCAAGGTGAGCTTCTATTCTATTCTACAGTCATTTAGCAGACGCTTTTATCCAAAGCGACAGAAATCAGAGGATAAAAACAACACAAGTATGAAATCAAACGAGGAACAGCATAGATGCCAGACCGCTGCAAGTCTGGTCGGACACAGACGTTGTCCTGTAGGACACAGACGTTGTCCTGAAGTGCTAGACACCTGAATCAAATCAGTGAGTAATTAGCAGGCTTGTGTAGAGTGTGATAAGTGCTGCACAAATCTGCTAATTAAGTTTGATGTGGATCAGGTGTGTTTCAGCAGGGAAAGTCCTAACACTTGCAGGACTGTGGCCCTCGAGGACCAGAATTGCCCACCCCTGGCTTAACCCAATCGAGCCCAGTGCGACATACTTGATACATGCAGACATTTAGCATCCCAGTATGCTACAAAATTGACTCAAAATCCTGTTGAAAGCAGAAGATTTGAACACATCAGAGTAATAAATATCACCAATTCTTTAACACATTTATAAAGATGGAATAAAGATCTCGCATTGAAAACAGACTTCTCACCCTTGCTTCATTGGTTGGTTCTACAGTTTTAATAAATAAATAAAAGGTTTAAAAGCAGTCAACAAAAAATTATGGCTACCCAAACAGTCTCTCAAAAAGTGAAGGTGTAGCTTTTAAAACTTTACACACACACACACACACACACACACACCTGACCACACCCACAAACACACACAGTGCTCCCCAGACTATACGTCTTCTATATCAACATTAGAGTAATTTCTTGATGAGGAAACTTTAGATTAATAGTAACATCTACGGACTCTTCAGTCATCTCTAAAGGTGCTTTTCCATCAGTACCTGCGCGACGTGACTCTACCGGCCCGGGCAGTACGATATTGTACTGGACTGCTT